>VSWD01000009.1:38834485-39156246 GCA_033119305.1 Pinctada imbricata | reverse complement strand
TTATATGTTTGATTTGTACCACACTTATGTCTCAAAACAGAAATCAAAAGTTCTGCAAAAAATGTTGATTTATCACCCTGCCTGATTCTTACTTAGACCTATACTTAAAGTCAAGGTCACAGTGCATTAGATGGATAAATTCTTGCTTTCATTGAGTGCTCCTATTTCTATGAAGTTCCTAGGAACTGTTGCGTTAGAATATGAGACACTGTAATTTGAATTATAGCGATATCACCATGGCCAAGGTCACAGGGCAAAAGATTTGTCAAACAATCTCCAAGCCAATTTTTTTTTATTGCCTGCATCAATTTAAATCCTGTTTCATGGAATTATTGTTTGGGACTGAAGGTTGCAACATAACCTTAAATCAAAGTTATATTTTTAAGTTTACAAAAATATTGGTATGTTAACTCTCATTTTGGCCATGTATCATGTAGCATAAATGTCCATAAACAAAGACAAGGTCACTTAATATCTGTATACATTTTCATCTACTTGAAGGACATGAATTTTGGTACTCATGATGTACTCAAGGTCCCCTCCCAAAATTGTGTTGATGATCATGAAGCTTTCAAGGACATTTGATTACCTGGTTTAGTTAGAAAGTCATTTTCATGCAGAAGTTTGAATTTCTGAATATAATATTAATTTTTTTACCAATCCCTCAAAACTGAGCACTGGCATCTATGTTGTATACTGAATCCAGTTATTTGAATTTTTATGTTAAAGCAACAAGAAGAAATATAGTTTTATTCAAACATTCTGGCGAGACACCAATGAATACAAACACCATAAAACACACGCCGGATCCCGGAGGCTCACACAAAAAATTGATATTCCAAAATTATCTTCTAAGTTATAAAACATATTAATAATGCAATCAAAGGACATAGAACATGCAGGGAAAACATTATAAAACACAATTTTTGATCCAATGTTATGATATCGTGACCAACCATGTACCAATATTAAACTGAAATTATAATAGGTGGCGCCACTCAAAAGAATGCGGAGCCGTGCAAACATAAAAGTGTTAAAAAATGTATTCTTATAAAAAAAATACATGTTGTCGTGGTCAAATATTCGAATTTATAGGCATTTTTCCTTTGGGGATTTTATATAGGTATAACATAGTCGAATATTTGACCAAGCAGTTTATAGTAACATCAATATTGGCCAATAAAGGCAAAATCACTCAAGCATCTGATGCATGGGTTCACCTCAGCATCTCAAGATGAATCACTTTGTGCAAGTTTGGTCACTGTAGCATCAGAACTTTGTCAGATACTGAGCTACCCCAAAAACTCTAACAGGACGGGGACGCGGATGGGGACGTGGATGGGTACGTGGACGGGGACGCGGACACCAGGGGTATAGCATAAGCTAATCTCAACTTCGTCAAGGTGCACAAAAAATGACGGGAAAATTTTCTCTATAGAATTCAACCGAATTTGCTACCCCTATAACTTTCTTCACCATCCAAGTATGAGGAAAATTTCTTCACAAGATTCATATAGAGACTGATCTGAACACATTTCAACAGAAAAAATTTCTGCCAAAATTTTAAGGTTTTTCAATTGCCTGATCCTTACGTGGACCTGTACTTAAGCCTTGGTTCAGCAAAGCTTGTGTCTTTGGCAACAATTCTGCATAATATACATGTAATTCATACTCATGGATGCAGTGAAAATTTATATACATGTAATAAATATATATAACAAGTGCTGTGTGGCCCTTACTGTAAACCTAAGAGCTGGGTAAACATCCTTTGCACCTTGGCTACAGTCCTTTGAAATTTTCAAAATTTATCAAAGTAGTTAAATAGAGTAATTGCCTTGGCAAGGCTTTAATCATCAAGTACAGCATAACCTTGACCTTGTTCAAGGCATTTGGTTCTTGGAAACAATTCAATTATACAGTCATTGTTAAGTAAAATAAGGAAACAATTCAATTATACATTCATTGTTGAGTAAAATAATACCTATCAAATGACAAGCATTTTAAAATAATATTAATACTGAAAACCATTAATTTATCTAATACACATCGAAGAACAAAGTTCCAAGAACAAGTAACTTTGGCATCCTCATCACTCATAAACTGTAGTGTACATAACATACACAATCTACTTTGTTACATGTACATACACCTTTAAATCTGCATTACATAATCAAACAAGCTAGTTTCATTCAATCAGTTCCAGTTATTCTATTCACAATAGTGCCAAGAATATGAAATCAATCCAGCAACAATTAATTTATTTCCTTTGATAACACAAAATTGTTTTGTGACCTTATATCCAGTAAAATAATTCTATAGAGATACATTAATTTTAAATACATTAATATAAGAATCTTCATTTCTAAATATCATTTTGAATGAAATAATCTATTGATTATTAAATTAAGAACCTTGTTATACATGTATCTGAATGAAATTGGAAGCAACTATGTAGGCCTGGCTTATGATACAGATATAATAAATACATAACTGTAAGGGTTTAGCCTATTTCTGACATTTCGATTCCGTAAAATTTCCTCCTCTGTGGAAAAAAAAATTGAACTCTGTTCTCAGCAGAATTTTTAAAGTTTTTCTGGTCTGATTTGAAATCTATTATTATTAGTTGTGTGAATAATGTTTTTCATAGAAAGATCCTTCCTATCTCACAAAGACTTGGTGTCATCACTTGCATCCCTAAAGGAGACAAACCTAGGCAATTTCTTAAAAATTGGAGGCCATTTACATTATTGAATGTGTTCTACAAACTTATTTCTGGCTGTTTAACTCAACGAATTAAAACTACATTGGATAAATTGATTTCAGCTTCTCAAACTGGCTTCATTCCTGGCAGGTACATTGGAGAAAACACGCGCTTTATCTATGATTTGATGTCTTACAGAAACTAAAAACATTCCTGGCTTGCTTGTCCATATTGATTTCGAGAAAGCATTTGATTCTGTTTCTTGGTCCTTTGTTTATAAAGTTTTGAAATTTTTTGGCTTTGGTGAAAATATCATAACCTGGATTAAAATTTTGAACAGAGATATCAAAGCATCTATTCTTCAAAATGGCTTTCTTTCACAGCAGATTAATATCGAACGTGGCTGTCGGCAGGGTGATCCAGTCGCACCTTACATCTTTTTGCTTTGTGCTGAGATACTCTCTATTCTTATAAAACAAAACTCTGATATAAAAGGTATAATTATAAACGAAAAAGAACATAAAATAACCCAGTATGCTGATGATACTTCTCTTTCTCTTGATGGTTCGAAAAAGTCTTTGTTTGCAGCTTTAGAAACTTTAGAATATTTCTCATCTTTATCTGGAATATGAACATTTTGAGATGATCTACTTTGAACATTTAATGTAAATAACATCACTTAATCATTCAGTATTGTCTTATTATGATTCATGCCAAATTGTCAATATATAAAGTAAAAAGTAAAGCCATGACCAAACAGCCAAAACATGTGTTCTCTGTGTTCTGTCAGGATAATCAAACTTATCTGCAGCATAGCAGATAAGTTAAGTTATCCGGTCGCACACAGCTTTTGTACGGTAAGAAAGCTAACTCGCGTGCGAGTAAGATATGACATTGAACAGAAGGAATTATGCCTCTTTGGCTGTTAGCTAGAAAGATAGTGTTAAACCGTAATGCGCGCGCATCTCATTGTAAGCTTCCTCTTTTCTCCGCTCAGGAACAGAAATCAACACACAAAAGTATTCTCCGCCTTTACTCTGCATTTTTATACACCCGCCTTCCCCCCCTTATAGGTAGGATCTGATTTGTTAACTTTAAACCAAGTATTATTGTGTGAATGTATATGTATATATTGTTATTGTATGCCTTCTGCTGTCGCTTTTTCATGTATATTTTCAGTATTGGTTTCCCACTCGTCATGGCTTTACCAGTATCCAAGTTCCTGCGGATTGTGTTGTGAGAATCTTAACGTCTCCAAAAACTGTCAATTGACTTACAAGTGTATCTCGATCAGGTCTGCCAGAATTGTGCATCAAGCCATCGCTGGTGACCTCTGTTTATCTTCCAGGGTACCCAGCAGTATATGGCTTATTGTGCTTTCAAATGTGCTGACAAAATGCCAGTGATGGTCGTCGCACAAACTCCGTGCTATCTTTGCATTTAACAGGAATTTGGAATATGAACATTTTGTGATTATCTACTTTGAACATTTAATGTAAATAACATCACTTAATCATTCAGTATTGTCTTATTATGATTCATGCCAAATTGTCAATATATAAAGTAAAAAGTAAAGCCATGACCAAACAGCTGGCTTAAAGATAAATGCAACAAAAACTAAAGTAGTATGGATCGGTTAAAAAAAAAATACTCCAAAGAAGTGTTTCATCATTCCAGATGGAAGCTTGACTGGGGCTCTACATGTTTTGATTTATTAGGTATCAAATTTTCTGTTAATTTAAAACTTATGACTGATATGAATTTCGAAATTCAAATTCCCAAGATTAAAGCACTTATCAATCAATGGAATAGACGAATACTGACTCCTATAGGTAGAATCACTGTTGTAAAGACTCTAATTGTTCCTAAATTGAATCATTTGTTTCTTGCATTACCTAATCCTAAACAAGAAGTAATTTCGAATCTCAACAAGTCACTTATACAATTTGTTTGGGGCTCAAAGAATAGTAGAATAAAGAAAGATGCAGTGATTCAGTCTAAAGAATTAGGGGGTTTGAATATGATAAATTTAGAAGCTTTTATCACTTCACTAAAATGTTCCTGGATAAAACGTCTCATATCAGGTGGTCAATCTTGGTTATCGCTATTTATTGTTATGTATGGTGGCGAATTTGTCCACAACATTGCTAGTTTTGGTGATGAATATTTTGTAAAAGTCTCGAAAAAGTCTACAAATCTGTTTTGGAGAGATGTTTTCTTAGAGTGGGGTAAAGTAGTGAAATCAAGTTATCACAATGCATTTTCTTTTGAGAGTTCTAACGATACTTCCATTTCAATTTGGTATAACTCATTTTTGAAGGTTAGTCACAACAGCGTTTTCTTTAAATCATGGTATGAGAAAGGTGTCAAATTTGTTCATGACATTCTTGATGAAAATGGAGGTATCCTTCGAAAATTTGAATTTGAGCAAAAATTTGGACTAGACACTATATGTGTCATGCAGTTCAACAGTTTCTACAGTGCTCTTTCATCTTTTTTACGCAAATTCAATTACAAGAATGACAACTTTGTCACTTTGACATCACCTTATATTCCTTGTCACTTGAAATGTTTATTTAATATTAACGAAAAATGCACTAAAATCATATATAAACTACTCACTCTTAAGTATGTTTTACCAGCAGGAATTATCAAATGGAATCAAAAATTAGGTCAGATACTCGATAATGATATTGATAATTCTGTTTTCAAAACATGTTTCAAAATAACGAACGATTCTTTCACACAGTGGCTACAATACAGAATTCTTCACAGAATTCTACCAACAAATTCTTATCTGAAGAAAATCAAAGTTAAAGAAAGTGATGTATGTTCCCTCTGTGATACAGCAAGTGAAGATCTTACTCACGCCTTCTTTGAATGTCCTAAAGTTTTACCTTTGTGGAATTTATTAAGTGAACATATTTACAATTACACTTCAAATCACATAGGTTTTAATCTTAAAAATGTTATTTTTGGAGAATTATTTCAAACTAAACATCATGCTGTCAACTTTATCATTCTGTGTACTAAAGAGTTCATTTATAAATGTGCGAAGAAGAGTAATTTGCCTAATATCGAAGGTTTAATGCATCACTTAAAATTTAGGTTATGATGTTGAGAAATGTATTGCTCGTAGAAATCTTAAGATGAGATATTTTGAAAATATATGGAATGAATGGAATAGCTTCTTTAATTTCTTTTCAACACATATTTAGTTCAATTTTTGAAGACTAGGTGGATATAGTGCCATCAGTCTTATATCTTAGTAATTCTGTACTACTTTTCATGACGTTATGACTTATTTAATTCCTTATCTGTTTCAGAAGGACACTTTTAAAATTGCTGCATGCTCAAACTTTTGTATATCCTACATGTTTATTCTACTTGAACAAATACATTTCCTATTCGTATTTTTGCTTGAGTGTATGTCTGTATGAATGTGTGTATGTCTTATGCCCCTCCCCCTATATATTGTAAAATTGTGAATAAAAAAAAAAAAAATTGAACTCTGTGGAAAATAGAGCTACCCTCTACACATGGATAAAAAAGAGATCATATTATAATTATGTATTATAAATCTGAATTATTATATAATCTTATCATCAATAAAGATTCATTCTGACAAAATTGTGAAAAATAAGGACAAATCGTAAGAGAAAGCAAGTCTGATAAGAAAAGGCTTTGACAAATATTGCCTTGCACCATAATTACTCAGAATGATTATATTGAAGAAATAAAGACAATTTTGGCTTGAAAATAATGTGCTCATGTTCTCTGACAATGGCTCAAGGTTTATTATCCATACATATACTGATGTACATAAATGGACGCAATATCATAACCCTGAGTTTCATTAATAATCAGGATTTTTCCTGTTCGACGTTTGTGTAACTGCTAGTGAATAAGAACACTCCGGTCTTATGCATGTTGAATTACGTGTTTAGCTATTTGAGTTGTGGTGCATAAAGTGTTAGCACAGTTCATAACGAAGAGCATGCTGACTCCATGTTACAAAGACTTTGCTAGCTGCCACATCGCAAGTTGAACAAACACACATGGAAGTTTTTTTTCTGGTAAATCATTCCCACCTACAGCTTATGGCAACCAAATGTCATTCACAAGGTTGAACCAGATCACAAATTTGAATAAGCACTAGCTGAAGTTTCTTCTGATAAATCATTCCCACCCATAGCTCATGGCAGCCAAACATCGTTCACATGGTTTATTCACTTCGGTAGCAGTGTATCGTCTACATCGTTCACATAAATTGTTCATAGCCTCTGAGTAGATTATTGCACAGTCCTCTTTACATTCTGTTCCATCTGGCATGAAAAAAATATGACAATAAGATTTTATACATAGAGTGTGTAATGTCACGTATAAAGGCTTCATTCACTCCATTCTTTCAGAGATAAGAATGAAATTCACGAAAAAGGAAGACATTTTAGGTCTGTTATTAACATGACCACTTTCAAAGAAAAGTTTATACCATGCTATTCATCACAGGGTAAATAAGAAACAAGGACCATGCAAAATGTAGCTGTGGTATCCCATAAAACTGCTCAAATGACACTTCATGTACCTTTATTATTTGACCCTTTGCCAAGATGTTTCAACATCATAAAATGGACAATGATTGAGAATAATTTCATAACTTTACATAATTTTTTTTCTTGCTAAAGTGTTCATAAGACTTTTCAAATATTGCACATTATAATCTTGACTTTTTATCCTTAAAATAGTCCATCCTCATCAAATTTCATGACTTTCTGTTAAATCTGTTGTGCTCATACAGTGCACCAGCTTTCTAGGTATTTCTAAAATCATTTGACCTTGACAATTAACCTTGAAATCTAATACTACATATCATATTTTTAAGTGCAATGATTTTAATGTTTGATGACTCAACATTGACAGGTCAAATTATTTTTTAGTTCATGACAGCATATTTCTGATGTTCTCAAAACTCAAATTAAACAAAATGTTTTTCATAAAAAAACTGATGTCTCCCCCCTCCCTCTAAGTTTACTTTGACCTTAGGCCAAAATGCAAAATGATGTCCTTTGAGTCATGGGCAATATCATACTAAAACATGAAAATGATTCATTACATTGTTTGAGGTAAAGCCCAAACATGATTGGCATATACAATTTCATTATAAGCATATTTAAAGAAATTGACTTTGGTCACATGACCTTGGATATAGGTGATCTGAAACCTACACTCACTGACGAGGGTTAAGTACCCGAAACATGCATGTCTGGTCCATGCTGCAAACTTATCTGCTTTTAAATGATGCTATTGAATTTGAAGACGTTTAACATTGTATGGATCATGAGCAACAAAAAACTGAATTAGTGATTGGATACACGGTTCAAAATATAAAGCCTAAACATTATTAGCATAGACATTTTCAGTCTGGACATGCTTAGCATATACAATTTCATTACCAAAGTAAGAAGCTACCTTAACCATGTGACCTTGGGACAATGTGGTAAGAAACATTTAGTCCTTAGAAACAACATACTAAAATATGAAAACAATTGTAAGAAGGGTTCAGGAGATATAGCCCAGACAATATTAGTACGTACAATTTCATTAAAAAGAACTAAATGATCTTGACCTTGGGCACATGACCTTGGGTCAAGATGATAAGAAACACTCCAATCCTGAGCAACAGCATACTATAGTATAAGAGTGATCCAGTATACGATTCCACAGATATAGCCCAGCCTCAATAGCATTTACAATTTCATTAAAAAATGTAATACTTGACCTTAGTCATATGACCTTGGATCAAGGAGGTGTGAAACCTTTGGGTCATCAGCACCATCATACTAAAATATGACGTGATCAGATCACGGTTCAAAAGATTAAGCCTGGACATAATACATGTAACAAATACAATTTCATTTGAAATATACTAATTGACCTTGACTTTGGTCACATGACCTTGAGTCAACTTGATGTGAAACTTTACGTGATAAGCAACAACATACTAAAATATGACGGTGATCTGATAAATAGTTAAAAGAGATACAGCCCCAATGGGATAGCATGTACAATTTCATTAAAATGTACTTAGTAACTTTGACCTTGATCAAATTACCATGGGTCCAGGTGAAACCTTTTGGTCATGACTAAATACATTCTTAAACTTGAAAGCAATCCAGTATGCGGTCCAAGGGATAAAGCCTAAACAAGAATGTATCTACAGTTTCATTAAAAATGTAGTAAGTGACCTTGGCCTTGGGTCAAGGTGATGTGAAGCCTTCAGGTCATAAGCAACAACATACTAAAATATGAAAGTGATCGGGCAAACGGTTCAAGAGATATAGCCCGGACAGGAATGTATGCATAATTTCATTAAAAATGCACTAAGTGACCTTGACCTTGGTCACATGACCTTGGGTCAAGGTGATGTGAAACCTTTACGTGAAAAGCAACAACATACTAATTTATGAAAGTGATCCGGCAAACTGTTCAAGAGATATAGCCCGGACAGGAATGTATGCATAATTTCATTAAAAATGCACTAAGTGACCTTGACCTTGGTCACATGACCTTGGGTCAAGGTGATGTGAAACCTTTACGTGAAAAGCAACAACATACTAATTTATGAAAGTGATCCGGCAAACTGTTCAAGAGATATAGCCCGGACAGGAATGTATGCATAATTTCATTAAAAATGCACTAAGTGACCTTGACCTTGGTCACATGACCTTGGGTCAAGGTGATGTGAAACCTTCAGGTCGTAAGCAACAACATACTAAAATATGAAAGTGATCCGGCAAACGGTTCAAGAGATATAGCCCGGACAGGAATGTATGCATAATTTCATTAAAAATGCACTAAGTGACCTTGACCTTGGTCACATGACCTTGGGTCAAGGTGATGTGAAACCTTCGGGTCATAAGCAACAACATACTAACATATGAAAGTGATCGGGCAAACGGTTCAGGAGATATAGCCCGGACACGATGTGTGACAGACGGACAGACAGACGGACGATGAAGGCAAAACCAATATGTCTCCTCCCCGTTGGGGGGGAGACATAATTCAGCCAAATAAAGACAAATTTTTAATTGCACACAAGCTCAAGGTGCACAAAACACTGTTAAAATAGTACGTAAATCCAAAATTTGTCTCCTGGGTCCCTTTAGCAGTGCTATCCAGATGGATAAAGTTCCTAAGACGGAAAATTATCGCTTTTATATCCTTTTAACAAGGAATCATAAAAATAAATAAACATGCAGTGGTGAATTGTCCACAGCAAAACTTTCTTCAAAATGTAAAGTAAACCTTGGATAAAAACAAAATAAGCTTAACTTTACCTGGCTTGTATACTGTACATTTCATGTTGATGACTTGAGCGACGTCGTTAGAGATAACAGGTGGGGATTGGGTAATCTTTATCACAGGGGTACCTAACATCTCTGTAAGGGGTGAGTAGGAACTCAGGCTGTCCTCCTGAAAGCTCTGTAATATTGAAGACATATTATGAATAATGTGTGTCATGAACTTTTAAAAATCTTTCAGACCTAAAACTTGTACTCAAAAAAGACACATTAGGTGCCTTATCAGGTTTATGTTTACAATTTCTTTAAGTTATTCATCAATATTTACATATGCCCATTCATTTGTATAGAATTTACACTGTGATTATAGGAGTATAACTGTGGTGGCTTGATTTGAATTATGACGTCGTAGTAACTTGGCTTGATTTGAACTACGGCGGTACGTAGTAATAGAGCCTTAGCAACGGAGTTTTAAACGTATCTAAATGTCATTTTAAAATGAAAAATGGAATGTAAATATACATTTATACAATAACTGACTTTTGGAATGTGATTATACTGTGATAACCTATAATGGATCCAGGAGTTATGTGTCTCATAATTCCTGGATCCATTGTAGGTTATCACAGTATAATCACATTCCAAAAGACAGTTATTGTATAAATACTACAAGGTATCACATAGCTTTTACACATAAAAGTAAATCAACACTCATGAACGAGAAACATTGAATCAGTGTTGCAGTTGTTGTAATTATGCTTTTATTAAAGAGAACCATCCTATACACGTATGAAGCCCAATATTCCTCATCGGTAGATATGAACATACATGTACACATACTTTAACGAATGGATTTTAATAAATATAAGTATAAAGTGTGAGAACAATTAAGAAATACACACTAAAAAATTGTTATCTGAACACTTATTTTATTTGAGAATTAATGATGGAAAATAAATAAAAACAAACTGCTGGGGGTTTTTTTATTTATTCTAGCTGTTTACCAACATACAAAATTCAAACTGTCGAAGGAAATCTTCTTCCTGAAGATTTTCTGATCTAATTTAGTCCCTCCATCAAATATAGACCCAGAAAAGATTGGAATACAAATTACGATCTAAAATTTCTTTAAATTCTAATCGCAATGAAAACATCTGCAGGAATAAAGACAAGTGTAGAAATAAAGACAAATGCAAAAATTACCAATTATACAATATTCAACCACCTCTCACACGGACCACTATAGACCAGATTGACGTCAAAGTTCCCAGGGGGTTTCTAGCAAGCTTATCACGGTGTCTTGGATCACCAAGCCTATATGAGACTCTATGCCTACCTATTATACAGTATTATACCATGCTCTTACCTGTAACACATTATGAAGAGGGCCACTACAGACCAGGGTCACATCGAAGTCTCCAGGGGTTTCTAGAGAGCTTATGACAGTGTCTTGGATCTGGAGCACTGGGCCTATCAGGAACTCTATGTCTACATTCTTCCATTCCTTTGGAATGTTATACCAACTGGATTTGAAGAGACATTCCTCTTCTGCATCTGAAACATAAAATTTCAATTTTAAAACACTATTAAAATTAGACCCTACTGATTTATGCATAGGTAATGAGATTTCATACAATTTATCAACCATGCATCCACTTGTCCTCATTTACAAGCGGCAAGTTTTTTAAATTATCAGCAAGGGCAGGGGCAACAAATGTTTCACAGATGCAAGTGAGAATAACACGACTATATACATGTAATAATACATGTATTTGAAAAAGGCACATGCCCTGGCTTATTTGTAACTACATGTATCACACATCTCCTTGCTGTATCAGTTAGAGTGATTACCTACAGATAGAGAGGTCTTTGTTCTAACCCCAATCTGGGCAAATCTTTATTTGTGTGGGGAGAGTGAGCCTCGAGGAAAGGTAGAACCAACTTTTATGTTAAAGTTAAGTAAACTTCAACATTTGATGGAAGGAGGACTGTTTAAAATTTAAAATTTAAACTTTATTTAAAAAAAAACAAGTTACACAACATATATCAATGTCTCACGTTGGCTCAGATGTTGGCATGAGGGGTTCCAAGGAGCAGGAGGAAACCCGAGTTCTTGGAGAAAAACCCCCTGCCGAGGCTTGGGTGGGGGACCACCTACCCTCCCACATAAGACCCTTCGCTGAATCTGGGATTCGAAACTGGGAACTTAGAGGTGAGAAGCGAGCATGCTACCACTGCACTAACCCGGCCGGTGAGATGTTCAACTCAGATACATGTAGCTCAGTGGTCAGACTAGTGCTTGCCTGCAGGTATAGAGGTTCCTGGTTCGAAGCCCATTCTGGGCATATCTCGTCCTACTACATGCATGTATATCAGCATAGTCAGATATAAGTACTCTTGAGACAGCACTTATTCCGTTAAATTAAATTTTGAAAAGTAAATTAATATTACACCCTACCTCTACAAGGAAAATACTGGTAAACTTCCTCCATCAGGTGTGGAACTATAGGAGCCAAGCACTTGGTTATCACATGTAGTGTATGGTACAGTACAAACTGGCAAGACTGACGATCTGGACTTTCACTATTGCTACAGTATAATCTACAAAGTAAGTCATGTATAGAAGTACAGAGTAGTAAGCATTTTTATCAACTGATGATGTACGAGTAAAATTGAGTTCTACTACATAGTAGTCTTGGTCTAAAAGTGAAGTCAGAGTAATGACACAGAAACAATTTCTTGGCATAAAATTCAATATTATTTGCAGATTACTCTACATGTCATATAGGCTGAATAAGAATATTCTACTTAAAGACAGACCCGGGTTATTCTTTGCTGTCAGTACCTCCCATTATAGAAAGTTTTTTAATGCAGGCAAATGAGTACATTTGTACTCATTTAGAGTACATTTGTACTCATTTATACTCTAGCCTGTTACCAATACATTCAAAGAAAGATGCAGTATTAAATCTTTCAATTTTTTATCATCCATTTTTGTGAAAAATTTCCATACGTTCATATACTTTACTATCTGCCGGAATGTTTTATGCAAAATTTGAAAGAAGCTCGTCCTTTTTCCTTATTACCCATGAATGACTTTAAAAGGGAGCGAACTAGAGTATGATGAGGTCACAACACAAATGCAAGTGACAAGTTCACTCAGAGATGTTGATACCTAAAATTTTTTCGAAGTTTTACACAGTCAGATTACTGATCAATGTGATTCCTGCTAAGTTATCAGGAACAATTCTAGGGTTTGATGTTAGAAGGGGCCACCAAATTTTTTTTTAGGAAAAATTAAGATTTTTTCCTGGCATTGACTCTTTTTTATCAATACAGAATGACCTATCTAGAACACAAAGAGGAAGGCAGCCTTACTTTGGATTGTTTAGAGATATTATGGATTTTGGATAAAAATGTAACTGTAATTTTATTTGCATTAGTGTTTTGGATAGGTGTGTGCCCTGTGTCCCTCACCCCTTATATTGAATCCATCACTGGTAATTAATCCTGAATAGCTGATTTTCCAATAAACTTGTGAGACAGTCAAACACCCGACATCACAAAATTTCACGATATTTTCATTGTGACATCATAATAATAAGACTTGTCAGAAGACAACATCGCTCGCCGTGCAGGTTTTTGATAGTAAAATTGCAATTTCATGAAAAATAAAGGTGAAGGTCACCAAGTCAAAAGTCATGATATCAAATGAAAGCTATGATCATGAGGATTCTACATGTGAAATATTAAAGCCCTAACCCTTATAGTTCTTAAGAAGGTCAAAGTCACTTAGTCAAAAGTCATGTTTAACAGTTATCAAATGAAAGCTCAGGTCATGAGAATAATTTACATGTGAAATATCAGAACCCAGGTTAAAGTATTATAAAAGTAGGTCAAAGTCAAGGTCATTAGGTCAAAAGACATGACATCAAATGAATGCTCAAGTCATGAGAATGTACATGTGAAATATCAGAACCCAGGTTAAAGTATTATAAAAGTAGGTCAAAGTCAAGGTCACTAGGTCAAAGTCATGGTATCAAATGAACGCTCTGGTCATGAGGAATCTATATCTGAAAAACAAAGCACTATCCCTTATAACTTAAAAGTAGGTCAGAAATCAAGGTCAAGGCACTAGGTCAAAGGTCATGGTATCAAATGAAAGCTCTGGCCATGAGGAATCTATCTGTGAAATATCAAAGCCTTATCCCTCGTAGTTCAAAGTAGGTCAAATGTCAGGTCAAGGTCATTAGGTCAAAAGTAATGGAATAAAATGAAAGCTCTGGTCATGAGGAATCTACAAAAAATATCAAAGCCCTACCCCTTATAGTACATGAGATATAGTCCAGGTTAAAGTGTTTTAAAAGTAGGTCAAACTCAAAGATATAAGTCACAAGGTCAAAAGTCAAGGTCTCAAATGAAAGGGCTAGTCATGAGGATATTGCATGTGAAACATCAAAGCCATATCCTTTATAGTACATGAGATATAGCCCAGGTTAATTTTTTTAAAAATAGGTCAAACTTTAAGGTCAAGGTCACTAGATCAAAAGTCAAGGTCTCAAATGAAAGGTCTGGTCATGAGGAATGCACATGTGAAATATCAAAGCCCTACCCCTCATTGCACAGGAGATATAGCTCAGCCTCAGGTTAAAGTTTTTCAAAAGTAGGTCAAACTTCAAGGTCAAGGTCACTAGGTCAAAAGTCAAGGTCCCAAATGAAAGGCCTAGTGATGAGGTATCCACATGCCCTACCCCTTTTAGTACATGAGATATAGCCCAGGTTAAAGTTTTTTTTAAAGTAGGTCACATTTCAAGGTCAAGGTCACTAGCTCAAAAGTCAAGGCCCCAAATGAAAGGTCTGGTGATGAGGTATCCACATGTAAAATATCAAAGCCACACCCCTTATACTTCATAAGACATAACCCAGGTTAAAGTTTTGTCAACGCAAGCAAAGACACTCAGACTATGACATTAGCTACCCGGATATTCACCACGGCTTGCTAAAATGCATGACAACACATCAAGGTGCTTCGAGTGAGTGGGATCAGATGTGATGTCGCAATGGAAAAAGTTGCCAAATGATGTGATGTCTGGTGTCTGTGTGTTTAAAACAAAATTTAGGAACGGTCATATCTTTTATCTGGAAAACGGACTATTAACCTCTGAACATACATGTACATCTGTCTTGCACAATTTCTATTAGACAAAGACTGGTAAAACAAGATTTATCACTTCAAAGTATGTATAACTTACCTGTCTTTTGTTATATTCAAATAGAAGCGGGAAAGTGTGGTATTCAATAGGTTTTCTGTAGCAAAGAGGATTTTACCAAATTCAAATTCTCTGTAGTAATCTTTAACCTGAAAATTATAGAAATCTCTTAGAATATCTTAATTCTAACTCTAACATAAAGGTTTAGTACAGACTACTATAATAAGAAATGAAAGTTATTGAATATAAACCAATCTTGTAAAACTTCACACAATAATTTTTTCATAAGACTTAGGTTTAACAACATGGGTGGTTGACCAGCTTATTTCAAACTGATTTTGTTTTTAACTACATACTCGTACATGTAAAATAGATGCATCAATATTAACTTGAAAATTCATACATCATTTCCTTTTTAAATCATTAATCAATTAGACATTGACAAAATTATATTTCTATATTAGTACACAGATATCACAAACCTCTCAATTTTTTTTTTATTTTTTTTTTTGTTTTTACAGTTGTCTCACACTGTTTGGACACAAGGGAAATTGTTATCAGTTTCGAACTTGTACGATATAGACAATGAAGAATGTAGTCTTTACAATAAGAGTTCAATGTTAAAGCCATTCTATCACAGTTGATCTGACCACTGAATGTAATACGTCTATTGACGAAAAAAATTCATATGCATGTCAACCTTACCTTTTGATCAAAATCATACAGTAAACACAACATATATTTATCCTGTGGCCACAGGTCTTCATACGATACAGGAAGATCACGATGGGAATAGTTTGACAGATTTCCTAATAACAATCTTAATATCTTTCTTATCTGAAAAATGCATGTATATGAGTTATGTATGCACTTGTAGCAATGATTTTCAACTGATTTTAATATGATGATTTGAATTTTAGGTCTTCTTTGATAAAAATATCATAATGGAAGAAATGCATGTAATTTTAAAAAGGTAAGACAAGAAACCATAGTTTATACATGTATGTACATTACTTTTCTCTTTGCTTTATCATATACACATATACATTAATGCAAAAGATATCATTACTTTCTTTCATTCTCTGTGTATCTCTGAGTTACCAAACTAGCTATAGACAAAATGATAAATGAAACTACAGTGAAAATCATTATTAGCATATGAAAATACATGTATATTTAAACATGTATTTCTGTAACAAAGAGATGCATGTAACAAATGCATGTAAATACCTGAAAAAGGTCTTCGTTACATTTCTGTATGATATTTGCTCCTATCCTAACTTGGTTTTGTAAGCCATAATGAGCTGCCCATAGTCGTAACACATCAACTCCATATGCTGGATGGGTCTTCTTGTTCTACATTATAAACATGTATAGTACGGATAAATAAAATGGCTGTGTTTATCAATTTTCTGGCTGAAAATTCATCATCACCCTGTAAACATAATTTTATGAAAAATTTAAAATATGAAATTATGAAAATAATCAAATTTGAAAAGTGACATAATAAACCATTGTGCGGTTAAACAGGGATCACCCTAGCCCTGCAGAGTAATGAGATAAAAATCTCATTTGCTTAAAAACAATGAGATTTTTTCGATTTCAATGAGATTTTGAATAAAAAAAATTGAGGGAAAACTGCATCGTGCGTGTTGTGCAAGATGCACAAGTTTTCCTTCAATCTTTGGTGTTGATACCTCGATCAACCAAAAAAATATTACATAGATTACTTATCATTTCATTTCGACGCTTTTCAACGTTTCTTTGCAGCTTTGAATTTGTGTTGCTAACGACATTGCATATGACGTTGCTAAGCATGTACTTCCGGTTTATGTCGATGCAGGTACACGTATCAACAAAATTTCTCGGCCAATCAGAATCATCGTTTCTTAGAAATAAAAAAGGAAATTTAATGATAGAGATGTCAATATCAATATCTCTGTGAGTAATACTGATCATGGCACAATGCCTGATAGTGTTCATTCAAGTGCTATAGCTTCAAATCATGAATGAATTCATATTTTTTCTTACTCATCGCATACAGTGACCTTGATACGCATCAAACTGAAGACCTATATCCTGATACCTAATAAACCAAGTTGCTCATACTATTCAACCTTAACAACAACCTACTTGTACATGTGTTTGTGATAGAAAAAATGTAAGTTGTTTCCAACTTTTGAGCAAAAAATTGAATTTAGAATGTCAATACACTGGTTTCTTCATACCTTTCCTCCATTGATAACGACATCTGGGTCAATGACATTGCCGACTGACTTTGACATTTTGAGACCCTCCTCATCCACACTAAAACCATGCACCACAATACTCCTATCAAATATTAACATGGAAACTATAGTATTCAAGGAATACATTTGTATGTACCATTTGCAGAAGATTTGATTCTCCAATTTGGGCTTAACAGGGTTGAGGTACAATAGTTTTTTATATTTCTTAATCTAGGTAAGCTACTTTTAACATTTATAATAGAAACTACAGCTGACTGGAATATGATTTCATTAACACAAAAATCTAAAGTTAAGTAATGTTCTTAAACATAGGGTAATCAAAGATTACATAGCTCGCCGTAGCAGGTTTTTGTCAAAAATCATAAAACTTCTAAAATACAAAAAGCATTGTCATGAAGAGTCTATGCATCTAACATTAGTCATATTCCTTAGAGAGCTAAATTAGAGCCAAAGTTTAAGTAATTTTGAATAAAAGAAGTTGGTTAATGGTTAAGGTCAAGATCACTATGTTAGTGGTCATAATGTCTCAAATGAAAGGTCTTGGTTTTAGTAAATATATGCATGAAAAATATTGGAATCTTTGACAGTAAAACAGCTGAAAAACAGTTTCATATTTCAAGGTCAAGGTAACAAGGTCAAAATTTTTGGTATCCATGGAAAGGTCTTGTCACAAGGGATCTACATGTGAAATATAAAAGACCTATCTCTTTCCATTCAAATGTTACAGCCCAGGTTAAAATTTTTGAAAAGTAGGTCAAAGTTCAAGGTCAAGATCACTAGGTCAAAGGTCATGGTCTCACATGAAAGGTCTCGTCACAAGGTATCTACAAGTGAAATATGAAAGCCCTACCCCTTACTGTTGAAGAGAAATAGCCCAGGTTAAAGTTTTTGAAAAGTAGGTCAAAGTCCAAGGTCAAGGTCACTAGGTCAAAGGTCATGGCCTCAAATGAAAGGTCTCATCACAAGGTATCTACATGTGAAATATCAAAGCCCTACCCCTAATAGTTGAAGAGATATAGTCCAGGTTAAAGTTTTGTCCACAGACGGCAACAACAACGACAACGCCCAGCGAGCTAAAAAGAGGAGTGATGGATTACATTTCAGATAGATAAATTTAGTATTAGTATTTTGTGTATATTTCTGAATGAATATGAAGTGTTAAGTAAAACACAGAGGTATAAACTGTGATGATCTTACTTATATGGAGCTGTTTCCTTTGTAGCCAAACTGGTTAACAATGAGGACTGAAACCAGCCCTTAAATTGGTCTACACCCTCTAAGTATACATCAGCCTGAAGACCCTCTGAAAAGGAACCATGTATCGGGTAATTTTGGCAAATTTCGGGAACAAATCAAAGTATAGGGTGCGAAACCAAAACCAGAATAATTTCTGCACTAAACGATAGCTATACAATTTACCTTTCAATCTATATCAAATTTATTTTGGTTGAGGGTTCACACCCATGTTAATTAAACAGATATTTGCCTAGTATATGGTGTTTTCCTTCATTTTCCGTTATCCAGAGCAAATTATGTCACAACCTGACGTCATATCTTGGGCACACATGACTTTACAATTACTTGAAATATGAACATAATACATGTACATGTATATTCGCACATATTCTATTATAAATGAAATAATAAAGATAAAAATGTGATCCCTAAGTTTAGCTATGCTTCGCAGGCCACACAAAAATCATAATCTTATTTTTCACGAAAAATACATGGCCAATTTAAGGTACAAGTGGACCTTCTCCTTTGTTTCATATCTTCATGTTACATGCAGAATGCAGGAAAAACGTTAAACTCAAGTAACAATTACCTTTAGAAAACAGTGCTAAGTTTTGATTTTATAGTGATTATTCTAAATGTGTTTCATTTGCAAAACACGAAATTCTGAAAATTGGTAATTGCAGAACAAAAGGAGCTGTTAAGATAAGGGCCGGATTTAGCCCTGAAATCACTCGATTATTTCTCGGGCGCTGTCCTTCCAATTTAGATAAAAGTTGGTCAGGATAAAAATATAAAGTATTCTAAGATTCCTAGTAGGTGTTTTATTTAAATAAATTCGAAGAAAGATGTTATAATTACGGGTTGAAGAGGTAGGGGTACAGATGACGGAAAACGTTGAATTTCGCTCGAAAAATGCACAAAAAATGCATTATTTTAAACATTTTTACGTTTATTATGCTTCTGTTACCTTTTAATGTCAAATTGGATAAGCAAAATCAACTTTGAGGTTATTATATCAATGTAATCGGCAAATTCTGCAATCCGGAAACTGAAAAACGGTTTTATTTCGTTCTTCTCAGCCATTTATGTAGCTTTCTGGCGCGAAATACACACGGTGTAGAAATAGACAACTTTCTCGTTTATTTCCTTCCAAACGGTTAAATACATGTATTTGATCGGAACACACTCTGAATAGATTGTTCCGTGATATAAAAAGAAAAAGACGACAATATTACGTACTTTAACGCTCTAGAGGCAAATTTAAAAATAGTCAGCCATCCCCCCTTTTTTCGTTTTTCGCCTGTGGGACATTGTTCCCCCCCTCGCTTCAGAACCCCACTTGGCCAGAAAATGTGTTTTATTGATATACACCTTTGGTGAAAGTGGCATTGTAAAGCCAGGGGGGGAACGATGTTGTATAAAACTTTTCCATTTTCCATTGATTTCTGTGTTAAAAACGCTTATTTTGACCCAAATATCGGTCTTATTTTGCATAAATTATCCCATCTGAAAGCAGATTCATATGCAGACCAAGTTACTTCAAATTTCAACCGAAAAAGATTCTCAATTTTTGCATTATGAAATTTCGACTTTTCAGGGCAGATTCTACGCCTTATCTTAACAGCTCCTTTTAAATTCACAAGGGTTAACAATATGTAACTAAACATTCTTTCAACCCACCTGGTAAAACTGCCGCCCATGAGGTGCCACTGTCAAACCAAATATCTAATATATCCTGTCCTTTTACATAATCTGCAGAAGTACTGCTGCCATACTGAAAACAGAATCAGTTTTGTCTCTATTAAAACTTTTCTAGCCACTGATGCCCTCTATCCATCATTCCCAGAATTCTTCCATTGTACATCTTCACATGTACATATATGAATGTCCATCTTCACATGTACATATATGAATCAGTCATGAGACTTGTAATGTTTTTCAAACAGTTGGTATTCTACATTTTCAATTACATTATGTACTGTATGTCAAGTTTAAAAAAAAAAAAAATATGACATGATAAATTGTTATTCAAATATACATGTATAATAATGAACATTGGATAGGCCTACCATGTACAATTAACAAGATTGTTGAAGAACAGGAGCCTGTTTCACAAAAATACTTACGAAAATCTTTTCGAATTTTCGTAACTTTTGATAGCTTAGTACTTCTTATAAACTAAAATTTGCGATGTTTTGTTTCTGAATTTGTATTTAGTATGTAGAAATGCTATTAGAAAGGACAACATAATCTAAAGCGAAAGATTTTAAGCTTTTATTTGATGATGAAAGTTACGAAAATTCCTAAAAATTTTCATACTTATCTATGTAAAACTGGCTCCTGGTGAGGTATGTTACATGTTTGACCTTGAATAAGAGCTTTACTTTAAAAGTGACTTTGATTTTTTTCATTGAGTTTCTTAATGCTTGACCCTCCCCAATGTAAGTAGGTTTTGTGATGTAAGAATTTTCAACTGTTTTAATATTACCTAGCTCAAAAATAAAAGCAAGTTCTACCTTTTTGAGAACATGTTCTGGAAGCAGTTCTTGTTCTGACATCCTCCACCATACATCACTTCCATTTTCTAGTATCAATGATTTGATGTGATCTACTGTATCTCTAAACAGACAGACAAACAAATAGAGTACAGATCAGTTTTTAAAACAAATCTTATCTTTAGCTCTCTTTCCCCTATCCCTGAGCAAAAATGGAGGAAAAGAATTATACTATGGAGACACTTTTAAGATTCAGAAGTAAAACTGTACAAGTAGATGTGAATATATGATAGAGTCATCTGTTTTGCATACATGCCAGATGTCCCAGTGGGACAAAAATGTCCCGGAAAATCACACCTACAAAATCTGTTCTGCCGGGACATGAAAATTCCCGTAAAATTAAAATTTGTCCCGAAATGTCCCGAACTTCAGTGCAAAGTCATTTTTTCTTTCATCGATCAAAGAGAGTCATGAATTGTTGGCTAAACAGTTCATCAACGGATCTATCTTACACCAAGTTACGGTGTACCTGAGATTATAGGAGTGAAAACATGTTTTGATAGTGATTACTGTTAATTAGCTTACACGTTTATATTTCATATGATTATCTTAGGCCGATTGGTTGTTTCTCAGGAGACTTTTTTCAGATAAAATATCTGCCCTGCCTCATGTCTGATTCTGGTTAAATTTATAAGTATCAATTCATTTAAAGGAAATTACATTATCCTATAAGATATTTTAGTAATCACAGGGCATCCAGTACTGAAAAAAAAATGACGTTACGAGTAATTTTACGATAGGTGTGCGATAGAATATGCTTTCGTCCAGACTTTATTCACGCAATGTAAATATTTTCTAAAGATACTGTAAAACAGTTGTACCCGTTGACGACTCAGCCATGTGCGCCTCTTCCAGCCAATGGATTTAATACGCTCTGAAGTAGCAATGGCTCGCGACGATGCCACGTAACGCTGACAAATTAAAAGACTGGTCTCCACCGACAACCGCTAGTGAAATGTAAGCTAACTTGAATAACCCGAGTACATTACATACAACTGAGAAGTGCTTTAATTAATGGTTACCTAAATCTTTCAATTTTTTATGCTGTAGGATATCAATTCCACTCTTCGAAGATAAACGTTATGAGTCATAATTAAGACAAATTTATTGGACCCACCCAAAAAATAAAACGATGAGTCCTTATTGTGTGCGATACAAGGAGTAAGAGACTAAATTGGGTACATGACAATATTATGACATTTTGTTTATAAGTCAGAAACATAGGGTCATCAGAGATGATAGCGCTCACCTCGATGGCATCATTGTCCCATGACCAGCATCTGTACCTACATGTACATTGGACAAATTATTTCCAGATGCATCATCCACATCAGTTTGATTGATAATAAATTCAAAGGAGGCTGGAAATGAAGATTCTAATTTTACCATACCTGGTCAATCATGCGTGAAATATAGGTCAGATGCAGCATCTGTGCAGTGCAATGCAGTAAACATCCTCAGATACATGTTGTACATCACCCACTAAAGTTTTTTTATTGATCTAGGACTTAAAATAGGCCGGAAATGGATCTGTCCCATTTTACTTAACCTGATTGCTCAAGCATGAAATGTGGGTCAGATGCAGCATCTGTACCATGCATTACATTAAGCATCCTTAGATGCATCATCTACACAAGTTTGGTTGATGTAGGACTTATAGTAAGGCAGGAATGAACCTGTCCCATTTTACTAAACCTGGTCACTCAAGCATAAAATGTTGGTCAGATGCAGCCTCCGTACCATGCATTGCAGTAAGCATCCTCAGATACATCATCCATGCAAGTTTGTTTGATGTAAGACTTATAGTAAGGCTGGAATGGACCTGTCCCATTTTACCTAACCTCATCACCCAAGCATGAAATGTAGGTCAGATGCAGCCTCTGTACCATGCATTGTAGTAAGCACTCTCAGATGCATCATCCATGCAAGTTTGGTTGATGAAGAACTTATAGTAAGGCGGGAATGGATCTGTCCTATTTTACCTAACCTGCTCATTCAAGCATGAAATGTAGGTCAGATGCAGCCTCCGTACCATGCATTGTTATAAGCATCCTCAGATACATCATCCATGCAAGTTTGGTCGGTGTAGGACTTATAGTAAGGCAGGAATGGACCTGTCCCATTTTACCTAACCTGCTTACTCAAGCATGAAATATAGGTCAGATGCAGCCTCCATACCTTGCATCGTTGTAAGCATCCTCAGATTCATCATCCATGCAAGTTTGGTTGATGTAGGACTTATAGTTTGGTGGGAACGAACCTGTCCCGTTATGCTTAACCTATAGTGCAAACGCCGATGACGGGGAGATAGCATAAGCCCTCTCTACTTCATCCATTTGAGCTAAAAATGTCCCAGAATGTGTCCTAGAATTTTTAATTTTTGTCCCAGAATTTTGTCATTTGTCCCTGAAAATTTTCATCAATGTCCCAGAATGGCTGAAAAAAATCTGGCAAGTATGGTTTTGACTAAGTTAAATGTGACTTACAAAGCTTGTTAAAAAATAATTTACATGGAAGTACAGTACATGCCATTATGCACACTTCAGATTATTAGTAACCCTACCTTTCCAGTAATTTCTCTCCTGTTTCCTTGTGATAAAATACAGGTATAGGAACTCCCCAAACACGCTGTCGAGATATACACCAGAATTTACGACTCTCTAACATAGATATCATACTGTTCTCTAAACTGCTGGGCACAATTTTGGTCTTTTTTAAGGCAGCCTGTTATCAATAGAGAACATACAAATATAGTCAAGATTCTCTGTCAAACTTTTTCACGAAATTGGTACATATACATGTACTTAAATAAAGTATGGAAAGCAAGGAGAAGAGATAAAAATATGTACTTAGAGTTATAAGATTTCCATAAATCACATCTTGTGCCTTACCACAGCTTTATCTGTGAGAAGCTTGGTATTAACGAACCACTGCTTACTGGCTCTCAGTATCACAGGTTTCTTTGTCCTCCAGTCATATGGATAACTATGAGTATGTGCCTCGGAATGTATTACATTTTCTCCCAACATGGAAAGAACTACAAAAAAAAGAGGAAAATACTTCAAAATTCTAAATCATTTAATTGCAATTTAAATTTTTAGCAAATGAAAAATCAGCCTGTCGTAAAAAACATAGTATGCTGTTGTTTTCTCAAGTTTTAATTTCTATAGTGCACTATAATTTCTTTATATAAAGTTTTACTGTACATTTAAGATTGCTTCAATCAAAATTCTAGACAAATCTGCAACCTACTGACATCTTGTTGAATTCAAAAAAGAGAGAAAGAGTTATCTAACCTGCTTTATCTGCTTCATCACCAATGTTGAGACCTGCTAATGACGACCCTGCCTCTGAGGTATACTGTCCATTCTCATCTACTAATACCACCTGTAAACAATGCAAAATAATTAATACAAAATACATGTAATAATATGGATAAATGATAATAAATACATTCTAAAGACAAAGGTATCATACGCATGTAAAATTTTTCTTGTTCAAATTTCTTCCATTTTTGTACAGATAAATTGAGAAGACTTTATGTATTTGTATGAATACAAGGATAGAACTTTTATCTGATTCTGTGATCAAATTTTTAAGAAATTTGAGGTTGGCATCATGAGGTTGTAACTTTGTTAGAGCATAAAAGGGATGTTAAGTACATGTGTGGTATGATCAATTTATTTATTTTCATTATGAATTTCTTCGATTTACTAGTATGTCTATCAAATGTCTTTTTCTATTATTCATTCATTTTTCCATAATTTTGAGTTTACCGCTCTGGTTCTACTGTGCACATGGATTGAGTTGGTACACTTTTCGTACTAAAGTATTTCTTTGGTCATTATACTTCTTTTCTATTGGTTGTCTCTATCCAATCACCGCTTTCTTTTACTTCTCACTCTTCCTTTGTTCTCTTGATCGTTTAATTTACTTTATGTACATGCAGTATTTACGAAGTCGTTGTTGAAGGCGCCGTTCGAGTTATTGTTAATTTAATATCTTTCCGACTTGCATTATGATTTTGGTATGTATATTGTTTATATTTAATTATCTTTACATTACCATATATCATATACATTATTTTCATTGCAATATAGTTATACTTACCTGTATCGGTTGCATTTGAATTATGATTTACATTATTTTACATGTCAGTGAATTTCTTTAAGCTTATCTTAATCACTGTACTTGTATCACTGTGATAATAGTATTTTCATATTCGTAGTCTGCATAACATTAATATGTATTTCATCCTATTTATTCTATTTATACATATACATATACTTATGATATTTATTGTACTTGTAGGTCACTGCTTTATATCTTTTGAATAAAGTATGAAAGAGACATATAGCCTTATCATTCTGCTTGGTCACACATGTACATTGTTTACTGACTAAGTGTGATGCCTTTAACTCCTTTGATGCAGACATGAAGACATACAGATGTACATGTACATGTGTACCTGTACAAAAGGATAGACAGATATCAAATATAAGTCATAATACTAGAGAATGAGTCAATACTTTGTCTTCAATTTTCTTCTTAAAATTTGAAGGCTTCCTTAAAATAAAGATGGGATTTTTTAATAGATTCATGAACAGAGGGTGTTGGACAGAGAGTGGATGACAGAAAAGCATGTTTTTATCTTACAAAGTGAGCGAAAATTGTGACCAAAAAAACCCAGCAAGATACATGTTCTCTCACGATAAAAATACATGCACTGTCTCAACAATGACATCAAATAGTTACCGGTTTTATATCATGATCTATTGCCAAGGAGAAGTCTTCAGGACCATGAGCAGGAGCTGTGTGAACAAGTGCCGTACCCATGTCCTCGGAGACGTGAGAACCAGGAAGGAAAGGTAACTCTGGATCCAATGCCAAAGGATTACTATAGGTACCACCTTGTAAATCTTCACCTATATTAGAAAATTCAGATGTAATATTAGACCATATACATGTGCATGTATAAAATTTACTTCAGAGAACCATAGTGTTACCAAATTTTTCAATTAAGAAATGACTGTCTTCAAGTTACTTTCCGTGTTCCTGTGTATAATTCTTGTTGATCATGTGCAAATTCGTGATTCTCAGAAAATCTGCACGCGTCCAATAAGAATTATACAACCATGAACACCAAAAGTAAGACAGTCATTACTTACATCTATATGTACATTGCTATGCAGAGTTCCTTCCCACTTGTTCAGGTTTCTATTGTAAGCTTATTGTGATGTCATCAAATTCTATGGAAAGTGGCAGAAAATTCATGACTGTGGGACTTTAATGACACAGTATGCGATACACGTACATGCAACTCTTCAAAAACAAAAAGACCATATTCTTAATAAATATCCATGAATCCATGGATCAATATTTTCTTTTTAATTCTTTTTTTTAGTGTTCAGATAATTGCCATGATCCATACATCAGCCCCAAAGGTGTTAATGTTATTTCTGTGATCGTGATTTATTGAGATATTGGTTAATAGTTAAAAAGTTAAATTAAGAATGGTCTGGTTTAAATCGTGCCTTAATTAGATGTAACTGGAGTTGTTTATTTTAATTGATATTACTTGTACCGCCTCATCATATACATGCACATGTTTTTTTATTACTTACCTTTCACTGTACTAATAACTTCGAGTCGACCCTTACACAAACTTTTTAACTTCTCCAAAAATATCTCTCCACAAATATAAAATTTGTCTGTTTCCATATCTCTAGCAATAGTGTATCTGAAAACAAAAATATCATTCAATTTCCCTTTTTTATCTCATACATAAATCTCATTTAGAATTTATTATAGCATATTTTCTTTTGCAACATCAAACTTTTTTATGATGCCTGTATAGAACTTCTAATATTTGACCTACTTTAATTGTGGTGCATAACATATGGCCTGATTTGCCGGCAGGGTCCAAGGTGTTGTGGTCCAAATTACAGCAAACAGTTTAATCTCAGAGCCTGAAAAAGTAAATATGGGAACCCTAGATGATAACAACATACATGTATCTAATGGGTTGATTAATAATAATTCTGGATGCTACATGAACATGTACTGCTAGTACTTATCATCAGAATTTATTATGAAATATTTACATTGGGCAATAGTTCAAAAAATGATATTTACATTGCAAGTTGATTTTCTTTGTTAAATTCAATTTTGACCTTCATTTCACGATGATCACTGGTTGGCCCCAATCACATAATGTGCATGCAAGAAGTTCAAACAGTGGGCTGGGCATACTGATGCTAAATTTGCAATCAGGAGGAGATTCCCAACATGTGTACGGGGAATGAGACGATATATAAGAGAAGAAACAGACGGGGACAACCAAAAAATCCTTGAAACCATTGAAATGTGAATAACAACTCTACGTACGTGTATACATGTATGTTCAGTTTCTACAAAGTTCATGTGTACTTCAATGTAGATGGCGCTACCGAAATGAATTTATGCAGCGCTGACTACTCTGATATTATAAATAAGGCTTTATTCTCTTAAAATTGTTTATTAAAAGTTAAAATTCATCATGAAAATGTTCAGCAGATATTTACAACATTGTGAAAACGTTGTAAAAGTCCATTTTAAACGTGAACTTCCACAGAGTTCATGTGTGCTTGAATGTAGATGGCGCTACTGAATTGAATTTATGCTGCATTGTTTTTTCTTATTATAAATAAGGCCTTAATCTCTTCAAATTGTTTACAAAAAATTAAGACTCATCGTGAAAACATTTTAAAAATAAAATTTATTCGGTCATTTTTAATATCAAACCGTATATTTTGGTCCTTTGCACTGGAGTATTTCTTGCCCTTCCTGGTAGGGAGAATTGGCACACATGAAACATTTAGATCTGAATTTTTACTTAATTTGTATAAAATTTCGAGGATGTTTTCAAAGATGCTTTACATCTGATTGTTTCTGAATGTAAATATAAGGAATGAGTATCTTATTTTTTGTGTTCATGGCTTTTACACTCTGGTTCGACATGCACAAATCTTTCGAGAACCGCTTCGCTGCGTTCACAAGATTTGCGCCTGTTGAACCAGAGTGTAAAAGCCATGAACGCAAAAAATAAGACACTCAATCCTTAAATATTATTTTTTCTTTATCATAATTCAAATGGGAGCACTCATATATTCTTTTTTATATTTTCTTTTTCAAATTTATACTGAGGAATCAAAGAATAAAGTAAAGTCTTCCGTTATCCATATAGTAAGGAAATTTGTGGATGTTTGAGTGTTTATTGTTATTTACTATACTGAGGAAGGCAAGGAGTCTGACAAAATGTTATAACACAGTTTCTGAATTGGCATGCAAAATGCACATTACTGCAATATGCTTCAGATCACTCGTGATTCTGATATTTTTGTTTACATATATTTTACAAAACCAAGTTTGACACAATATACCCCTACAATTATGGCAGAGGTATAGGAATAATTCTCACAGTTTTACAGGTATCTTACCAGTTATTTGAACGAGTGCTGGTTTAGAGGTGACAGGAAAGCGGACATATTACACTCCAATTCAGCCTCCGCTAACGCTATTCTTAAAAGGAATATACATCTACATCTTACCAGCAAATTGACTGAGTGCCGGTATAGAGGTGACAGGAAAGCTGACGTAAGCCGCTGTACTGACATGGTTCTGATTATACTCTAATTCAGCCTCTGCTAACGCTATTCTTAAGAGGAATATACATCTAACTCTTATCCATTATAACGGTATCTTACCAGTAAATTGACTGAGTGCCAGTATAGAGCTGACAGGAAAGCTGACGTAAGCTGCTGTACTGACATGGTTCTGATTATACTCTAATTCAGCCTCTGCTAACGCTATTCTTAAGAGGAATATACATCTAACTCTTATCCATTATAACGGTATCTTACCAATAAATTGACTGAGTGCCGGTATAGAGGTGACAGGAAAGCTGACGTAAGCCGCTGTACTGACATGGTTCTGATTATACTCTAATTCAGCCTCTGCTAACGCTATTCTTAAGAGGAATATACATCTAACTCTTATCCATTATAACGGTATCTTACCAATAAATTGACTGAGTGCCGGTATAGAGGTGACAGGAAAGCTAACGTAAGCTGCTGTTCTGACATGGTTCTGATTATACTCTAATTCAGCCTCTGCTAACACTATTCTTAAAAGGAATATACATCTAACTCTTATCCATTATAACGGTATCTACCAATAAATTGACTGAGTGCCGGTATAGAGGTGACAGGAAAGCTGACGTAAGCCGCTGTACTGACATGGTTCTGATTATACTCTAATTCAGCCTCTGCTAACGCTATTCTTAAAAGGAATATACATCTACATGTAACTCTTATCTACTATAACGGTATCTTACCAATAAATTGACTGAGTGCCGGTATAGAGGTGACAGGAAAGCTGACGTAAGCCGCTGTACTGACATGGTTCTGATTATACTCTAATTCAGCCTCTGCTAACGCTATTCTTAAGAGGAATATACATCTAACTCTTATCCATTATAACGGTATCTTACCAATAAATTGACTGAGTGCCGGTATAGAGGTGACAGGAAAGCTGACGTAAGCCGCTGTACTGACATGGTTCTGATTATACTCTAATTCAGCCTCTGCTAACGCTATTCTTAAGAGGAATATACATCTAACTCTTATCCATTACAACGGTATCTTACCAATAAATTGACTGAGTGCAGGTATAGAGGTGACAGGAAAGCTGACGTAAGCTGCTGTACTGACATGGTTCTGATTATACTCTAATTCAGCCTCTGCTAATGCTATTCTTAAAAGGAATATACATCTAACTCTTATCCATTATAATGGTATCTACCAATAAATTGACTGAGTGCCGGTATAGAGGTGACAGGAAAGCTGACGTAAGCCGCTGTACTGACATGGTTCTGATTATACTCTAATTCAGCCTCTGCTAACGCTATTCTTAAAAGGAATATACATCTACATGTAACTCTTATCTACTATAACGGTATCTTACCAGTAAATTGACTGAGTGCCGGTATAGAGGTGACAGGAAAGCTGACATAAGCTGCTGTACTGACATGGTTCTGATTATACTCTAATTCAGCCTCCGCTAACGCTGTTCTTTAAAGGAATAAATATGCAACTAATTAAAATATTTGTAAGGATTTCATATTATCAAGTATTAAATGTCATTTGCTGAGCTCATATCAATAAAGTTGCACTTCAATCAATTTTGTGTACCAACAGATGCTGCTTGAGGATAAGGAGAATAATAAGCTAGGACTGTCTTTCACTGTTTTATAAAAGTAAACCTTTTTGCATGAACAACGATTTGCAGATCCCTGACTTTACCGAGCTACTATATGCCTTTGATATTTACATTCACATGGAAATTTTTTACAGCTGGAAGCTGTTTGCAAAAGTAGCTAAGGTTAATACACTGCAAATCACTCTATATTTACAGTACATCAGCCATGAAAAACTTGTGAAAACATTAACTTGCTAGAAGTTTACATTGATGATTTTTACAAAAATTTCCACATTTACGAGGGCTGATTGATATGTTGTGAATCTCGGTTTTCTGGGATGCAGAAGGTATTCTGCTGATAGATTGTCTCCAAAAAGGACAAACAATCAATGGCACATACATGTACTATGCTTCACTTCTGACACAGTTACGGGAAAATATTAAGCCTAAGCTCTGCAGAAAGCTCACTAGTTAAAGGTGTGTTGTTTCATCAGACTTTGATCCATTCCCAAAACTGAAAGCAGCTATTTCTGGCACCCACTTTCAGTCTGATGATGGCGTCATACTTGCAATGGATGGCTTTCTGACCAGTCAAGATAAGGAGTTCTTTAAAAGTGGTGGTATTGAGGCCCTTAAACACCAGTGGCAAAAGTGTACAGATACTGAAGGGGATTATGTAAAAGAAAAACTATGCAAAATGTCTAACAAAATTCAAATCCATCAATACGAGGCTCATAACATATCAATCAGCCATTGTACAGTCAAAATTCAATACAGAGAATGGTATGAAAATACCTGAATATTCAAAACTCACTTTGATGATGGTGACCAGTAGACTGGCATAAAACTCTGATAGACATAACCCTGAAATTTAAAGTTTTTAAAACATTTAAGGAAGCTTTCAAATAAGATCTCACTAAAGTTTCATTTTCTACTTCAAAAATATTGAAGTAGCACATCTATTTAAAAGAAAAATTTTTTTCAGTTGATTCTTATGTAACCAGCTGAATGATAAATCCATAGCAAATAAACAGTTGAGCTTCAATATGTAGTTACCATAGCTATAAATGAATATGCATAGCGCCACTGATGCCAAAATTGAAATGGATTTATTTTTTTTAACATTTGTTAAATAAAAGGATCGAAAATTTGAAATCATGCGCAGAAAAATTCACAGGAATTGGGGTAGTTCTTGTATTAATTTCTCTAAAGGATAATGAAATTATATTTGTATAGCAAGAAAATGTACCTTTAACTTATCAGATATGAATAATTAGTTCAAATTATTCAAAATTCAATTACTCTCACACATTTAAATGAGTTTAACTGTTACATGTACCTTTTCATACATTTGATAAAAAATTTCAAGTTGCTCTGCCTGATAATGAGCATCAAACGTAAAATATGTTTGTTTGTCCCAGTCTGCCATTATACCCCATCGCTGGAAAGACTGCATCTGGTCCTTGATGGCTTCCTTAGCAAACTGACGGGCTAAATGATACAATAAAAGTATCTAATCTAATTGAGTTATTTATATAATAAGTGTCTTATTTTGTGTGTTTATGCAGAAATAAATTACTATGGCTGATGCATTTATTTTGATATAATGCGCGTTAGCGCATTTTATCAAATAAATACATCAGCCATTGTAATTTATTTCTACATAAACACACAAAATTAGACACTTATTCTATATATATGCGCTTTCAAAGCCAAAAATAGAACAACGAAAGCTCTTAATTCTATTTTTAAAGCGAATCCGTCCACCAATGTGGAGGGGAGTTCATTTTAGAAAGGAACAGCGGGAGTGTCCCCATGACAACGTCACGCTTAGAAACGTCATAAATTAATGCATTGTGATATATGAGGTATTACAAATTAGAAATTTAACAATGGAATAATGACCAAATATGACCAAACAAGTTATTTATTACTCTCTAGATGTTGACTGTTTGGAATTAATATTGTTTGCGGAATGTATTCCCATTTCTGTTATCCGTTTGAGTCAGTTGCAGCGCGGTGAAATCATGAAATGTTGACAGCGTTAGTTTATGGATTTTTCTTATACTGTGTACTGTTTATGTGTGGTCTATTTTGAAATTATCACAAACAACGCTGAATGTGACAAGAAATCTTCATTCGAAATATTCCGTTGAGTGTAGGATATGACATCAATCGACAGAGAGCTATTGTAGCTGCGCCTGCCTCTGTCGCTTGTTGTTGATGTCGTATTCTGTAATCGTCAAGACACAGTTGCTTTAAAAGGTAAGGACTTAGTGGGGATGATTTCAGTATTGAATTCGTCTTTTTATATAATGTTATTCCTACTTTCTACATTGCATAGGAAAGGACTTTAAACTTGTTGATATTCAATTCAAATTCATCCGCTATGTCGGGCGTTATGACGTCACACTGTCATTTATACGGAAATCAATAACAATCGCCCTGAAAGCTTTATCTCAGGCAATTACAGTGGCTGTGCATATATTAGATAATGAAACGATTAGAAATCATGGACTAATAACTTACATGTATAAATGTACATGTAAATGGTTAAACATCTTTACCTTTACTATGATGGTTTATGTCTATGCAAATGTATTTGAAATTGTGTCTACTTTGGTCTAGAACGAAATTCAAATAATTTTTGATAGTATTTCAAGAAACATGTTGCGTACCCCAATACATGTACATTGTAAGAAATGTTTATAAAGTGTAAATAATACTACCATTTTTGGACAATACTAAGGGCATCTTAAGGTGGCTCCCTACTCGAACCGTTATAGGTTTTTCTTTATATGCAGTAGTCTGCGTATAACGTTTTACAATGGCTGGTGAGGGACAAGCCAGCGCATTGAAAAACACAGACAGAAGATCTTAAATGCCAAAAGAAGCAAAAGATGGTGCAATCTATCAATGTCCACACCAATCATATAGTATAATTTCTTAGTTGAAAATGTGATGAAATTATAAGGGGGTACCCTTATGTTTGTAGCCATATCTTGATCATTTATAAAATTGTATACCTGTATATGATTTTTTCACCATCTATATACATTATTGTATAAAATGATCCAATTTGAAGAAATTCCAACTGTTATTTTTCGCACAAAAATGTGATATACTATATATTCTCACTCACTTACGTCGTGAGACAAAAGAAAAAACGTAGACGTAGTAGTTTGAGATTTCCTTGTCTCACACTCCACGTGACTCCTATTATGACGTCATAGAAAGTAACGTCACGCCATCGTTAGATTTGTGTAGGTTTTGGTATCGATTCTAGTTTAAAAAAAACATTAAAGTGATGATAAAATGATGTGAGTGAGAAAAATAATCAATCACGACGTTACGACTGAGACAGGGGAATCTCATCCTCGTGCAAAAGATTTGCTACATCCACAACTCGGCAAGCCTCGTCGTGGATTGCAAATCTTTTACACTCGAATGAGATTCCACTGTCTCAGTCTCAACGTCGTGATAGATTCTATTATTATTTGTCAAAATATGATAACATTATAAGGGGGTACCCCTATGTTTGGAGCCATACCTTGATCATTTCAAAAACATGTACCTGTATTTGATTTTTTCTTCATCTACATACATAATTTTATGAAATATTACAAAATGAAAAAAATTCATCTGCTTTTTTATGCAAAAAGTTGGATTAAGTACATATTCTTGGTAAAAAATGTTATGAAATTATAAGGGATTACCCTAATGTTTGGAGATATATCATACTTATATTTATGTTACTATATCATTTTATGTGTTGTATTTCTTCTATATGACTTGTTATCATAAAATAAAACAAAACAAATAAACATATTTGTATCATCACTGAATTTGGAGGGTTCAAAAGCATATGATGGATATTTGATATTTCTCAATTTTTAAGTGTTAGGGTACCTTTCTTTAATGTACTGTATTTTCAATGAAAACAAAATTACCTATCTATCTCTGTGTTCATTATGTAATTTTGACTATTATGTATAGAAAATAACCTTAAAATACAAAATTCATCTGTTAAATTCACGAGTAGGGACCCACCTTAACGTATCCAATGTACAAATGGAGATCTCGCGGACGTCTCGTCCATTTAAACAGTGTTAAAATTGTCTCGTAATCTTCAGCAATGTCTCGATAGTTTCCGTGGCTTGAGCCACGGTCGGCATGTTGACCTTCCATGATAGAAACCATTGTTTATGTTGTATTAGGTATATTTAGGTAGAGATATGCCATGATTCTAACAATATAATACACTTGATATTTATTTGTACAACGGATACCTTAAATACCAACCTTTCTGTCTAATTTGTAATGGTGTGAGATGGCCCATGTCTTTATTTGATAACGCCTTCTGTTCTATAGGTAGACCATGACAATCCCATCCTGGTACATATTGCACCTTGTAACCTTGCAGCAAATAGTATCGATTGGCTATGTCTTTTAAAACCTGAATTTCACAAATAGTATAATAGAGACATTTAGCATTTTTCAGTCTACTATTGGCTTATATGCAATCTTGTTTGAGTATTAAGGTATTCGATGGGTAATGAAGGAAATTATGCCAAAAACATTGAAATTAATTTATTCATCACTGAATATCTTTTGTGTCATATGATATTTTAACAACTTTTGTACTAGCCTAGTAGATATCGATATAAGAAATATTTTGAAAAGGGTCAATTGAGAAGTTATCACCCCTTGTTGAAAAATATTTTTAAAAACTAATTGCAGAAAACAAAATAGGTGAACTTTTGATTTTCCAGCGAAATTTGATGAAATATATTTTTTAGAAATATTTGACCAATCGATATTTGATGCCCATCATTCTGTTGAAAATTTTAGGAAAAATTAACTTTTTCCCATAGAGTTCAATGTAAACTGTAAGGGCCCGTAACTCCCAAAGTAACTAATTTTTTCAATATCTAAATTGGTAAAAAACTTTCAATTCATTTTTACATCATAACAATGCTGTGATTTTAGGTCTCAGGATTCCATAAATGGGTGCCCCAATTACCTCTCATTACCAATTGAATACCTTAAGCTGTGAAATATTACCATCATATTGTACTTTCCAAATCATATTTAACATGTTTCAAGGTGGTATCACTAAATTTCATATTTTGCTCATAAAATCCATTCTTTTATTTATGCGATACGGATATTTTAAAACATTAGCCTTTAAAAAATAAATAAGAGTATACACATCTACGAATTTATTCAGTCTCACTTTTACCCTGATTCAAATTCAAATTATTTACTGACAATCACCATATTGAATTTCATACATGTATAATACAAAATGGCATATATCAGCTATTGAAAAGATAATGAAGAAGATATAGAATAATGAAGAAGATATAGAATAATAGACTAGTGAGTTTTATGAATGTTTACTAAAGAGTAACGAAATAAGCAACATTAGTAAAATTAGTTTATTTTCAATAGAAATGGACACTATCAAATCAAATCATCCTGTACCTTGTTTATGAGATGTCCAACATGAGTTTTACCATTGGCATAGGGAGGTCCATCATGTAATGTAAACACTTTGTCTCTGTCCTGCTGATTCTGCCATTCGTAAAGCTGATTAAAACCACATACCTAGAAAAAACATAAAAGTTCAAATTATGCATTGCAGGTATATAACATTTATTGAAAATTTCCTATGTTGATGGCCTTTTTAAGAGTACTTTTTTAATACTCATCCTTTAATTTATCTATAAATGCAATGGATAATGTTTTTTTTTTCCTGATTGTAATTTGTACACACACATGAATACACAATAGCCGAATAAAAATAATGTTTGGGACATGAGAAATAGCCCAGGTTAAAGTTTTAAAAGTAGGTCAACCATCAAGCTCCATGGTGAAGGCCATTTGGTCAAAAGTCATGATATGGTATCAAATGAAAGGTCTGGTCATGAGGATTCTGCGTGTGAAATATCAAAGCCATATCTACTATAGTTCATGAGATAAAGCCCAGGCTTAACTTTTTTAAAAGTAGGTTAAGCTCCATGGTCAAAGTCACTAGGTCAAAAGTCATGATACGGTATCAAATGAAAGGTCTGGTTATGAGGATTCTGGCTGCATGTGAAATATCAAAGCCATATCCTCATGAGATAAAGCCCAGGTTAAATTTTAAGCTCTTCTGGTCTCAGACCAGTCGAGCTTATGCGATCACCCTTCGTCCGGCGTCCGGCTGTCTGTCCGTCTGTCTGTCTGTCTGTCCGTAAACAATTCTTGTCCGGACAACTCCTCTGAAACTGTTAGAGATAGAAAGTTAATTCTTTTTGCATTTTACTTGGTCCATGGTCTAGTTGTGGACCTGACATTTAGTTTCAGTCCCTGACCCCCAGGGTCTTAGAAAATGGGCGTGGTCATTAAATTCTATGTAATCTAGTCCGGACAACTCTTCTGAGACTATAAATGATAGAGACATAATTCTTTTTGCAATATGATGGGTCTGTGATCTTGTTGTGCACCTGATATTTTGTTTGATCCCCTGACCCCCAGGGTCTTAGAAATGGGTGTGGTCATTTTCTCCTATATAACTCTATATAATCTTGTGCTCGCATCTCCTCTGACACTATAAATGATGGAGACTTAATTCTTTTTGCAATATGATGGGTCTGTGGTCTTGTTATGCACCTGATATTTTGTTTGAGCCCCTGACCCCCAGGGTCTTAGAAATGGGTGTGGTCATTTTCTCCTATATAACTCTATGTAATCTTGTGTTCCAAACTCCTCTGACACTATAAATGATGGAGACTTAATTCCTTTTGCAATATGATTGGTCTGTGGTCTTGTTGTGCACCTGATATTTTGTTTGAGCCCCTGACCCCCAGGGTCTTAGAAATGGGTTTGGTCATTTTCTCCTATATAACTCTATGTAATCTTGTGCTCGCAACTCCTCTGACACTATAAATAATGGAGACTTAATTCTTTTTGCAATATGATGGGTCTGTGGTCTTGTTGTGCACCTGATTTTTTGTTTGAGCCCCTTATCCCTAGGGTCTTAGAAATGGGTGTGGTCATTTTCTCCTATATAACTCTATATAATCTTGTGCTCTCAACTCCTCTGACACTATAAATGATGGAGACTTAATTCTTTTTGCAATATGATGGGTCTGTGGTCTTGTTGTGCACTTGATATTTTGTTTGAGCCCCTGACCCCCAGGGTCTTAGAAATGGGTGTGGTCATTTTCTCCTATATAACTCTATGTAATCTTGTGTTCGCAACTCCTCTGACACTATAAATGATGGAGACTTAAATCTTTTTGCAATATGATGGGTCTGTGATCTTGCTGTGCACCTGATATTTTGTTTGAGCCCCTGACCCCCAGGGTCTTAGAAATGAGTGTGGTCATTTTCTCCTAAATATCTCTATATAATCTTGTGCTCGCAACTCCTCTGACACTATAAATGATGGAGACTTAATTCTTTTTGCAATATGATGGGTCTGTGGTCTTGTTTTGCACCTGATATTTTGTTTGAGCCCCTGACCCCCAGGGTCTTAAAAATTGGTGTGGTCATTTTCTCCAATATAACTCTTTGTTATCTTGTGCTTGCAAGTCCTCTGACACTATAAATGATGGAGACTTAATTCTTTTTGCAATATGATGGGTCTGTAGTTTAGTTGTGCACCTGATATTTTGTTTGAGCCCCTGACCCCCAGGGTCTTAGAAATGGTGTGGTCATTTTCTCCTATATAACTCTATGTAATCTTGTGCTTGCAACTCCTCTAACACTATAAATGATGGAGACTTAATTCTTTTTGCAATGTGATGGGTCTGTGGTCTGGTTGTGCACGTGATATTTTGATTGAGCCCCTGACCCCCATGGTCATAGAAATGGTAGTGGTCATTTTCTCCTATATAACTCTATGTAATCTTGTGCTCACAACTCCTCTGACACTATTAATGATGGAGACTAAATTCTTATTGCAATATGACGGGTCTCTGGTCTAGTTGTGCACCTGATATTATGTTTTAGCCCTTGACCCTTAGGGTCTCAGAAATTGGTGTGGTAATTTTCTCCTATATAAATTAATGTAATCTTGTGCTTATCACTATAAATGATAGAGACATAATTCTTTTTGCAATATGATGGGTCTGTGGTCTTGTTGTGCACCTGATATTTTGTTTGATCCCCTGATCCCCAGGGTCTTAGAAATGGGTGTGGTCATTTTTTCCTATATAACTCTATATAATCTTGTGCTTGCAACTCCTCTGACACTATAAATGATGTAGAATTAATTCTTTTTGCAATGATTGGTCTGTGGTCTAGTTGTGCACCTGATATTTTGTTTGAGCCCTATACCCCCAGGGTCTTTGAAAATGGGTGTGGTAATTTTTCCTATATAGTTGTGCTCTCTACTCGTTTAAAGCTATTAATGATGGGGAGTTAATTCTTTATCCAATATTATGGATCTGTAGTCTTGATGTGTCATTGATAGTTCATTTGAGCTAGCAGCCCTTGGCCCCTAGGATCTTGGAAAATTGGTGTGGCATTCTTTTTAGAAATACTTTATCTTGGATATTATGAATTATATGAGTGCAATTATAGTTGCAGTCTAATGGATATGTAGTTTTGTCATGCTAGTTATATTCTGTTAGAGCGCCTGCTCCCTATGGTCTTGGTTTAAAACAAAAGAAAGGAAATTTATGTTTTAGAAAAAACAACCAGGAGAGCTACAGTCTCATCACAGACTTCTGGTTTAAAAGTAGGTCAAACTTCAAGGTCAAGGTCACTAGGTCAAATTGATTTGTCTCATCATGGTCTATCACCATATTAAGTTTCAAGTTGCTGCTCCAAGCAGTTTTCTCCCAACGGACTTAAACGCAACACCTTAACCAAAATGTTAACGGACTGACAGACAGACGGACTTTGCCATTTCATAGACCAGATTTTGCTTCGCAATTCGGCCAAAATTATTGAAGAAGATTTATGGATGGCTAAATGGACAAAATACAATCATACATCAGTTATGTAACTGTATACAGTATCACTGTATGAAAGGAATTGGTTTGATGCAACAGAGAATTTTAAATGTCTTTTATTTTTTGCTGTGACCTTCTCTGTTGCACCTGTAACAGGTTAATTATTAAATGCACATCTTTCTTCATCTTAAGAATTCCATATAGTATAGAATATTACAAAAAGTTAAACGGATAGAATCTATATAAAAAATTCAACTACAAGCATGAATCGATCATGTATAGCAGATTGATATATTGCTGAAGTTAATTTTTCACCTTTTGAATGTTTATTTCTCTTTCTGCTGTTACGCCATTCTTCATTGACAAGGGAAAACTAGTCTTTGGTAAATTTAGTGTATCAGAATATTTTTTACTTGAAGTCTTTTTAGATCTGATAATCAGTAAATGATAACTCTTCAAAGAAGATAACACTCTTCTATTCATACAAAAACAGTGAATGATCATGATGCATATTCTATTATTGAATCTTTCATTTCATGTCAACTCAAAATTTTCTAGATTCAATTTCAAATTATTCATCATAACACAGGAACGTTGAAGTAAATCATGTTGCAGTAATACACCACTCTCAGATTTGTTTGATCCGCCAACGTGCAATGTCATAAAGTAGACGTGTCTATCTGTAAATAGTTCGTCCTATAAAATTATGTTCTGAGAATCTCACTTTGATATGTATTTTACGAATTTTAACCAATCTTTACTTTCAAATGTGTCTTTTAGCATTTATATGTGCATATTTACTACATTATGGTGTCAATGTTCAGATAATGACAATAAATACATGGAAAGAGGAAGTTGAATCGATTGAAATAGTTTTAGGCCGAACGCGACTAACTTGGATGCAAAGGCCAAGGCCGTTTCCTTCTTGCTGACAGTTCCGTCAGATGTTTTGGAATATATTTCCTTGCCAAGTTTTAAGAGTTAACTCGAATTTTCTAGTTTAAAATGGATCAGAAAGAAAAAGTGTTCTCAATAAAATGATAAGACATTGGCCCTGACAGCCACTGTCAACAACTGAAGGGAAAATGTCAGATGCTTTCCTACCTGATGAAAGTGAAAGTAGACATGAACGGAAGGAAAGTGGCTGGATTATTGATATTGATACCTTTCCTACCGTTGGACCGTCTCTGACACCGAGCACACAGCTCTGGTTAACAATTTTATACATAACTTTATACGGGTTGCTCTTCATTTTTGTGTATTGTCAACTGTTGATGATATGGTACTACAGACACAAAAGATTCAGTTATCAGACGGTCTTCCTGTTCCTTTGTCTGGTCTGGACAGGATTACGCACCACTTTGTTTTCTTTTTATTTTAAAGACTGTATGCTGGCCAATAACCTCCATATTGTCATATATTGGTTGCTCTATTGTTTTCCAGTGTGCCTGCAGTTTATCACATTGTGCCTATTGGTGTTATTTTTTGCACAGGTACATAGACTAAATAATCCAGTCTAGTCCAGTAATCTGCTAAAAGAGCGACAGCAAAGAGACTGGATTATTTAGTCTACATACATTTGTACATGTATATACTTTTCCTCCTATTAAAGTACTTGCTTTATATATTCAAAGGATACAAAATTTCATTGAGATAATCCATTTGATTCTTGGTTTCAACATTGTTTCAATGATAATCCATTTCATTCTTAGTTGCAACATTGTTTCTATAAAATGAGATTTTAAATATTATCTGAAGTCATTTAATGAATAAAACCATTATTATGATAATGCTATCCTTTCATATTATAAGAATTTATATTAATGAAAGTAAACAAACAAACATCTATTTTTAGGTTGTTTTTAAAGCTAAAGCCAAGTATGAGCCAAGTCGGTACAAGTAAGTTAAAATAATGATAAGTCATTTACAAAATTTTCAATGTACGTATTAAGTAATTGAAATGTTAAATCTGATAACATGAATTCATGAAAATTTTGATCGGTACTATTATACATTATAAGTTTGGTCTCTTATGATCATGATGATGTACATAATCACATTTCTTCATGTGTAGTTTCAAATTTTACAACTTCATGTATCATAAGTGAGTATGATTTATTGCATGTTTTCACGTAAGTAAATAAAGATTTCTCTTATTTTCTCTACAGAAGACCACTTCGCATTGTACTGGCAGCTGTGACTCTCATTTTCCTTACGACCAACATCTCTTGTGCAGTGCTTGTTAAGACGCAAGAGAAAACTCATCATTCTGTGCCTGTTTATTTACTAGTTGTACGAGTATGCATCAATGACACTCTTTTCCTCTTGGCTGCCATCGTGTTGGCAGTCTGCATTTACAAAATGAGGAAAATGACATCCTCTCATGTGATATTAGAAGCTAAGGTATGAATTTAAAAAAAATCTTAAGTCAGTTGATGAGAATGCTGACTATCAAATATGTTGGGAATACTATCATTTCAATTGACAAAGTTAGAAATGTAGTTAGACAACCTAAATTCTAATTTTATACACATTTTTAAGTATATGATATTCACTTATATTACTTTGCACTAAACTTAAATCAGACTTACAGGGTTGGTGAAGCATTGTAAGACTCAACACCCAATAAATGATTTTCACATTACCGCATTAGACTTGAATTTCATACAGAACGAGACCCGACATCACAACATTTGACATAACTTTTAACTGTGATGTGTACCCAGATCTATGATGTCATAATGAAAAATAACCTCAAAAGTTGTGATGTCGGGTCTTGGGAGTGTCTAAAATGCAATTCTAGTGGTAAATTGAAAGTCTATTTGGGTCAAGGACATCTTTAAGGTCAAGGTCCCATATATAGATTAAAATATGCTGCAAGCAACATACCTTTTCATGAGTTTATGAACAGTCTAGAAGTGATGTTACATCTTATCCCATTTGTAATTTAAAACAGATGATGTAACATTACCGAGTATGAATTTCTTCGTGTATTTACTTCATATGGTTCTATTCGATCTATATTCATATAGTACAACAAAATTTTAATATAAATACAAATCGTTGATATATCTGAGTTACTCATGAGTATTATAAATGTTAATGTTAACATTCTACATATAAATAGACCTGTGTTTTATCAGTAAATTATTTAAACGTTTATACGTACCTTACTACATATTCTTAACATCTTTTCAGGGAACAACAGTATGCCAAGCTCTGACCGTCAGTATTTTGACCATTCTACTGTTTGCATCAAGAGCTATTTATAACTTGCTGGTCATTTGTCGTCCACTACAGAAGTATCTTCCTACTTTCAACTATGGCTGGATTAACGTATCAGATCAGGTCAGTTAAGTGTAATAATAAGAGTTCATTGACCTATCATGAGTACATTTTTCCCTTCTAACATGGTATGATAAAACTCAACCCACTTGGTGACAATGAAAATCATACAATTTTAAATTTTACCATCAAATAGTTTGGTCTTATTCATTGTCTCCTTTTATGAGATTATGTAGAAAAACAATGCAAAATGTCAGATAAAATTCAAATCCTAAAATATGAGGCTCACAACATATCAATCAGCCCTCGTATCAAGGCATGGTTTATGATATTCTGTGTCATTTTCTTTGACTCAGTATATGCAGGTACAGATCCAGAAATTTTAGTCAAGGGATATCTAACCACATTGGGAATAAGTTTGATTTATTTAGGAGCTCCAGGGATTGGTTGATGGAAAATTTTAACATCATTTAAGTAAAAGGCTAAATACAAAGATTATTTGAAGACTTCAGAGGTTTTGACAGTTCCTCTGCCTTGGATCAGCTGTTGAGATGGGATAAACAACATTGTACAAAAACATTAAGAAGTAATTCCTTTGATATGCAGTGATTATCATTTGTGTGACAGAGCTCCTGAATAAATCAAACTTTATTGTGTTCGATGTATTTCAGGCAGAGATGGTTGACTTACAGAGTGGATATGCCTATGTTTCCTTTGGCATCGTATTGTTTATTTGGGAAGTGCTTCCAACCTTTGTGATCGTAATGTTTTTCCGTGTACGGAAACCAGTAACGGGATCAGTAAGTCATATCAGATCAATTCACATCTATTTTGATGTCAATGCAAATAAAGAATATAAAATATCAAAATTTAAGTAAATTTGAATGTATCTATTCTACTTTCTTTAATTTAGTTATCATTTGAAGTTATTTTTGTTATCTTTATCAGCTTTGAATTTATTCAGTTTTCATTTTCTTGTTTTTGGTGATGAATGTGTGAATCTATGGTGTTAATTAGCCCTGTCTTGTATTCTCTCAATTGACATTTTAGTTGAACAATCCTTTATATTTTATTTGAATGCCTTTGCTTAAAGCACTTATTTCTTGGGTACAGTGACGGAATTATTGAAAAAAAGGGACCAGTTAAAACCTCCTCAGTACAAAGTACAATGTACAAAGTTTTAATGACATTCCTTTTATATTTGATTACTTTTGAATAGTACCTGTACATTGACATCCTTATCAAATCTAAAAGTATAGTTTCAGACTATTTTACGTGTAAGTTCATTCTGTCTCTTTTACCATCACTAAATTTCTTTTTTATATAGACACTGACAGACCTGTCCTCACATAACCAAAGCTCCAGGTCGTACTTTTTCGACAATCCTCGTCGTTATGACAGTGATGACGATCTTACTCGCAATGACTCACAGAGAATGTAAGTATTACTTTTTGAAAATACAGGTTGTACTTTGCATCCAAAGTAAGATACATGTATATACCAAGTAAGATGAAAACATATAGAGCCCTAAAAGGTATACATGGCTTCATTTTGTAATTACATGTATTGACCTTGAATTTTGGACCCTTTCCAAGTATTAGATCTGATCTAAAATAAATACTAGAAAGAGTGGGTCCAAAGCAGTCACCAACATCTACATGTAGACAAAATACTTAAAAAAAACATATATATCCCACTGCAATAAATTTGAAGGGGGAAAATGAATAAACATGAATATATAGAGAGTTGTTGACCGAGTAGAAGCATTGTAGTAATTTAGGTCCCTTATTATCTGAGTACATTATACATGTGTGTACTGATTAACAGTACATGTATACAATAAACCCATGCAAAATGCTTTTCATAAAGTTTAAGAGATGTCTTATTTTGACATGTATATTTTTGCAGCATTACAGACTTGAACAGAAGTTATCAGTCTATAAACAATGTTCCCTCACAATGCTCCACACCGAGAGGCACCCCACGGGGTACTCCTAAATTATACGGATCTATGTACACTGCATCGGGTAGTTTTAGTGCCCATGGATCGCCTCAAGTCAACTAATGATCAAAACAGAGGACCAATTGAAAACTCAAAGTCACGTACATGTGCATCTTTTATATTTTGTACGCTGGAAAATGTGCTATGGTTGTGATATTTTTATATTAATTTGTGATGTTGTCCCGTGTCAAATAGAGGGCAGATTGCTTTGTACCTGTCTGTCTGTCAGTGTTTGTCTGTTCGTACACTGTTACACAAGTCCCAATACGAGAAAAATTTGATGAGATCACTAATGATTCTTTTTGGCTATAAAATAAAACAAAAATTGAAGAATCAAAAGATAGTTGGATTTTGATAAATAGCCGATTCTTTTCCATATATTTATTTGGTGAATAGTAAGTAGGACAAATACCTTTGAAGAATCAGCAGAAGTGTTTTACAAACATCATTTGTTGTGATGTTTATGTACATGTATGTACAATGTATATTCAATTCTGCCATTGAATGTTGTACAAAAAATCATAATGATTTTATCACTTTTGTCCAAGTCTTTACACCTAAGGAATAGTTTTTGGCCTGTCTGTCTTACCGTTTCGTTTCAGCTTATTTTTTCAGCCTTCATGAAAACTCACTAGCCTGACCACCCTGGCTACCAAAATTTGCTGTTGAGCTAGCCCGACTGGCTGGTAACTTTTAGGGCAAAATTGCCGCCTACTTTCCGTAAAAAAGTATCTGTCATGTATCAACTTCTATCGCTGGTTTCTGTGACATTTTCCTGCAGAATCTTTTCATTAAAAAATTGTTCCTAGGTACACAATACATATTTCCTTAGCCACAGTGTGTTGTTTCCTGCAGGGTGTGAGGGTTTATTTTAAGATAACAACTGATATGCGAGTATAACATGTCCAATAGAACAATTTTAAAATCTCAACTGAACATTTAAACAAATAAATTCTTAAGAAAAATTTGATAGCTATTGACCCGTACCGCCACAATCAGCCGGCCTTTCAGCATGTATGACACAAATTAGTTCATATATTTTTCTTTCTTGGTCCATTTTTTGTATATAAAAAGCATATGTGAAATTATATTTATACCAACAATATCAAAATTCATTGTAATACTGAGTCTATTGATAATGACGTTTGTGATGTAAAAAGTGAGCAGGGATCGCTGACATACTGCTAGAAAAAGGATCTGTGGTGGTTTAACTTCGTTCAATTCTAATGTATAATTTTGGCCTACTCAAAGCACCTACATGTATCTGAAGAGGCGATGGGTCTTTATAGCATTTTGATATTTCTTTAATGGCTAGTAAAAATTTTGGGTGTCTAGTAGATTTCGGCACTCAAATAGCCCAACTGGCTAGTGGTAAATAAAGTGTTCATGAAGACTGTTTTTTCTTTCATCCGATACTGAAATTTTAGATGTAAAAATTCAAATAGTCTCAGCAGTGGTACAAAGTACATTTGTATATAGTCATGTATTCCTTATGAAAAACCATTCTGCCGATACCAATTTAGGGATCGTCTAATGACATCTCAGCCTTTGGCAGACTTCTATATTATGACGCCTTGAGAGACATACTAAGCACTAGTTTGGTATTACGACGCCATAATCAATGGTCTGTCAAACAATACCTTAATGGGCATGGTGATTGTGAGGTCGTATATGAATGTTCACTAACTTGTGCGATATCAGATATTTGGCTATCCCTTAATTAACTTTCACACCTAGTGATCAGAATTTTGAGGACAAAGTAATTTATATGCTGTACAGTTTTCAAGTGTTTCACTTTTATTTTTATGTTGTTTAGTTGGTTGTACATACATGTACATGTAGTTTTACAGTCATTTACATGTAAATTCTCATGTCTAAAAACGTATTTCAAATGTTTTTACGCTTCTGTGCAATGACATATTTTATGTGATGGAACGCTTTACTTTATACCCATGATTGTATGTATAAGTACTAGTTTGGTGTTTGAGAACACAAAAATTACAAATAATAATGATCAAATGACTATACATGTATATTTCCGGTGATTGTGACGAAATGATTATTGAATGTGACTCTTTGTTTTAAATGGCAAATGTTTAATTTTTGGTTGAATGAAATAATGCTTTTTATTGTAAGATACTCATTTGTATGTTAGACTTATCATTGTCCGCTATTTATGTTTTGTCCATACTTAACAAGTAAAATTATCATTAAAACCATGCATTTGATTTATTTGTATCATGTCTCTTTTGTACTATTAAATCTAATAATCTGTTTGCCTGGTCAGAGTTGTGACCATTCTAAATCTACATTTAATGCACGTAGACACCGGATATCACATTAGTAACATTTTTCATTGTGACATCATATTTGATTGCACCATCTTCTAACATTTCTACACATGCATTTACATTGTAGTCAACCTCATGACATTGATCTAGAAGTTTGACCCCCCTTTTCCTTAGTGTTGATAATAACTTTTGATCTACAATACAATAAAGGTTGTTGTTTCTCATATTCATGTAATAAGTTTGACTTTGATCCTTAATCTTTAGTCCCTAAAACCTTGATTGTTGGCATTTTGTATGATTTTATTGTCTGGATATCAGTTATTGCATTATGTGACCTTTGACCCGGTAATACAAATCCTCATGGAAATCAATTTTTGAAGTTTCATCACTGCAAGCTAAAGGTTACAGCTACTTAGCTTTGAACCATGACACCTTGCATGCTTGCCAATCTTGGCCATTGTCAGCTTTTGAGCCCAAGTCAATAAGGACCTTCCAGAGAATTTCATCACTGTGGCTACCGTGCTGAATCGTTATAAAATGCTGTTTTCAAAACATGCTAAGTTTAATACCTTGAATCTTTTGACCCAAATTTCAATTGGTGTTCTCCTTTTGAACAATGTGACAAGTTTCGTCATTGTACACAAATAATTAATCGAGTTACCATGCAGGAAAAATGTACATAGTTTTACCTTAACATTTTGTCGCAAAACAATAAGAACCCTCTTTCACCTTCATGTTTTGAACCCAAAAACAACAAAGGACTTCTCCTCAAAATATAATCAATCCAAGGTGTAGTTTCATTACTGTATGTCAAGAATTCCTTGAGTTATGATGCAGACTTGTGAAGTTTGACCTTCACCTTTAGAGTCTTGACCCCAAATTGGTCATGTTAAAAAGGCTCCTCCTGAGCTCACAAGCAATGTTAAGTTTGATTACTTCGAGTAAAGAACTACTTAAGTTTCAGTGCGGAAATGCTGTTGAATGTCATTCTCCATACATGTCATGTTTGACCTTTTAACCTGTCAGAACCCAATATGAATGGGATCCTCCTTTCCTCATGGATAATCTATGTGTGAAGTTTCGTCATTGTATGATCAACTCCAGTTATGGTATGGAAATGAAGCAACTTTCTTGCCAGGTGATATAATAAAAAGACAAAACAAGCATAGCAACCCCTTACAACTTTCCATCTTCTATGATGTTCATTGGGTTTACAAGCTTTTAGTTAAATATAACATTGATCTTTAGTTCATTTTCTTTTTATGGGAAACTGACAATTCTATGGTGATTACTTTAGTGTTCTATCCTATCAACAAGGTTTGTTGCATGGTCTACATTGTAGACAGTAAGTAACACATTTCCAGACGCTGCAATAATTTTCATAGTGTAGATGATTGACCGAGTCTTTGACTAACTACCATTAATAATTTTCTTTAACTAGCAATGAAGAACGATTCAATCATTGGTGATAATTGTTTGATGTCCAAACAATTGCCGTCCATAAAGTGGATTATACACGCCCTCAGAGACCCTTACTTTAAGAAAAGTTTAAAGTGACCTTGATCTTTGTTCTTGAAAATCAATTTGGTTCATCATGAGATTGCCATCTTCTGTGCTGTTCACAATGCTTATAGCCTAAATCCACAGGTGACCTTGACATTTGACCTTGAAAATCAATGGGATTCATTCTCTCTGTATAGGGAACAATTATGATAGAAGATTTGATGATCCCTACAATGATTGTTCCATCTTCTATGCTATTCAAAGTCTGGTGACCTGTTAACAACATGAGTTCAGATACAATCAAACACATGGGACAAAAGAGATGCAGAGGAATAAATCCTATTTTTACATACAATGATGAAAACAATCGGGTGTTTAATCCGACTTTGAAGCAACACTAACCAAGTTTATCATAAAAACAAATGTTGTATTTCAGACTTTTTTATTATTACTTTGCTTTTAAATATACACATGAAGAATCTGTCCTATTAGACTCTTCTAAGATGTACAATAAAGGTGCGATGATGTAAAAACAGATTTAAGTGAGAAGTAATGTTTAAGCCACCAGATTTGTTTCTTTTCATAAAAGCTGAAATATTGGCACATTTTGGAAAATAAATCTGTGGTACATTAAGTACCTATTCTGATATAATATAATTTTTTAATGAAAAATAACAAAATTTCTACATTTGTACTAGAACAACAGGCTGAGTAACGATTTATTGATCTATTTTCCTTTGAAATCAATCCCACCCTCAAAATCCATGCGTCCTACAACCTCTTTAGCTTTAGAAAACTACGTTGCTGATATAAAACTTTGTCCGTGCGAAATAATAGTTCAACAAAAGCAAAATACCCTCGGTCTTTTGCAAACTACTATAATAGAGTTACAAAAATTATTAAAATGAAACAAAGTTTTGGCAAGAAACAAAATTAAGCGTTGATGTAGCATGTAGATAATCTGTGTGCCATCATCTATGACAGAGTCAGTGAGATCAATACACATTACACATAGAAGTTATACTAAAAATTCTTGTTCTGATAGTAAGAAAGCAATTTTTACGACCAGTACCCTTTACACATTGTAGATCATATCACATTTTCAAAGAAGATCATGCTTTGAAAGAAAAACATTCTGTCTTCCCTGTTAACAACTTCAGTCGATCAGAATTGCATCTTTGACAAAATCTTTGGCCGTTACACTGCCAGCGAGACACGAAAATATCCCTACATTACGATATGTGTTCACAGTACTTCGGTGTTGTTCACATAAAATCACTATGGAGACAAGGGTGTCAGCACTTTCATATAAACATAGCATTTGTTCACCAATATATTATTTCCATAATACTGCTGTGGCATTATGAATCTATTTATACAGCATCGGTAAAATTCAATCTCTGACATGGTGTACAAGCTTTGCTCGGAATGTTACACATAGTAGATCTTACATAAAATACTTCATCTGACCTCAAATACAACAAGCACCTTATAAAACTTAACACAGTATATTAAAACATAAATTTGAGTCTTTGAATATTAAGTTATTATAATTATTTACTCTTGTGCCACTCCCTTAGAAAACAGTTTCCTAGATACATTTTGAGCGTATGATTATTATTAGTTATATAAATGGATACAAAGAGCCTTTTTACTAAGATATCAAACTTTGATACAGATATTAGTAAAAAAAATCATGATACAATTCCAAATTAGCAAGTGTTCACAATATAAAAATCATTGCACTATATCAAAAGGGTAGGGGGTGAGAGTAACGTTTACTTTTCTGCCATCTAATGGAACCTACTAACACAGTAAAATGGGCATATGCTGATCAAAATCGCCTGAGCTATGCGGCAGCTGATTCCTATATTAAATACCCAAGGGTAAAACTATATATCACAGAAGGATAAAATCTTGCATGTACGAGCTAATCAAACGGTAGATTGTCTACGCATAGGCCCTTCTATCTGTGCTTTATTCTAATGCATTGCCTTCCATACTAAACATTTAATCAATGTTAGTATTGTAAAATGCTGTTCTTTCAGTTGAACTAGTCTTTTTAAAGGAGGGAAAGTATCTAATCATGATTTTTGTGTATTTTGACCAGCAAATACCGATGAGAAACAAGGACTTCAAGCTAAGAATATGAGACCTAACGGAACACAAAATGACGGGAGACGTAACAGGCTCAGTAAAATGATACATGATGACAGCGGACACAGACCAGCCTTGTCTTAATCCTTGATTAAGAAAGCAAGTCAGGTGTCTCTGTGAATTTTAATTTACAAAATACATTCTCTGGTCCATGATCAACTCTAAGAAACCAGAACACCTGGTCGTAACTGTATAAAATCTCCTTATGCACCTGTGTTAGTCAAAACACAGACATTTAAACATTTACCTTACTTGGTAACACACCCTATTTTACACATACATATGTACTACCCTTTCTCATCACACTCGAAAATCTCTTTCATATATCACGTTAGCTATGCATGTTAAATAATTATTTACAAAGCCGGTGCTTTGCATCAAAGTTTTAATTCATTGGCTATTTTTGAAGCAATATTTTTAAAACCTATGGAAGTCCCTGAAATGCGCTTGAAGCGCACACCGTTGAGTGAAAGTCTTGGTAGTTTACACACTTCCATTTCCCATTGCACTAAACTGTCTGTGTTTGGGTCTCCGTGGACACAAAGTAACAAGAATTTCTCCCGCTGTTCATAGTCACAGTTATTGGAGTCTAACACTTTCCGTATTTCTTTCATCATGTCTGTAGGGTCCATAGAGCTTGTTGTTTTCATGCTCCAGGTAAATCGCAGTGAACGGGGCTTGACTGCCGGATTATTGGACTCTGGCGCACTCTCATTAACAGACCTGCGGAACAATTTGCTGTAAATTAAAATCAGGGGGAAGAACATTAATGGCTGACCCTCAAAACACCTGAGTAAAGGGTAACACCTGTATGATCGGTGTGGTAAAACAAAATTTCGGTTTTCACTTGTATATTTAAATGTTCAGGCACATGCAATTTTCTTGAAGTAATATACTGAAGCAATTCCTATACAACACATGCGTGTGGATAGAAAGATATACTGGATATGTTTTCTTTTTATTATCTAATGTTAGAGATACTATGTTTTAAGTTATGCTCAACTAATTTCTGATATACATACTGCTATTTTTTTCTACAAATTCAATCCTACTCTTGACTAAATCATTAGAGGTTTTTCCTGATAAAAAATGTATTTTTACATCTTTTTCCTATAATCCCAGCTATATCTTATACCATTAAAAAGTTAAAGAATTTGCATGCTTAAAATCAAAATAAGGAATTAGGAAACTTGCAATACAACACATGCTTTGTGTTATAAAACTCAAAATAAAAGTTGTTATACTGAATGCATGAACAAAAATAGCTCAAAGCAGGATTCCTCTTGTCTCATGATTTTTATTCCTCCATAGATGTTTTTTCTTTTTTTCAAATTAAAATTTTCCACCATATACAGGTACTAATTGAAATATAATTGTATGTATCTTTGTGACTGGAATTAAGCTTCTGATTCCTCAAATAAATTCATGTAAGTAGGTGCATGTAAGAAATTAAGAAAAGAATTCTGATTATTGAATAGTTATGTGTATAATTCGAAAAAAAAGAAACAACACCAAAGTTGAGACAAAGATTTTAAGAATATTAATTTTTATTATAGATGAGTATTCCGGAGTCTGAAGAAAAAGATGACAAAGTTCCAAACGATTATATACATATCCAAATATCCTATCTTACCCTCAAAGTTTATTAATATTGCGATCTTCTTGCGTAGTAAGATGAAATGAAGGAAAAAAGTCAGTAGCGAAAATTTTATGTTCTGATTCCAAATGAATGGTGAATGATGGCCATTAATAACAATCCCTATGAAAACCGTTATGGTTTTTAGAAAATTATCAGAGTCACTCCCGATACATTGATAGCCAAAACGAAGCAAAATAGTGTGACAATAGGTGTACTCTGTGACATGAGGGTAGCCAGTACATAGAGTTAGTACTCTATCATCTCAATAAATACAAGAAATCAATATAACATCATTAACAAAATCCAATATAATGTGAAGTATAGAGGCTGATTCAAGAGATTAATAAAACGTAAACAAATTTGAAGCAGCTATAGAAGTAAACGACTACAAAAATAACACAAAAACATGCCTTTCAAATTACATATCTAAATCCAACCCCCATCCCCCCCCCCCCTCCAACAAATCAAATTGTAATTTTCTACAGAAGCAATTTTCAGTTTGTTTGAAAAATGAATTCATCAAATTATAAAGTCTGCAAATCATAAAAAGTAGCAAATAAGCAAATTAAAGGCAAATACATGTATTATGAAATAAGAAAATATAATAGGCTTTAAAAATATTTTAAGGTACAAAAAAAATTAAAACACAAGTAAAATTTGAAATGTATGAGTTCTTTTTGCAGCGATCAATATTTTACATGACTTGTAACATTTTGTGGTGATTTTTTTAAAAGCCATAGCTTTATCACAGCATTCTTGACTGTAGCAACTACACATCTTGTACTCTTGTCAGCCTCTTTACTTATAAAACAAAAGGTTTCTTAGACTTTACTGAAGGTCCTATCACTTTAAGTGTGTTAGAATTCAATTTAACTTGACCTTAAAATTGAAATAATGTCTTACACGCATAATTTTTCTGTACTAGTTAGATACAGTGGTTCATTTATGCGAAGAAATTTCCTTACAAAATGCAAGAAACAAAATTTCCCTCATTTATATGTAACTTTATTTACATGTAATTTTATTCACATGTAATCACTTTTAACTAAATTCAGAAAGCACAGTAAAATCTCTGAAACCTTTTGCACAAATCAGGTTTCATAAAAGTAACATAAGTGTCAAAATTTGTCATTACCTAATAATAAGAATTAAGGAGTTACAGACCTGAATTTCAAATATGCACCTGGTTTTCTTCTATTAGAGCCAAATGAAAATTTTTCAAAATTTGAAACTTCAAATATTTGATCACTTCTTTTGGAGAAACAATGAATATGTAACTTTTGACAATGAATGGCAAACTTTGACATGTATAGTTTAACGTGATTATTTATCCATTCCTTTACAGCCTAGTTAGTAATATGCCGTGTACTAAAATTCAGCTGAAATATTGAAGCTGTAAAACTCACTCAATAAATATCACAAGTCTAGACACCAATTCCTTTTAACACATCTCTACCTTGGTGTATTTACATGTAATGCACTAAAAATGTGCACATCAAATTACAATTGAACTATTGAAAAGTGTTTAGAATTTCACGTAGTAAATTCATCATCAGAACTGCTCTGCATTCAATACAGTTCAATGCAGTCTCTCATAGTAAATTCATCATCAGAACTGCTCTGCTTTCAATACATATCAATGCAGTCTCTCATTGCAATTTATCCTCTTACCCATTTCATGTAGTAAATTCATTATCAGAACTGCTCTGCATTCAATACAGTTCAATGCAGTCTCTCATTACAATTTGTTCTCTTACCCAGAATCATTTTTGTTTTACTTCTATATTAAATGTTACAAACTTTCTCAATAAAATGTTGAGTGTCCTGAATAAACCAAGGTGGAAATGAGCTCAAACAAATTGAAGCCTGGACTAAAAGAGATGGTATAATACATGTAAATATTGCTAAACATAATTTTTTTTTCTGCACACATACAAATTACATATGCCTTTGCTATTTCATACTCAGGATATAAATGTACACAACCACAATTAGGTCATTGTTGTAAGACTCTAATTAGAGCCTTTCAATGATTTTCTCGTATGTTATATATACATTGTATCATGATGTTCATCTAGGAAGTTTCGTCCTCATCAAACAAGCTATAGTGCTTTAAATACGTACCTGCGGCTAAATTTTTGACTAAGTTTATTGAAAAAAGACATGCGTCCAGCAGCTGTCATAGAGGAGGTGTCCTGAGAATGTGTGGGCAAACCATCGGGGCCGTTATACTGTCGAGGCTGACGTCGATCTCGTATCGGCCCTCCATGGAATGTATTTCTACTAGGTATATTACGGTATAAACTACTCTTAGGAGCAGGTGAAACAGGTAATGTTTTTCCGGGAGCCGTTCTGTAAAACAGTGGTTTTCTCAGTGAGTAAAAATATCAGGATTTACTTAAAAATAGCATAAACTATTGTAAAATACAGAACTTTTAATGACACAATCAGAAGTTAAAATATCTGAAATCAGATACATTTCAGAGAAAAATCACCACTAGTAAAATGAATTCAAAATTCCACTTTGTATCTATCTAAGTTTTATCCTCAAAGTTCATTTCTCTCTTTTGTTTTCAATCAAATAATAAAATGTTATATTCAAAGTAGGATCAAAGTATAAATGGACTGCAAACTTACGTTGGCCTGAAATTTTCTGTGTCATTTAATGGCGGTAAATCAGTAACTCTTGATGTTTGAGACTGTGTTAAACTAGCAGACTTAACATGACCGTGACCTTTGGGTCGTACTGGAGCAACTTCGGGACCAGTTGAGTTGGTCATAACACTGAAACATAGTGTAATCAAAGATTACGAAGCTCACCTCGCGGCAGCAAAGTTCAATTTAAACATATCTCTAAGTACATGTATATTAAGAAAATCACTCAAGTGAAAAAAAGTAGGTCAAGGTCATTTCATGAAAGTATGATCAAAGATACATCCAATATGCAAGTTTGGTACATGTAGCACTTACACTTTGCTCAATATTGGCCTTTAAAGGCAAAATCACTCAAGCAGAAAAAGTAGGTCAAGGTCATTTTATGAAAGTTTGATCAAAGATACATATAATATGCAAATTTGGTACATGTAGCACTTATACTTTGCTCAATATTGGCCTTTAAAGGCAAAATCACTCAAGTGGAAAAAGTAGGTCAAGGTCATTTTATAAAAATTTGATCAAAGACACATCCAATATGCAAGTTTGGTACATGTAGCACTTATACTTTGCTCAATATTGGCCTTTAAAGGCAAAATCAATCAAGTGGAAAAAGTAGGTCAAGGTCATTTTATGAAAGTTTGATCAAAGATACATCCAATATGCAAGTTTGGTACATGTAGCACTTATACTTTGCTCAATATTAGCCTTTAAAGGCAAAATCACTCAAGCGAAAAAAGTAGGTCAAGGTCATTTTATGAAAGTTTGATCAAAGATACATCCAATATGCAAGTTTGGTACATGTAGCACTTATACTTTGCTCAATATTAGCCTTTAAAGGCAAAATCACTCAAGTGGAAAAAGTAGGTCAAGGTCATATTATGAAAGTTTGATCAAAGATACATCCAATATGCAAGTTTGGTACATGTAGCACTTATACTTTGCTCAATATTGGCCTTATAAGGCAAAATCACTCAAGCGGAAAAAGTAGGTCAGATGCTGCATCCGATGTATGGGTTCACCTCAGCATCCGAAGATGAATCACTTGTGCAAGTTTGGTTACTGTAGCATCAGTACTTTGTCAGATACTGAACTACCCCAAAAACTTTAACCAGACATTGACAAAGTCATTCAACTGGAAAATGTAGGTCAGATGCTGCATCCAATGCATGGGTTCATCTCAGCATCCCAAGATGAATCACTTGTGCAAGTTTGGTTACTGTAGCATCAGTACTTTGTCAGATACTGAACTACCCAAAAACTTTAACAAAACATTGACAAAGTCATTCAACCGGAAAATGTAGGTCAGATGCTGCATCCAATGCATGGGTTCACCTCAGCATCCCAAGATGGATCACTTGTGCAAGTTTGGTTACTGTAACATCAGTACTTTGTCAGATACTGAGTTACCCCAAAAACTTTAACCAGACATTGACAAAGTCATTCAACCGGAAAATGTAGGGCAGATGCTGCATCCGATGCATGGGTTCACCTCAGCATCCCAAGATGAATCACTTGTGCAAGTTTGGTTACTGTAACATCAGTACTTTGTCAGATACTGAGTTACCCCAAAAACTTTAACCGGACGGGGACGCGGACGGGGACGCGGACGTCGGGGTTATAGCATAAGCTCATCTCAACTTCGTCGAGGTGAGCTAAAAACACATTGGTCATAACAATGAAGAACACATTGTAATTACCACTATAACAATCACTATTGCTGCAGTTTGTAAGAATAATGACATAACTCGTATAAGACGAACCTTTTATTTAGGAGTAAGATACATGTATTACCAATCAAATCAAAAGACTTCAGATATTCAATTATAGGGAGCTTTTGAGATCTTTGATCCTATCACTGCTTTGGGATAACAATGAACCTATTTTTATCATTCGACAAATCAAAAGGGTTAAGAAATTCAATAGGCCACTTGCCAGACTTCATAATGGCTGACAAAATGACGAAAAATGTCCGGGGTAGGCAATTTTTGCGCACATTTCATTGTTATGTGTCAATTGAATTGCATCTTTTAACAGTGACGTCATAATGTAAAACCATGCCAAAAGATGTTGACTCAGACATTTTGTGCTTTCTAACAAGATCGGAAAATGGCCTATTAAACAAGGTTCGCTCATTCCACATTCTGAACATTAATAAAAGGAAGGAAGCTTAGAAGATCTTTGATCTTATCACAGCTTTGGAATAGGATCAACATATTTTGAAGTAAGAGAGTATTGATTGCCCAATATCTATCCAAACAAATGATGCAGACATTGTACAAAATTGGTCATCAACCCAATGATATGCAATCAGCCAGTGTGAATAAAATTGATAATGAATACCTCCATTATAAATACATGTAAATGACTTTCCAAACAACCGTCAAAACAGTCACCTACCTTCTGATGTCCTGACCATTAGTTGTTCGTGATGGCTTATCATTGGGGATCTGTACCCGAGCATCACCCGGGCTAAAAGTTTCACTACGTCCTGCCCGGCTGCGGGGTATACTGGCAGACGTAGTCATTGCACTGTTCTTTGGGGTAGATGAGGCGGACGAGGACATCTTCTTTGGCATCGTAGCTCTTGAGGGGGTGGTTGAAGTCATCTGATAAAGCATATTACATTTACATTACAACCGAAAGGTGCTAAAAATAGGATAGTGCATAGGTGAAAATAATGACACAATGAATAAATTTCTTAGTAAATATATGTACATTTACATTTATGATACATAGTCGTACATCTTTAATTTGGTACAAATATAAATATATATTCATGCAAGTATGTCATGCAAGGGTGCATATCCATGCAATCAATCTTCACTATAAGCAAAAATTTATCAAGGCAATTCTGAATCACTCTAACTTTAAGCAGTATGTTAGTAGATGTATTACTTTATTCAAAATATAGGCACACGCATGACACTATGATTCTCTCCTTTGTAGTTACACCGTGAATATAGTCTACGATAGTTCAAAATTCATCATAAATCGATGAAAAAAATTTTTTTTTAATTTCCTACGTATATATACATGTACCAAAACTTTAGCCATTACCTGAAAAAGGCTACCTTTTAAAGAATACATGTTACCGTGGTTACAGTAAATATCTACAATGATATATATTGAGTAAGAAATTCACCTGCCGACCCTTTATGTTGTCCCGTACAAACGGACTCTTCTGAAATATGAAATGTGAGTAAGTACGCTATATTGGAGTAATGACAATGCATACAAGAAGGATCAAGGGTAAAACATGGTGCAAGATGATTACTCTGTGTATGACTTGTTATTTCTGACACAAATTCTGTACATGTATGTTATCCATTATAGTGTGCTTACTAAACATAGATGCTTTTAACATGTACATACATGTATTCAAAATCTCTGGCAAAAGATGAAATACATTACCAAATTCATGAATCAAATCCAGAAACTCAATAATAAAATCAAGTGTTTTAATTTTTCAGGTTTCCTTTTTTTAAATATGTGTCTAGGGGCTTCAACATTGTTACTATTCATAAAAATCTCATTCCAGTTTGTAATTGGGACATTCAAGACTGAATTCATCCAACATGGAATGAGCTTATTTCAATCTGACAAAGGTTAGGAAAAACTGAAGTCAGGAAGTGAAAGTGAATTTCTGTCTTTTCTTCCATTGACAATGTTTGAAGCTTTCTTAGAATGTTTGGCATATTATGCATGTTTGAACTGAAAATTAGTCCAAATATTTCACAGAGTGAATCTTTCAAAAAAAAATTTCATCTGATAATCATTGCAAAGTTTTATAATTAGAGGCTCGAAGAGGACAAAACAAACCAATATAAAATCATCATCATCATCATCATCGTCATCATCATCACTATGTAGGCACAAATTGCACCATATTAAGATGGGCCTTTAAATTTTTCAAGTGCTTTCCAAAGACAAATTAACTGTACGTCTATATTCAATGATGATCAAACTCATGCTAGGAAAAAGATTTTTCTCTCAAAGGTGGGATTTTTGACAATAACAATTCATGCATTATTTTCTTTTCAATTCATGCACCATTTTCTTTTCTGAATATATATTATATCAACAAGAGCATCTCTGAATATGCTTCCTTATTTTTTCCCCTTTCACATAATATTAGGTCGATTTCACGTAGATAAATAATTTGAGAAAAGAACTTATACCGCCTTAACTACATTTATCTTAGTATCGTTTCTAAGTAGGCTAAGCTTCTCTGCACTAAATTGTAAGCACACCATGGGCTCTTAGAAGCAGAAATCAATTTCATTGGAATAAATCCTGCAGAAAATTTCTACATGGAATGCTATATACATGTAAATGTAGCACAAGCTGAGAACGAGATCATGCTAAACCTGCATAGCTTCATATCAGAACAATGGAAGGGTGATTCCTTTCAATCTTCGTCCTCTATTTTACATATCAACAATACTTTATCTACACATACATCTGTAACTCTGATTTTTTTCATGCAAAGCCATTCACATATCTCGGCAATGGAAGATGAGCATTTCAAAATGACGAAAAATAAATGTAAGATGCAATTTCTTGACAAATATTTTGGAAATTTCCATCTATTTATGAAATGAGAAAGTTGACATCCATTTTTAAGAATTTCAACTGCGTATCTTTTATTTTTTGGTCATCTACTTCTATCAGTGCACAAATCAAATGTGTGAAAAAAATAAACAAATCTAACAAACTGAAGTTGTAGCCTTGCAGTGCTACCATTTGATGTACATGTACATGTATAAGACACAATCTATATTTTTTTCCGCTACATGAATTATCTCAATTAATTTTAATATGCGGTAAACATCTTATTTTATAATCCTTAATACGTTTTAAGTCGACAAACAAAATTCCAATTAAAATCCCCTAAACTTTGCAACTTTGCTAGCGAAACAAGCAAAAAGCTTTTCTCCAATGTCTACATTGCAATCCGTGCAAAACCTCAATCCCGAAAAATTGCACAAAGAAGTCAAGTAATTAGCAAAATGTACAGCATCACTGCATTACAAGGGCTACTAAAATAATTCAACCTGGCGACCACAATGCATTTACTTACATTCCTGCCGACCTTTGGAGATTCTGCCGTGGTACCTGACGGAGTTTTGCGACCTGAAAGGCTATTCTCTTTCGTACTTGTGCTGTCTATTGTGTTTTGACGTCGAGTTTGATGAGAGGTGGATGACTGTGAACTTGTTGGTCCGGTAGTACCTGAATAATTGATCAAATTAAAAGAATATGTTTAAATATCAATACGAATAAAGCACTTGCCATTTTGTAATAGTGTCATGTGTTATGGCTTGTCAATTTTGGCATAGTTTCTCATTACGAGTCAACAATACAATGACAACTAATACTATAAAACAAGGCCACAATTTGTAAGGTCTAACATTTTAGCTCCATTTTTGAAATTGGAAATAGGTCTATTCACTTTCATTTGATCACCATAGCATTCTTATTAAAATACAACCCATCCCTTGCAGATGGACATGTAATGTAATGTTAGATATCCCAATGCTGATCTACATTTATTCTTAGATTTAAAAACCTGTTACTTCATACAAGTACAAGTATGTATTATAAATAAGACTGAAGCCATTTAACTTTAAATCGAAGGGACTCTTCATACTCTCTTGATATCAAGAATCTTTGAAAATATAAATAAACATATTTCATTTGAAAAGACTCTTTATACTAAATCCCTGTCAAACATCGGGGTCAAACTGTATTATGACGGCAGTTTTTGCCATTGATGGTTAGTAAGATAAACTTAAGTTAATTATAAAGCAATCGAAATGTATGATTGGGTATCCTTACGTTTCATACTACCATTATTTTCGGTGCCTTGGCTATATCGCCTGCGTCCTTGACCTGTTGAACTACTGGTTGCCGATTGACTGCGTGTGACCTTATTGGGAGATTGGTTATTATTGGCTGTATTTTCACTGTGAGGTCTATTTGATGAGGATGAGTGAGGGACAAAGCGTAATGATTGACTACTTCCCGACCTATCACTACCATCTAACTGTAAATGGAAATGTTTTTTATCAGATATCTTTTAAAATCACAGCACAGTACAAGTATGTCTCAAGATTTTTTCAGTCATCATAATTGTTCATATTAATAATGTATAAGGTCAAAAATACAAATATTCCTGTTTCCGCTCATCCTACCCACCCTATTTTGAGCTGCCGACCCTAAACTTTTTTTGGCCATTTCAAAGGTTTTTTTAAGTTTATTTCTTCAAACAGAGATTGCATTTTATAGTGACTTAATTATTTAAATTGTTCTATTCCTTACTCAAAGTGTCAACTCATTGTTTCCTAACTTGATTATCACAAAGGGCCACTAAAACAAAGTAGAAACAATCCATACAATCCTAATGTCAAAAGAAAATTCTAAAAAAAAAAATTGCTTTCCTACCTACCCCATTTTTTTCTGACCTGGTGAGCGGAAACAGACAATTTTTTTTCAGTTCTTATTCTTTCTCATTCAAACATAAAATCATCTGTTTAAAGCATTTTTGAAAATACTACATTCCTTTTTAGTTTTACAAAATTTATTTTTGAAACATTTATTTTTATTGAAACGATGAAATTTCAAATTTTCAGGTACTAAAGCACATAAGATACTGTAGGTGTAATTATTTTAGCTCAACCAAATTTTAGCGCAAACAGGGTAAAATAGGATAAATTGACATATTAGCATAATTATGAATTAGCGCACCTGACTTACATTATTTTCAACATTAATCTATCAACAGTTCAATAATTTAGCGCAGTCTTTATAGTGCTAACTAAAATATGAATCCCACTAAAATAAGTACACATACAGTACTCACGTCTGTGGAGCGACGACCCAGAAGTAGATAGGTGGCTTGTATGTCATCATATTTCTGATGTGTCACAGAATCTTCTATATCTTTCCTTGAGTAACCCATATTAACCATCAATTCTGTCAACAAAAAGTTACACTTATAATATCTACAGTGCTTGATGTAGTCATGTACATGTAGATACTTTCAGAACGTTAGAAAATTAGTTGTATGAGTTTTTATTATCTTTTCAATGAAAAATAGCAAGTGAATAAAAACTTTGTCGAAAACATTTGAAAATTTTGAATATCAATGCTTTTAGGTAAAATGAAAATATGTTGTACAATTTTGTGAAGGAAAAGAAAATGTTAGTACATTGTTATCTTGCATGTAATAAAACATTGTTTAGAAAAGGGAATATGATGTAAATTCCTTCATTCAAAACTGTAAAAGAAAACCCCACGTAAATAGACATTTACATGGATAAATGAATTACATAGAGCAATGTTTAGTGCTGTGTAGTTTTTCCGTCCATTTATGTATTTTCTATATCCTCTAATTATGAACTTAATGAACATAAATGACTTCAACAGAGTGCAGATTACTAATGTGATATATTTGCTTGTGAAGAATTTACCAATGTAAGGTGCAGAATGTGCAATTTACAATAATCTACCAATAAGAGGATCATTTCTTTTGTTCATTCATTACATAAGGCGATGAGTATGGTAAAATTGCCATTAAAGACACCTTAAACAATGAAAGGAAATGTGCTTGTCTATCTTATTTGAACTTGGAAGTTACATGTTTACATTAGCTTTTTTTTAATAAACTTCCTATTATTAAATGCATTTAGGGTTTCTTTTTTAACTACAAGGACTGCATTTGTTTCTAGACACCTTAAAATACTAACCTTGATGTAGTTAGTGTACTTAGTAGTCCTACCTTGGGGGCTATTTGTATGTAACATGACTTATACACCAATAACTTATGTTATACTTATAGCCTATCATATTATTACATGTAACCTCAAGGTAAATCAGTAGAATACATCATATCAATATTAACGATTGAAAATAGAAACTGGACATCAGGGACATCAGTTATATTTACATCTGAGACCAAATAAGGTTTGAAAAAATCGGGACTTTTTTTTTCAAAAAAATTCAAAAACAAGGATATTACAGTATTCTCTTAAAGTCTTATATTCATTTCTTTTCTGTTGGGGAAATAAGACTCTAATCTGATATGTGTGTACATGCATATGCGCAGAAATGACAATCTATGAAATCCTTATACCCTACATGCAAAAAGAGCTGATTAAATGGATACAATTTCTGAACATAAAATAACTAAAAAAAAATATCAAACTATCTTATACATGTAAGAGGAATGACAAAAGTAAAAAGTATACATGTAATAAAGATACCTTCCCACTTTACATGTTTTATGACGAGTATAATGATCATTCCTTAAATATCTTTAAGAATTAACCATAACCATAAATTTAGTACGACTTATGATGTGATTTGGGATTGCAACGTGTGATCTACTACCAAACACAGAAGCCAACAAATAGATAAATCTACCCAAAATACAAACATATTACAACAGTACAACTACAGGTAATTCAAAGTGATACAATGGTGCTTTACTTTGCTAAATTGTGCCATGACCTCAGATCACATGAATATTCATAGGGCAATTCTAAGTGAAAAATTCATTGAAAATCGTCACTTTATTCATTTTATCAACAAATTGAGGATATTTGTACTAAGTTTTTTTCTCCCATAGACATCACGTCAATCTTCCTTACACCTACTAATTCAGATTTTGTTTTCCGTATCAAACCTTTATAAGAATTTTTTTTTCGATTTAATCTTAAAATTCTTAAACTATACCTGCAGTGTAATTCGACAAAAACATTCTAGGAAACTATGAAAGTATGGATGAAATGAATTCTTTTCCTGAATCAAATATTTAGATGTGCAAATAAAAAAGCTTAACTGTAAAACAATGAGGGATTTCACAACATCAATTTTTTCAGATTCAGGTACGGAGAATAAGTCAATAACACATTGCAATCCTAGAGTTTGGGCAGTGACAAAGTCAGACAAAGTCGCCAGGAGTGCTTTCTTGTTAGAGAAAAGAATCCTTCAAAATGTAAATGATTCATATATAAAACTCAGCACTCTGTGAGGAAATGATACACACTGTTTTCCAGTGATTTACCTAGACGTTTTGAATCAAGGAGATCTTTCGGGGGTTCTTTGTACGGCTTTAATTCCTTTTCCTCGTACCCCATATTGATCCATCTGTCCCTCATTATATTCTGACACAAAATAGAAATGTTGACGTAAGATATCAACGTCAAATATTCATATATGCAATTAGCAATGTTTACATGCACAGGAACTAGTCTGCTGAATGTGTAGTCTGTCTGGCAACTAGATTGTACTTTTATTCTAAAATTTCTTTCTTTTTCTAAATACAAATGTATATATTCTAAATTTTCAAGCACAAATATTCTAATATTTTTTCGTGAAGACTAGTGATTCTGTGAATGTATACATGCATAAAGCACAGATCTAGTCAGGTGTGTCCCTAACATAGCCTATGCAGATCAATATCACAAGAAATTTTCATTAATCCAATGCCTTCAAATTTGCCAAAACCCTGCAACCAAATTTTCGTTTTCCACACTAACAGAGCTAAAATTACAGTAGAAAAAGATAATGAATCTGCACAAGTCTAACACGTTAGTGGACACATTGACTTGTACATGTATATGGTAGACAAACGAGACAACAGGTAGAGATGTTGTTTGTGCTTTACCTATCCGCAGCGGGTCTAAAACATCTGCCGGGGGTTCTATATATGGCTTAAGGTCGTCATCCTCATAACCTATATTCATCCACTTGTCTCTCATAATGTTCTGTTGCAGCGAAATAGCAAAGACAGATGTCATATCAGGTTAACTAGTGTATATCATTTGCATTTTTCGTATATGAAATCAAAAACTTTCATTCAAACTCCTTTGTTTTTTAACTCAATGGATGTATGTGTACTTTTTACCAAAATTTTAATAATGCATATCTTTTTACATTTGTATACAGATTGAAATCCACAAACAGACGTAATTTTATTTACAATTTCTTTATCTATTTACAAGTATTTCTTCCTATGGTTGTATAACTTTGATTGGTCAAATCCTTGAAAAGGACAAGGAAGATAATAATTTCTACATGTATTCTATTTATAAAGTATTCAGTATTTTTAAAAATAAGCATTTAAAAGACCTACATATTATCACATGCATATGACTCTATGTCGCAAATGTCATACATTTAGTATCATTATTATTACATGACGATTCTTTTCACATGTTTTTGTCATATGAATTATCAACTTTACTTGTATAAGTTTATCATGAATCATGCATTATTAACATGTTGTTTGTACTTTGAAGCTACTTCAAACTCTTTTTAATTTCTCCAGATCAACATGATAGAGCTCTCAGCACCTGTGTAAATTTCTAATTTAAAAAATGAAATCTAAAACAGAACACTTGCTGAGGGGCTCCAAAAGGTCCCAGCAAAGCTCTTCTGGTGGAAACATAAATATGTAGCATTTTTTTAACTAGTGAAAATTTCTTACAAGATATACACATGTGAAATAATGAGAGCCCCATCACATACATATACCAATCTGAAGAAGCTGTTAAGATAAGGGCTTGATTTAGCCCTGAAATCACTCGATTATTTATCGTGTGCTGTCCTTCCAATTTGGATAAAAGTGTCAGGATAAAAATATAAAGTATTATAAGATTCCTAGTAAGTATTTTAGTTAAATAAATGCGGCGAGAGATGTTATAATTACGGGTTAAAGAGGTAGGGGTACAGATGACGGAAAATGTCGAAATTCGAACTAAAATGCACAAAAAATTATTTACTTTACTTATTTTTTATGTTTATTATGCTTCTGTACCTTTTCATGTCAAAATTGGATAAGAGAATTTAACTTTGAGGTTATTATATCAATATAAACAGCAAACTCTGCAATCAGGAAACTGAAAAAGATTTTATTTCGTACTTCTCAGCCACTTACAGTGTATGTAGCTTTCTGGTGCAAAATACAAACGGTGTAGAAATAGACAACTTTCTCGTTTATTTCCTTCCAAACAGTTGAATATTTTATCGGAACACACTCTGAATAGATTGTTCCATGATATAAAAAGAATAAAATGGCAATTATAACATACTTTATTGCTATAGAAACAAATTTAAAAATCAAATTCAAGGAATTGTGGTCCCCCGCTTTTGGGTGTTTGTCTTTAAAGAAATGCTTACAGACATCCCCCCCATATTCAAGTTTTAATAATATATCTCATATATTATCAACATTCTAAATATGAAAGATAAAACTCCAAGAAAAGGTCAAAAGGTCCAAACTTTTGTTTTCTTACCAAGGGACAGGGCTTATGAAAAGGTATGCACACATGAAATATTAATGTCCTTTCATTTAAATTACCATCCAAAACTTACGGTCAAGGTTGAAGTTTTTAAATGTGGGTCAACCTCCAAGGACAAGGTCACAAGGTCAGAATGTTGTTACCAACAGTAAGGTCTTGTCACAAGGAATACATATGTGAAATGTGAAAGCCCCGTCACTTTCCGTTCAAAAGTTATGGTCAAGGTTAAAGTTTTTGAAAAGTATGTCAAACTCAAAGGTCAAGGTCACAAGGTCAAAAATTTTGGTATTCATGGAAAGATCTTTAACAAGGATTATGCATGTGAAATATCAAAGCCCTATCATTTTCCATTAAAAAGTTATGGACAAGGTTAAAGTTTTTTTAAAGTAGGTCGAACTCAAAGGTCAAGGTCATAAGGTAAAAAAATTTGGTATCCATGGAAAGGTCTTGTCACAAGGAATACACATGTGAAATATCAAAGCCCTATCACTTTCCATTCAAAAGTTATGATCAAGATTAAAGTTTTTAATAAGTAGGTCAAAGTCCAAGGTCAAGGTCAAAAGGTCAAAAATTTTGGTATCCATAGAAAGGTCTTGTCACAAGGAATACACATGTGAAATATCAAAGCCCTATCACTTTCCTTTAAAAGTTATGGTCAAGGTTAAAGTTTTTAATAAGTAGGTCAAAGTCCAAGGTCAAGGTCACAAGGTCAAAAATTTTGGTATCCATGGAAAAGTCTTGTCACAAAGAATACACATGTGAAATATCAAAGCCCTATTTCTTTCCATTCAAAAGTTATTGTCAAGGTTAAAGTTTTTAATAAGTAGGTCAAAGTCCAAGGTCAAGGTCACAAGGTCAAAAATTGTGGTATCCATGGAAAGGTCTTGTCATAAGGAATACACATGTGAAATATCAAAGCCCTATCACTTACCATTCAAAAGTTATGCACAAGGTTAAAGTTTTTGTGACTGACGGACGGACGGACGGACGAACCGGTTTTAATGTCCCTGCGCTTTCGCAAAAGCAGGGGACAAAAATAGTCATCCACCCCTCCTTTTTTGGTTTTTCGCCTGTGGGACATTGTTCCCCTCCTCGCTTCAGGACCCAATTTGACCAGAAAATGTGTTTTATTGATATACACCTTTGGTGAAAGTGGCATTGTAAAGCAAGGGAGGGAACGATATTGTATGAAATCTTTTCCGTTGATTTCTGTGTAAAAACGCTTATTTTGACCCAAATATCGGTCTTATTTTGAATAAATTACCCCTTCTGAGAGCAGATTCATATGTGGACCAAATTATTTGTAATTTCTACTGAAAAAAAAAAATCTCAAGTTTTCCATTTTGAAATTTCACTTTTGACTTTCCACGGCAGATTTTACACCTTATCTTAACAGCTCCGTCATGGTAATACCAAATGTCAAATTTTTGCATGCATCATGGAGATACGTGTATATGGTGTAATTTCAGTCTCACTTAATTATACATGTCAACATTATTAATCTAAAAGCAATTTCTACATTCCATTTCTTTAGCCTTGAGCACTTTCAATGTGAAATGATTTGTTATTAAAATTTAAATTAATCTGTGTAGCACCAGTCTTTTCGTAAATTTTTTCAGCCACTAGCCCGAAGATAAATTTTACTAGTTTTTTTGTATGGTTTCTTTATGAATTTCTTCTAGCCCAGCAAAAATTTTGGTAGCTTCAGGCATCGGGCTAGTGGGTTCTGGGAAAGACTAGCACTATCAAGAAAATCTTAATAATGACTACAAGCAAGTTTCTTTGGGTGCAGCAGAAAAAGGAAGTACATTTTCATTGACTAATAGGACATTGTTTGTTTTGGTTTTTGAGTTTCTCTCTCATAAACGCTAGTGTTATTCAAACAAATACAAATCTGTGCATTTTTTGGAAAATTCAAAATTGTGTACAGATACAATGTATATGAATATAATCCAGTCTTTCCATATTGCAACCATTGTAATTTAATACTCTAATCAAGTAAGTCAATCAACATGCTTATTAGTTGATAACTTACCTCCAAACTTGCCCTTTTTGTTGGATTTAAAACTAAAAACTTCTTCAAAAGATTTTCACAGTCTGTGGACATATAAAACGGTATACGATACTTCCCTCTTAGCACTCTTTCTCTAAGTTCCTGGAATTCAAAAAGAAACAAAATTTTAAATACATGTATTACACATTTACATATCAAAACAAAAAATAAATTATAAAATTTTGCACAGAATGGAGATGATTACTTTTATTTTCTTTTACTACAAACATGGAAAGAAAAAACATACCACTGAAGAATATTTGACTTAAAAGCAATAGCAAACCAAATAGAGTTTAAACTTTGGTCATCAATTTTTTTTTTATTACGTACCTTTAAATTTTGGCCATCAAACGGCAGAGATCCACTGACTAGCGTATAAAGTATAACACCTAAACTCCACACATCCACCTCTGGACCATCGTACTTTTTACCTGTAAATGAAACATGTCACATGTAGAACTGTTACAACTTAAACTATACATGTAAAAATGTACTGGTACAAGATGTCATGTGAGTAACTCACAATAGAACAGCAGTTTAATCCAAAGTAAAGCCCTACAGAGCATGAGAATCGAGATTTGATACAATTACATACAGTTATCATAAGTAAAGACAACTACATATACAAGAACTGTCAATAAGACCATAAGTGTCATAATAATTCTGATGAATAACAGTCAAAAGTTCATTCTTAAGACTGAGAATTTTTTTACACGGCCATTATTAGTTGCCTGACAGAAATCTGATTGCCGACAATGAAATTGAATCGAAAATCGTACAGATCATCAATTTGAAAACAACTTGCAACCTAACAAAATACGAGATAATTCTGTATAAATGCAGAATCAATGTATATTGCACTTACCTTGGAAAAGTTCTGGTGCAGCATAGGGTGGACTGCCACAAAATGTGTCTAGTTTGTTCCCAGGTACAAACTCGTTACTGAAGCCGTAATCTGCTATTTTGATATTCATGTCTGAATCTAAGAGTAAGTTTTCAGCCTGAAAATCATTAATAAGAGTTATGAGCAAACCTTCATAAATGTGTTATATGACATCGACATAATTGAAAATAAACAGAACTTTTGTTCTATGTTCTACAGTAATCATGACGTCACCATTGAAAGACACAATCTCATGGAGACTAACAATGAAAAAGTGTGCCAAAGTTGCTTAGCTCGGACATATTTTTCGTCCTTTTGTCAGCCATTAAGAATTTCGGCAAGTGGTCTATTGACTGGCTAAGACAACATAGAGCAAAATAAATATACATGTACTTTACCTTCAGATCTCTGTGTACTATATGTTTTTGATGACAATACTGAACGGCTGAAACAATCTGAAAATGCATAACAAATTAAATATTTTACATGTACATACATGTAGACCATTAACTTCAATACATACATGTATATTCCGTTCAATTTCAGATTACTTTTCACAATCATAATGTACCTACATTATATCTGTACATGTTGTTGCAAGAATGTTTCTCAATTTAGGAATAATTTTGATTCTGCAGACAATTGTGATCAGTTTCCATACAGAATATGACTCCTATGTGAACAGGTGAACTACTTCCATCTAAGTGTACTCAGCTTTACAATCAACATGTAACACTTACCTGTCGAAATTTAGCACGGGCCTCTTTTTCTTTCATACGGCCATGTGCAACAAGATAATCAAACACTTCACCTGGGGTATAAAAGTAGCCATAAATATCAACATAAAAAACATTAGTCAATAATCACTTGAGAAAAATCATAGAAAAGTGCCTATGAGATAAAATTTCCAAAACTACCTCCAAAATTTTGTAAAATTTCAAATAATATTCCTATACAATGCTTTCTAAAAGTAACAGAAACTACACTGTACTTACCACCACTAGCATACTCCATTACCAAGTACAAAGTCTTCTCTGTCTCGATCACCTCAAACAACTTCACTGCAAAATAGTTTGTTTAATCATATTTTACTTCAGTTAATGACAAAGGATTGGGCAAAACAGTTAAGAGTGATATTTAACATTTTTCATTGGTGAAAGCCATTAAAGGATTTTTAACAAATTTATTTTGCCTCCTTCAGAAATTCTCATAACTTCATCATACATGTGCCTTTGTACATGTATGTTTTCATTTTTCTTATAAATAATGATAATTCATTCAAAAACATCTTTAACAAAATAGTCTTCAATGCATGTACTTCATGTATTTGTACTAAGAGTTCACTTCGGCATCGCCGGTAGGCGTAGGGGACTGATAAAATAAACATATTCTGAGAAAACAAACAATAGTCTCTTATCTACATACCAATGTTTGGGTGATCTAGGAGCTTCATAATCCTCACTTCACGAAAAAGCTACAAAAACATAAATAGCTTATTACGAGATGAAGGAAATATAAAATGCTTTACATTGGGTTGCAAACAGTTAAATTGAAAATCTACTACATGAATCAAGGTCAAGAAATATGTCTAGAGATCTAAATTTCATTAATTTAATAAACTACATATTTGCATATACCTACCATTTGTATGAACAAGTTCACATTTACATGTACAACTGATACATACAATACACAAAATCTTATAGAATATTCCTTTTGCCTTTTTTAAATTTCAAATCCCAGATATATTAGGAAAAACACAACTTTTCCCTTGAAAAGAAACCTTGTTTAAGGACTTTTAAGATTACACAAAAAGTTTAAAACCAGTAAACCCCCCCCCCCTCCCAACACTTGCCAATAGGCACTGTTTATTAAATGAGATGCAGAATTAAGATTAATTAATAATAAAGAGAAGGTAATTACCTTTTGTAAACTTGAAGGATTAAGCTGTGTTTTATCAATTATTTTGATTGCAACCTGAAAATAAAATGAATTTTTTTTAATTTATCATTAATTTATCTTCAATGAGCATGATGAGGCTACATATTCTGAGCCTGACAAAGAAACACTTTTGAGCACAAAACGTATTTTGCTTTTATCATGTTTATGTTTAAGATAAAAAGAAAGGACGCAGGCATACACGCACGCATGGTTAGACATGTACTTCATCATGGCAGTGGTATAAAATAAGGGATATTCAGTAATAAACAAGGCAATCAGTTGTAATTTACTTTGAGAAACATACTGAAATCTGTCTTGCCTAACTCCAAGCAAAGTCATAGTTTTGTGCATGTGTAGCGTTGGTAGATTCTTCTTGATAGCAGCTTAATAGATTTTCAAAATTTTCAGTGATTTGAGTGCATTACATGTAATTCCTAAATTGATACCCATACCCTAGAGGGGGGGGGGGGGGGAATTTACAACAATTTACTAAGAAAGGGAGAATCATTTAGTACAGTACTGTAGGTGATAGGACCCATTTAGCATGTTTAGCCAAATTATAATGCATAAGTTTGGCCATTCAAGCATTTGATTTGTTTTCACTCTTCAGAATGTCATTGATCTTGAATGAACTGACTTCTTTAAGCATAAATGGGTTGTATTAAAGTGAGCGAGTATAATGGGGGCTTTTTATCACATTTCATATGTTTGAGGGGAAAAGAACATACATTCAGAGGGGGAATAGGGCCCAATTTTCAGTCCCAATTTTTTACTATTGAGTGCCCTGATATCAAATTAAAGATCTTTAATTTTTTGTGATGAAGTACTAAGTGGAAAATCACAATTCTACATCAGTTCAAAAGTGAGCTGCACAAGTGACAGTTGATGATGAACTTGATCCATCTACCAAATGTCATAACTGGAGCAGTGTACTGTAACGTGTGTAAATGGAGTACACACCTCTCTTCCAGTCGGAACATGTTTGGCCAATTTCACTTTGGCAAAGTTTCCTTTGCCGATAGTCTTGATCAATCGGTACTTTCCAATGTGGGGTTCGTCTGTCCTGCTCCTGGAAGAGGTGATCCTGGGGTTGGCATTGTCGTCCTTAGGCTGCAAAAATACGAAGAGTTACAGCAATAAAACAATGTTTTGACAATATAGTATTGTTTCCTACTACATATATAAGAATATTTGAACACATAAAACACACTGTACTTACTCGATGATCAGCTGTCACCGACTCGTGAACGGTCTGCAGTGGTGTGCGGGTCGACATATTGAATAAATTATTTTGACGTTCAGGTAGCAAAAATACTCCCGTTTCAGTCCAACTTTCTATATATATGTGCACAATATGAACCCTAGTATTGATAAAATAATTGTAAATCAACTAAAATATGATAAAAGCAATATAAAATAGTCCTTTTCAGTGAGATGAAACGGGGTCATTTGCCGTACGATATGCCTAAACGGTGCCCTTGGGTCCACAAATAATTTTGCTCTGAATCACACCTCGTGTCGTTCTCCATCTATAATGCATAGACAATTACATCCAGTCAATTTAAAAGTTCACTATACCATTTCTTTATAGCTGTACGTTACGAGGCTATCACAGAATAAGCAATTAAAATTCCGACATTCAGAAATTAACCGACCAAAATGGCCGACATATTTGCTTTCCAACGCCGAAGTTCCGATAGCACTGCGCACCTCGTCACTGCTGATTGTTTTGATTGGCCGATATCGTTTTGTCATGACATCATCGCACCTCGATCGCATATATGTAAAATATGAAAAAGTAACACTTTTAGTATATTTTTACTCTAGTAATATTTTTTCTTTTATATAAGTTAAAAGAAAAGAAGAATTATTTCTATTCCAATTTCATTTATTCTATCTATAGTACTATTGCTGGTTGGATGCCCTTTTCTAAAATGCATGTCCTAACGTGAAATTGATTTATTTGATGAATTTTGCATCATTTTAATAAATCATAAACGAATGCCCACTATTTTTCATTCAAGACAGCCTCGACCGTCTGGGGGTCATCACACTATTTTTCTCTGTAGGGGTTCTACTTACTCATGAAGGGCATAATGCCGCGTTTCAAATATTATTTCAGCCCAATCACTGAATTTTTCTTGTTTATTGAGAATATTGATAGATTTTTTTCCCCAATTAAGCGCTACCTCAGCTCAAGTTAAAAGTTTTTATATTTTTTTTCTAAATATGGGGGACCCGGATGGGGTGAAGGGTAGGGGGAGTCCAGCCTACGACTTTGAAGTTAAGTGCACCCAGTCTAGGATTTTGAGAAAATTCTTCGTTACATCGTGACAGGGACTTATAGAATACGTCCCTGATCGTGAGGAAAATAATCCCTTTTTTTTTGCAAATGATATCGAACAAGCGCGGATCCAGAGGGGGGGGGGGGGGGGGGGTCAGGGGTCCGGACCTCCCTGGAATTTTCGAAACATTGCTAAATTTTTGTTATTAATATACATATTTCATAAGATTAAGTCCCAATTCCCCTTTTGGTCATAATATTTGAAAAATATATCATGAATTTGTATTAGAAATCTTTCATTTTGATATTATTTTGCCGTCAGTATTTCAAAAATTTTATCTGGCTCGCTTCCGCTCGCTATAATTTATAACATACATGTACGTTATTTTCAAATGATGCTGTGCTTTCCTATATGCAACACATATATATACATAACACCTAGGTCAATAAACAAGGGTACTAAGGAAATGAAAAGAAATTGAAAAAGAGACGAATAGTGGATTTTATTCCAATTCTTGAAAAAAAAATTCGCTGGCTTGCTATCGCTCGCCATTTGTTGTATTTACATTTAGAACTGACAATCAATTTAATCAATTACTATGAGGTGAAAATTCAAAATTTTAAGCTGCCCGCTCGCAATTGCATTCCAGTCACCAGTTTTATTGAACTGTTGAACTGACAATCATCAATCAATCAATTTATTTTCCTGCATTTGGGGTTGTTTTTTTTTTTTTTTTTTTGCTCTTCAAAAAATTCGGACTTTAGGACCCCCCCCCCCCCTGAAAAAAATTCCTGGATCCGCCCATGACGAAGACTACCTCGACCCCATCTATGGACCCGCGAACATTGGTTATCGCTGAATTCATATTTAATCTTCAACATAAAAAAAAGGGTTTTGCTCAAATGATATATATCATGCAGCATTTGAGGATTTCACATGCACGGATCCAGGATTTGATCTTGGGAGGGGGGTGCTTTATATACCTGTAGCTTGCTTGGACAATAACTGTAACTGGTCATGAGCTCCTGCGTTTGTCTTTCTTTCGTGGAGGCAACTAATGTAAAAAAGTTTTTCAGTTTAATTCCTTTAAAGTACAATGTTCAGTTCTCGCAAAGACTTTGCCATATTCTGTTTGTTACTTCGTATTATAATTGAGTCCATGGCCGTCACTGATGATTCCCCTTTGGTAGAACTTTCTTTGGTCCCTTTGACATTTTATGTCATTTGCTAAGAATAATCCATATCTGCAATGTTTTACTCAATTTGCACTCTGCTAATGTTCTCAGTGATTGGGGGAGGATGAGGATCGTTCAAATCTTCAACCATCAAATTCCATGATTTTCAATTAGTTAACTACATCTCGCTTTCCATGGCCTCGAAGATTTTTCATCAAATCGGAGGTCTTCCCCAGAATACTTCACAGTCGAAACTTGGCGTTGTGTAACGTAACTTCAGCTACAATACACTCGTTTACCTCACATGGCATGTCATGAAAAGTTTACCGGTAATGAAACAAGGAAAAAGTTTAATTCCATCATATTTCTAAGTAAACTCTAAATCACTGAAGACGGTTTGGCCGGATTGCGAAGCGTCAGTTGTAGCCGATATAATTTAATATATTGAAAGTATTATCAAAAGGAATCTGCATGTGAAATATTTTATTGGTTGAGGCTGAATTCTAGTTGCTTGTCAACACTCCTTATAGTTTTCTCCCTATTGGCTAAAAATTTATATCTTAAGGTCAAAGATCAAGGTCAGTCTTCATTGCTGCGTTTTGGGCTATCACCATATACATTAACAAGTAGCAGCACCAGTTTTCTTCAACAGACTTATACGAAACAGCTAAACCATAATGTTGACACGCTGACGGACGGACTTCGTCATTTCACTTGCTTCCAAATCCAGTTAAAAGTTCAGTGACTTTTCAATACCTCAGACTAAATTTCATTAACAAGGTCAAATTCCATGACTTCTACGAACCATGGGAAAAATGTACGTCTTCCAACATGTCATTCGAATAATTCCTGCTTTGACAATAAAGCCTTTGCAACGGCTGACCTTCATCTGAAACTATCTTTTATCTGCGATATCCCTTAGTTACGCCTAGTTATCTATGCAAACTGAACAAAGTTCTGTTTTACTGGGTAACACAGGGGTTAATGAATGCTATGGTATTATGAAGCATTTCATAGCATATACTTGGGGCCCGTTTGACGGATGAAAAATCAACAACGTTGTATATTTCAACGATAACACAAAGATCAATGATTGCTGATATATAGTATTTCATAATAAATCGGTGATGGTGTGACAGACGGAGAGAAAACAGTTCCATGTTTCACTGGTAACACAAGGATCAATTAATACTATAATAACGTATTTTATAACAAATCAGGGCTAGTTTGACAAACGAACAGAAAAAATATCTGTTTCTCTGGTAACACACGGATCAGTAGCTAGATGCTATGATATGATGTATTTTATGACAAATTTAAGGACTGGTTTGATGGACAGACGGAAAATCATCAGAGTTCTTTGTTTCACTGGTAACACAAACTGAATGCTCATTATAGGTGATGCAGATGATGTTCGTTATAAGGACAAAGTGCTTTAATATAAACTGAGTCTCAAATTCTCAATTCTACTTGATTTATTTGTGTATACAAGTCATAAAATACTCGCTATACTGCATATTTTAATAATGGACATTGCTCTTTCTTGTTATGTACAAAGAATAGATTACACGACCACATACATACATAGCACCAATCAATTTTTGATGATTATAGAATTCTGTTGATTGACATCTATTTGGAAATTGTCAATCTGAAATCATAAATTCATGAATACTCAAATTTGTATAATATATAAAGCTCTAGAAATTGAAACTTAAAGAAAATTCATTAAAATGATCTCCTTTCTTCATAAAATGCATGTTCATGTAAAGGTATAGTTTAATGAAGTACAGGAACTTGATGTCATTTGTAACTAACACATTTTAATGTAAATGTGAAAAATATGGACACTTGAAGAGGACTGTCCAATAAAAAAAACTTTAGATTTTTTAGACAGACATTTTTAGATTGCATACTAGTATGCTTTATTTAGAACGAAAATATTACAATTTCTTTGAACATTAAATTCTAAACCTCTTCTTTTCATTTCTATCTATCTTTTTTTCACTTTTCTTGTACAAAACCTTTTGTTTATGAAATTTAAAGCTAAGTTTGATCTGCAACTTACTATGTAGTATAATTCTTACTCAATATGTTCATAGTTAGTCAACATGTTTTTTTCTAATAAATTTTCCTTGTACATGTATTAGTTTCCTATTCACTCCACCAATACAATAAAATCTATCTGTGCGTGTCATTGCAACTGAAAAAGACTTCTACTAATTTTTCCCCATTAAACATCTATAGAAGTAAAAATATATATAGAATGGGTCTATGTTTTAAATATCTAAAATTAGTAAATTTCAATGTTAGACAATTCTTCAACAATCACCTGTGTGTAATCCATATATTCAGCCCCATATAAACATGTATACTTCTGTGCTTAATACGTGTAGTATAATTAATTAGTGCATTCACTGTAAAATTGGACAAGAAAATACATGTAGTCTATACTTGTTGATGTTAACAAACAATTCCTTTTTTTCATGCCCAGATTGTACATTGCTTGTGAGATTGAAATAAATGCAGATCTATGCTTATCAAAAAGGATCTTAATTTTTTTCATCAGTGAAGGTAAGAAATTTATCTATTGAAATGAGAATTTTATGCAACCCTATCATTAATGATGTCATAGGAAAGGTATTCATAAACTAACAGACTAATCATCAACACATATTTTGCAACTCAAACATATGGCCTTGTCCTTCAAGGTGACATTGACCCTACTGATACATTTTAAAATCTTTTGATGCTTGACCAATACTGACCATCCCTGTAAAATTTATGGTAGGGTAATGTATGTCAAGTAAGTCATATGAAAGTGTGACTACCAGAAAAACAGACAGACGGAAAGACAAACATATGGGATCTGGACATGTTGGTTTTGCTTCACAGGCAATGTTTAAATTTGTTGAAAATCATATCGGATACTGTAGGACTTCTTTTAAGCAGCTAAGTTGAGTTTAAAATAAGAATATTTTACAAAATGATATTGTTTTCATAAGACTTTGTTTCATTTAGTAAAAATACGATAATTAGTAATAAATCATACTTTTTGTGAACCATTACATTTTTCCTGAATAAAACATATGTGACCATGTATAATTTACCACATTTAGTCATTTCTCTTCATTTACAATGAAGGTGTATTTACAAAAATAAGCATGGATTAAAAAGCACTGAAACATCAAGGGGTAATAAATGATAGGATAATAAATAAAATAGTACCTGATATGTACAGAGTGTATATTAGTACATACATGTGGTAAAATAAACCAAATGAAATGTACAGAACAAATGATGATGGAACCAAAAGAATTTTGAAAATCACAAAATCGAAATCAATCACGAAACCTTCAATTGAAGAACAATGGGAAATCCTTAGTTGCAAGGTAATAAATCTGTCATGTTAATCATGTATTTCATAAAGCATATTTAACTCTATCTCTTAGTTTTATCATTTGCCGCAGTATATTGCTTGACATCAAAGTTACTGTTAGTTCCTATATATCTGAAATTCAACAGCTGCGAAAGATTTAATGGTGCCCTTTTAGAATATGAACAGAAAAAAATCTTCAGACGTTTGAGGAAATCCTCCTTCCTTCCCTTACAAGTATCCTAATACATGAGTATCATAGAACAATCACAGATATCTAAAGGTATCATTCACAATCAAAGAAGCATCTTAAAATGGCACTAAAAAGTCAGTTTGAACTATTCACAAGAGGTATTTGTGTTGCATTTATCATAGACATAGCAAAGAAAAAATTTTGCCTTCAATGAAAAAGACAAATTTCAGAGAAACCTTCTATTCACTTCAACAACCACACATGAACACCAGTCCTAGACTGCCTCTATAATTTGTGTTGTATTTAAGCCATTATAGACTTTGCTGAAGTTTATTAAAGTGTTACAGTATTCTAAATATCACACTACTTCCCTTTTGTTATGAAGAGTTACTTGCTCTCTGTGGCGGTATACAACATAGACGATTGAGGGCATCACTAATGCTACTTAATTATAAATCCTGATAAATTATGAACAGTGGACATGTACAGTATTTTTTTTTAAATCATCCAGTCTATGGATATAGAATAGTTTATAAATAGTGTGAAAATTTAATTTTCTATCAGTATTATTTGATACCAATAGTTTTTATGTTGGATACTATCACAAATTGAAGACAAATGTGTATAATCAACAGACCAAATATCGATCTACACAAGTTTATCTAGTTTACTATCGAAGTAGATTATGCTATGATGGAATTAACCAATGGACATAATGTAACTGAATCACAGCCCTTCATCACAACACTTAAGAAAGTAAAAATACATGTACACAAAAGCAAATAAAATTAAAATCAATTGCTGAGAAAAATGGCTTTCATTTCATGAATTTTCATAAATCATACATGTATAATCTAACAACATAATCTTTTTTTTTCTATGTATTTGCTCATCATCGATAATGCTAACATACAACCGTCAGATCTATGATCTCAAAATGATATTAGAAAAAAAAAAATAATGCATGTATATATATATATATTGCTTTGAAAAAATAAAGTACGTGCTTGGAACTTATGGGAAAATACATCTTGTTTGACTATAATTTTTCTTGTTTCCTTTCATTGGTATTCAGTAAGTCCTTAATGGTATAAACAAAAAACAGACGAAACAGAGACTCTACACATTTCAGAGCTCCTCTGGATACTTATACCATCTATAACAGTTTTCAAAATTAACAATATTTTAATTTGTTTTTTTTTAATGCATAAGAATTCAAATGAAATTACCACATACACTAGTAAATAATAATAAGGGGTTTCTCAACAGCAAAAATGTTAGGCTAATTTTTCAAAGGCTTGGACGTGGCCCCTCACCCCCCCCCCCCCTCCCATGGATTAGAATATTAACAAGTCCACATATACATGTATATAGCTCACATTCCTGAAAGATAACTAAATAGCCTCGAAATTAAGTTATAAACAAACGCTGTATTCTACATGTAAATATCAAAAATACATGTATACATGAGCATTGATAAATCACAACTATTGTTTATAATTGCTCCGATTCTTGTACATGACAAGCTACGATAAAGCCAGCAGCAGTATAGAAGAGCCCGAACAAAAATATGGACGCTCTATGTTGGAATGTTGGGCTTTGAGCAAGCTCTACCTTCAAAGTATTGGTGCTACCTGTTCCCTAGTACAGGCTTTTGGCCGATATTTTTAAATTTTCCTTTCACCCAATTCCATATACACGTATATTTTGGAATAATTAGTGAATGCAATGACGAATAATCACAGCAGTATCACTAGCTGTCCATCCACTGTATGGGAACCCATTGAGGTTCAACTTCGAGTCTATTTATTTCCGCAAGGAGTTCCTCGTATGCCGAGTCCATATCCGAATTCACTAGAATAAAGTCAAAATAATGTCCATATCGATCCTCCATCTCACGGGCTCGCTCAATTATCTCTTTCAGATCTTCGTCCTGTGATTTAATATTAAAAACATGAAACGTGAGTAAAATGAAACGAGGAAGACTAATATTGTAGAAATCAAACAAAAATGCATTGAATACTTTAACAGCAAGATATGGATAGTTCTTCATTCTCTTTATCTGAGCAAAATGCTGAATTATTACATTTAATTTTTTTTCACTTTCAAAAAGATCAAGACATATACGTGTAAATCAAGCTTACCGTAACCTTGGCAACACCAATACTTTTCTGTATTTTTCTTAATTTTTCCAGATTTGGTGGATAAACAAAGATTACATATGGCTTCAGGTCAGAGTTTTTGATTAACCTCAGAGACTGAAATAAAGTGAAAACAGCATTAAAATCAAGAATTAAGGAAGCATTACATGCATTCTTCAATTTACATGTAATAACACATTTACATGTAATTATAATTGTTCCATGAGATATTTTTTGCCATCACTGTTGTTATTCAGCTACATATGTTTTATACATGATGGCATGAGTAGGATCATAATTGGATCATGATTTTTAAAAGATATGCATACATGAGCAAAGCTTATTGTAAAGTTCTTTATGCACATGGATTTCAATGATACAAACTGGATGCAAGTCAAATTTCCTAAAGTAATCAATTTCACACTTATTATCATATTATGCTCAATGAACTTACATGTACCTGTAATTTTGGAACAATCTTAATTTAATACATATCATCATTACAACATTATTTTTGTCAGGTTAACAAATTATGACATCATTAAAATCATTAACCTTATTTACATATAAAATTCCCTTCACATAACTCTACAATCTATGCATATACCAGACATGAACACAAGCCTTACCTCTGCGTGCAGGTTGAGAATGCATATTTTGCCAGCATTTATGACCTGCCTAATGGCATCCAGACTAGTTCCGTATAAATTCTTCTCATATTCCCCGTGTTCCACAAACTTATTGCTCATTATGTCTGCCTCAAAAATGGCACGTGGCACAAAGTGATAATCTCTTCCATTCAATTCGTTCTCCATCTTCGGCCTGCTGGTGTCTGAAAAGTTTTTAAAAAATCCATATTAAGTCCAACATACATGGTTTGAAACGTTTTTCTTAAGGCACTTCTTGGAAATGAGACAAAATATAAATCTGGCTGCAAAGAATATACATGTGTAAATGACCTAGAAGTGTTATAAGGATTTTCAAGTTAATAGATATACTACTAACCCACATGAAGTTTCTCTCACAAATCGTTATTTAGATAATGAAATTTAAAGTTTGTAAAAGGTCAAGGACAGACATTCAAAGAAATTATTAGATACATTGTAAATATGATATACAGTTACATTTACATGTAAAACTTTTACTTCATAGCAATACTTACGAGGGATGGCTGCAGCGAATCTCTCGTAGTCCGACTCCATCAGCCTCTGTCTGAGTTCATGACGACCTACATTGGGTGGACCAATCAAAACTATTGGACGTTTTCTATTTGGCTGGGGGTAATACATCTCCACCTCCTCATAAGTTAAAACTTCATCCGATTCTGTAATAAAATATTATTAACATTTAAAGTAAGCCGTGACTTGTACATGTACATGTATTGATGTAGACAGAGAGATACACTGTTTTAACCTTTTTCTTCATAGCTCAAATATACAAGCTGTTGCCAACCTTTGTTTCTGAAGCAATGAAAATGTTAAACAAGCTTTGAAAAATAATGTACATCTTCTTAAATCATAATGTACCTGAATATAGAGACTTTTTCCTCTTTCTTTTGTCCTTTCTTCCACAAGCACAGGACCGACTTCTCTTGTTATTCTCTTTATTTTCATTGGCCAGAGTTCTTTTATTTGCTTCCCTCCTGAAATGTGTAGAATTCAAATCTTAACTTCTAAGGAATAATGATGATGTATCAGAGAAAAATTCAAACAACATGGTCTTGGTAGAAAGGCAATGTTCTGAGTAAACACAATCTTAAGGAGTATGAAATATGCACATGTCCACCCTTTTGAATTTATCAACAGGACTGAATCGGGGGTTCTGAGAGACAAATGAAAGGCTTCTTATTTGATTGTTATAAAGTGATTTGCGTGGAACTGTTTCACTTGTCCAGCGATACAACCTCCTATAACAATCAAATTATGTCATTAGTGTATTTCATGATCTATACTCAGCTTCAAATTTAGTACAGCAGATACTGTAAACGGGTTTAATTTCGCGGTGTTAAAATTTCGCGGTTTTCTGAATGTAGCCAATTGCGGTGGTTTTAATTTTGTGATATCAAAAGTTGCAGAAAAAAAACTTAAACACTTTTGATACATGTATGAAAATTTTGTCGCACTAACATGTGTAATTTGATTGTTGTTTGTAGTAACAAGTGTTTCTCTTTGTAATTAATGACAAACACGTAGTAATTAGTGATAATTACACAAAAACAATCAAATTTGAATTGAAGTGGAGTACCAATTAGTAGATTGAAACTAATTAACTGCGTCCATTTCAATATGCATGTCATCTTCCTTTTTATGAAAAAAAATATTGGTATGATAATAGATGCATAGTAAGTTATATTGTTGATACCTTTTAAAGTACAAACTATTTTAGCAACTTACAGGAAAAGCATGAACGATTCAGCTGTACATGTACAATAGCTTTCATACATCTAAAGCATATGAAGATATTTTCCTCTATGATTTGTTTTTGTCTGTTATACACAATTATTGCGGGGGTTTAATATTCGGGGAAAATTCGAAAACCGCGAAAATAGCGAAATTAAAACCACCGCAATCATTTCCCCGTTTACAGTAATATGAAAGCATCTATTACATGTATATATTTTTTTCAAATTGCTTATTCTAAATGAAATAATAACATTCTTTATAAATCATTCTTCACTGAAAAATCGATGTTGTGAGCCTTAGCTTAATCTAGAAATATAATGATGCTATGTTCCCAATTGAAGCTTTCCGCAGTAAGACTCAAAGTAACACAATTGCTACATTCTCTACATTGTAGGTACAGACTTACTGTTCTTGGAATGTACGACTAGGAATGAGACCGGCCAGGGTTTGGTGTTCCTCCTCCCCCTCCCTATACGCCTGCCACCAGCTGGGATCCTCCATACTTATCACGTGTAGTATCTCACCCTTCATAAACGAGATACCAAGTTCTCGGCACGGAATGAAAATGTCCTCCTCTGGGTCATAGTTGAACAAAGCTTTCAAGTGTACCTAAATAGGAAAAAATCCAGGCTGTTAGATTTTTATCATTTTTATTTCACATTCCAAGAAAATTAGTTTTTTTTTCAAAGTAGAAACAGATAAATACAGTTCATTTCAAATTCTTCTTAATTTGAATATTTCAGACATCATCAAAGTTAATTCTGTATATTAATATCCAATGAATGATAAATATGTTTCACTAGTCACTTTTGTGAATTGTAAAACTCAGATCTACCAGCCAATACCTGATAGTGATGAGCAATCAGGCAAATTTACTATCAATCATCAGTACATCATGGGAAACTTATTATCTGAACTATCAAATTTTTGTTTAAAAAACATGTTCAAAACTAGGGAAGTACCATTGAGACTGCGGGCTTTATTCATACACTGCAAATGCATAGAAATATAATTTTAGAGTGAAACCAACAATTCAATTTGTTTTTCTTGACCATTGTTTATTTTTATCGACTTACATGTAGCTCAATGTCATTTTAATTGCTTTTCATGTAAACAATTTCGATTGTAGTTACTTTTATCTCTGAGCAACAATCATTCTAAATTTTACTATCGATTATCCAAAATGGAAGGGGTTCATGCTAAAAACTATCGAAAGTCGGCAACTATCATCACATCACTACAGAGCCATAGAGAACAATCAGAAATAAGTCAAAATGTAACAATCCATAAGAAAACTAAATGAGATGCCTTACCACTTGATCTTGTCTGGGTGATGGTTTATAATCTAGTGAAGCACCAGGTACTATCATAAACGTTATTGTGCCTGTCATGTTGGCCTGGAATAAAGATAATTTTCAATTCATCGACATCCCTCGATGCAAATGTATTAGGTACTTTATTTGCAACAATACACTCAGTAATATACATGTAGAAATTCATGATAGCAGGGTCACTAAATCTTGCCACATTTCATGTAAATCAATACTTTGAAGGGCTGTTTGATGATAAAATTATGAATAAAAGCACTAAAAAGGTTTGATATTGGACATATGTCAATTCAGCAACTACTCATACATGTAAGTGCAAACCATTACTGTATGTACTTGATGCGATTTGTATCAATAGAACTAGTATAAGTCATTATACATGTATTATTACTTACCAACATTTCTGACACGTCGTTGATATTTTTGCCCTTCATATCTATGCTATTAACCTCCAGTATTTCATCTCCTTCATGTAACATACCTTTTAATGAGAAATTTTTAATTGATCATATTCACAAATACGTGTACATGTACATGTATATAAGAATACCTGACGACGGGTGACCGGGGTCCCTCCATAATTACCAGATACAAGTACATGTATATCAGTGTCATAGCTTTCTTAATGATGAAATAGTCTTCAATATATCTATCATAATTTTGATAGGGAAGTTTGAATTATAAGTAAACAACAGTTATACATGTATGTATGTATAATCAGATGAACATTCATCTTGCCATATTTTCAAATGTTTACAGATCTGTTGTACCTGCATGGTGAAAACATAGAGCTCTAAATTCTGTCTTGTCAATACGACATAAAAACTATTGACACTGGTCAATGAGACCTACGCAAAGCATAAGGTTTGACCGTAGGAAATTTTCATCAATCACTACAGTGTTACATGTAATAACAAAGACAGGAGTTTATACATGTACATGCATACATACTGTACATTACTAAGTATATAGTACTTGATAACAAAGTAAGACCATACCACTTCTTTCTGCCGTCCCTCCTTTGACGATCCTTCCAATCACCACAGAATCGCCATCGTTCCTTACAGTAGCTCCCTGTAACATACAGAAACAAATAATTTCAAACATCACAAACTGCCCGTATTTTTTCTTCCAAAGTAATTTCATACTACTAAAACTCTTGATATCACTCATGACCATATTATTTTCATGATACCCCAATATTAGACACTGTAAACACGGTTATTTTCGGGGGGGGGGGGGGGGGGGGGGGGGGATTTCATGATAGTAACATCAATGATGTTAAGGGTGGGGGGAGATTTCATGATAATAACATCAATGATGTTAAGCGTGGGGGAAAAAGTTTGCAGCAGGGATATTTTCGCGAAGTCAATCAATTCATGAAATAAGCGAAAATTACCCCCATGCGAAAATTTCCATGTTTACAGTGTCTACATGTACATTTTATATCATTTTTTGTCTCTTTTCCTTAAAATTGCTTACTGTTTTACTGGCAGTTTCAGGCAAGCGTCTTTATAAAGTGTTTAATATGATATACAAATACAAACAGATATTTACCAATGGTTCATGGGTTTTCTCTAAGTGGATAATTTTGATACTCTCCTCTCCATAAGGAGCAAGTGGTTGATTCAAGAACTCGTCCTCTTGAGAACTTTCTCTTGGCCTCATTTCTTGTTCAACTATGAGATCATGGGCATTCAGAAGATTCTGAAATGATTCAATTCTTGTTCATATGGGTACGTGTAAATTGTAACAAGTATTTGTTCAATTTTACGTTCACATGTGTAATAAGCATATTATTAGAAATGTGTTATTTTGGTTAGCAGTTCAAATCAATACTACCGGTAACAGTATAGTAGTAATACCGTACAGACACTAAAGTATGACTTGCTGAAAATCTGAAAGATTTTTTAAAATATATTTTTTCATTATTTATACCCTTATGACTAAATTTGACTTTATCTAACTTAAAGCTAGCTTTCTATTCAAGGAGTTGAAATTTCAATTTCCTAAGAATTTCCTGATGTCAAAAAAAATTTTTTGTTCCATACAATTGAAAATTTGCCTAATGTTTTACATTGTACAAAAAAATACTAACTTTGAAACCAGGCTTGGACATGATTTCCATCAGATCTGAAGCATAAGCTGAGTTGTTATACTGCAAGTCAGACATAACCTCGTTAGAAATCTGATGGGCATTGGTCAGTTCTGGCCTAGGTGGGGGGCTGGCTGTAGTTACATCGACCACTGTATTGTGAAGTTTGACCGCTTGCTGAAACTGGTCGTTGTGGAAGAGAGAGTTAAGGAATGTGACTTCACTGCTGTCCTTGGCATTTAATGTGAAGGAGATGTGTTGAAGGCAAGAGAACAAATCTTCCATAGCTGAAAAATATGTATAGTTTCTAAATTATCAAAATTTTCTCCTCAGTACTCTCAAAATATAAATGATTTTATCTATTTGTCTATTTGTTTGACATATTGAACATTATGAAATATTTTACATACATGTATACCAGTAGCTTTCTAATCTCTGATGTAATTAAATCCAGTCAAAATAATGAATTAAAAGTTCCATTCTACATGAAAGCAACTGTCACAGTGATACAACACACACATTTTTGTAGCTTCTTGTTTGAAAGACATTCATAATATTCTTACCAACATTCTTTTTCATATATCTTTCTCTGTCCGTCGGTGAGTGCATACCCCTGTCAATTCCATTATCCAAACTATCAAAGTCATCACTATTTTCATCAAAAGCTGTATTCACAAATCCTTCGGCCATTTGTCTTTTCTTCTCTAGAGCTTGCAATTTCTTAGAACCACGTAACGAGGTGCGAAGAAATTCTTGCTCTTTTGCACGTTGATTTTCTTCTTCCCTTCGTTTTCGCAAATCCTCTTGGTGTTTCCTCATTCTTTCCATTTGTTCATCAGTGATAGACGGACTGTTGTGTCCATTCGGAATTTTTCCCGGGGATATGTTTTTACTTTTCATTTGTTCCTTGCCAGAAGAGCGAGGGGAAGAATGTATAGAGTTATTTTTACTGTTCGGCAATCTGGGCGGAGATTTTGACATTGACGGAAAATTATCAGGGCAATCTATGGCCATTTCTCTGTAAGGACCGTTATCCTCGACCTCAAATGACATGTGTCCGAGTTGATCGTTAATGCTTCCATCATCATACGATGGAATTTTTTCTACATGTTCGAGGGACTGATTGTTTGAATTTTGACTTCTATGCTCACCAAGTGGTAGAGTGTCAAGGTTACCAATACTACTGGATTTACTAGATTTACTGTCTTTTCTACTTTTATCTCCCTTCTTGGGAGGCTCCCTCTCGAGTAATCCATTCATATCTGACATTTCTACACGATCATTTCCAAAATGTTCAACTCCGCTATTTACAGATACAGTAGAATTTACAGTAGAATTGTCCTTTGTGCTATCATCATCGTTTGAAAGTTTGGTCATATCCACTGGTTTGATAGAATTGAATTGTGACAATTTCTCGAGGCGTCTTTTAGTCTCATCTTCCACTGCTATCATGTACACATCCTTCACTTTGCTAAAATCTGGACCTTCAATGAGAGAAACATTTGTAATGATTTATAAATTATTATCAGATGTTAGTTTTTTTTTATGACTTCATATAAACGAATTAAATAAAATTATGATCGTTGAGCGATATAGTCCCCTACCGGCAGCATATATATATATGTCCTGCAACTCTGCCTATGAATTACTCTTCAATTAAACATGTACATTTTTTTGTATGAGTTTTAATTAAACTCACTGTCTGTGCAGCTCAGTTCTGAGGTTTTATCTGCTTTAGCTTTATTGATTCGAAAAAGAGGTCAAGCGTGACGAAAGTTGAAGTAGCTCTGTAACTATCCAAGACTAAGCTGAGTATCAAATTTCACCTGAATATCTCTATTTGTCTAAAAATTTCACCTGAATATCTCTATTTGTCTAAAAGTCTGGAAAACTGACAAAAACTGAATTGTGCAAGTCATCAAGGGGCATAACTCCTTGAAAAATAGGTCAAGCATGACAGAAGTCAAACTTGCTCTGTAACTATCCAAGACTAAGCTGAGTATCACATTTTACCTGAATACAGTATCTCTATTTGTTGCAGAAAGAAGTCTGGAAAACTGACAAAAACTGAATTGTGCAAGTCATCAAGGGGCATAACTCCTCGCAAAATGGGTCAAGAGTGACGAAAACAAAACTTGCTCTGTAACTATACAAGACCAAGCTGTGTATCAAATTTCCCTTGAATATCTCTATTTGTTGCAGAAAAAAGTCCGGAAAACTGACAAAAACCGAATTTTCCAAGTCATAAAGGGGCATAACTCCTCGAAAAATAGGTCAAGCATGACAGAAGTCAAACTTGCTCTGTAACTATCCAAGACCAAGCTGTGTATCAACTTTCATCTGAATACCTCCATCCGTTGCAGAAAAAAGTCCGGAAAACTGACAAAAAGTGAATTTTCCAAGTCATCAAGGGGCATAACTCCTCAAAAAATGGGTCAAGTGTGACAAAAGTCGAAGTTGCTCTGTAACTATCCAAGACCAAGCTGTGTATCAAATTTCATCTTGATATCTCCACCCGTTGCAAAAAAAGTCCAGAAAACTGATATTCGGACAGACGGATAGACGGAGGGACAGACGGAAAAATAGGTCAAACGTGATGAAAGTCAAACTTGCTCTGTAACTATCCAAGACCCAGCTGTGTATCAAATTCCATCTGAATATTTCCATCCATTGCAGAAAAAGTCCGGGAAAACTGACAAAAAATAAACTTTCCAAGTCATCAAGGGGCATAACTCCTCGACAAATGGGTCAAGCGTGACAAAAGTCGAACTTGCTCTGTAACTATCCAAGACCAAGCTGTGTATCAAATTTCATCTAGATATCTCCATCCGTTGCAGAAAAAAGTCCGGAAAACTGATATTTGGACAGACAGACAGACGGAGGGACAGACAGACGGACGGAAAGACAGACCGAGAGGAAACTAAGAGTCCCCTTCGAAGTTGCCGGTAGGGGACTAAATTTTATTTCTTATCAAACATACAGATATACATTATCATGAAGATCTTCTCACATGGAACACAAATATAATGTGAAATATTCAATCTTTATTTGATATTACATGTACTGCTGCAGTCTGTGTGCATAGTCTGGTAACATGTACACCAAATATGACCTTATTACCGTTCACATTTTGATACCCAAAAACCATGTCATTGTTATACATGTATGTACATGATGTAAATATGAAGTATTACCTTTCCTTCTTGAGAAATCCTAGAGTTATAATGCAATAGTGCAAAATTTTCAACTACTATCAATTCTGGTATGAATCACGGCTTACATGTGTTAACAATGCATGGGTCATACCAGTACACAAATAATTTGAGAGTAACACTGTACATGATGTACCTACTGTCCACAGATGAAAAGAAAACAAAAATAACCCTCTCTTATGTATACATCATGTGCAGGGGACATTACATAAGGCGCATGTTAGTAAATTGTATCAAAAATGTAACAAATATTACCGTAAGTAAACATACAATTTATTACATTACCATTAGTTTCAATCTGTTCCTTTCTTCTTTTCACACGTAGATTAATTGATCTGGATTTAATACACTGAAATGCAATGATCTAGGTTTTATGCACTAAAATACAAACATAGGAAATTAATCTGACAGGAAAACATACATACATGTATGAGAGTTGCCAATGACAATGTTCAAAGAATACTGTATTGATTTCAGAATCTAAATCACAAAAGGCAATATCATAGAACATGTAGAAAACTTTCAAACCTGTAAGTCATAATAGCTTTGGATATCCTTCAAATTTGGACAAAAGAAGTTTTTCTTTCAAAATCATAGGCTTGACCCCCCCCCCCCCCCCCGAAGACAAAGATTCTAATAAATTGAATGAACATAATGTAGTAAAATGGGGGTACTTGACCTTTAACACCGCGTAAGGATATGCCAATATGGGGGCATGAAAGGTCAAGCTAAGCGGTAAGCCAATCAGATACAACCGCGGCTTATACGCTCGCTTTTTGGATCCAGCTTGACGGGTAGGCAGACGTGTTTTGAGAGAAAGTGGGTAAAAAGATATGGGGAAGGGCAGAATAGTCGAGGAACACTAGAAGACATAGACAGACGTCACTCACGCACCAGAAGGACGGGGCAGGTGCGAATAGAAGAATAAAGACGGGAAAATGCAGGGTGAGACGCCTTACAATACATGCTGAGCTGAGCCGGTGAGTACCACCTTTATATATCTAGTAAGTAAGGCGCCAATTTTCTACATTGGCGCCCAACGAAACGTCGAACCGGAGGAGGATTTATTTGTAAAAAGGAGAGAAGGAGGAGAAAATAAAAAGTCAAGGTTTTCAGCAGTTTTCCCGAACTTTGTCAAATTTTGTATGACGTCACAAAATGGCGGACGAGTCGATGTAAACAAACCTGTCGATGAGAAAATCAGTGTGTTCCTCCAAGATAAACGATATTTCTGGGTTGTCATCATTATTTTAACAACATTTATGAAATTATGCAACAGGTTTTACACGATACGATCGATGACAAGTACGAGTTTTGATGCAACTTCCAAAAACTAGTGTCGCACGTCCGTCGGGGTACAGATAAAATTAAAGTCAAGAGTCTATCACGAAACCAACATCTAGAGAGCATCTGTCTGTTATTGAGTTTGTCTGTCTAACAGTCCACATTGGAGAATTGATAGAGAAGTCGACGCTGGAGTGAATTTCCACTGGTAAGGAGAGTGACCTGTGTTCATTGTGTACATTGTTTATACCATTGTTGTAATAAAGAAAAATCCTGCTTTAATTTGTTGTTACAATGTTTAGAAGTTACATCGTGAGCCAATTTAGAGACAAGGATCTGGAAAACGCTATATCGAGCACATTGCCACCGAGTTTGAATACTGGCAACATGTCACACGCATACGAAGAGGTAATTGATTCGACATCACAGTCCATAAACAGTACAATCAGCAGTTTTGACGAGAAACAGGGGCAATGTCAACTTTTGCCCTCCGATACACAAAGGTCAAAGAAATTAGATCTCGTTTTGCAACAGGAAATACATGGTAGCTCTGTTTATGAATGTACCTATGTAAGGATGGAAAATGGCGAGTTAAATTTTGTTGACAGAGAAAAAATTGCGGATTTACAATATGTAAACAAACCGTCGGTTAGTAATTCAGATTTTACGAGGAATGCAGGAGATGAGATGCGAGGGGAGAGTCTAAGAGACGAGAGTAGGTCACAGGAATCAAGCGGAATTGAGAGTAGGTCACAGGAATCACGAGGAATTGAATGTGGGTCACAGAAATCAAGTAGAAGTGAAAGGAGGTCACATCGGAATAGGAATCCAAGTGAGGAAAGTATGTCGCAGGGATATAGAAGTCCGAGTAGAGAAAGTAGGTCACCGAAATCAAGTAGAAGTGAAAGTAGGTCACATCGGAATAGAAGTCCAAGTGGGGAAAGTATGTTGCAGTGGAATATTAGTCCAAGTGAAGAAAGTAGGTCACGGGAATCAAAAAGAAGTGAAAGTAGGAAAAGAGCAATTATATCAGATCATGATTTGGAAAGAATGGCATATAATTTGGCTCAAGAATTCATACGAATGAGAAAAATGGAAGAGAAAGAGGAAAATAAAAAAGAAAAGGTAGAAAAATGTGATGCGTCCACGAATACTGACTCAGACTCTGATTCAAGTACAAGTTTGTGTAATGCCATCAGTTTGCAACCAAAGTCATCAGATGTTAGTATAGAGGTCAAGGCTATGTCAGTAGACAGTGGGAGTCAGGAAGAAGTGAAATACAGAAAAAGAAGAAGAAAAAAGAAATTTGCTGAAAATATAGAGAACGTACATGGCAACTCTAATGAAATAGGGGCTATGGGAGTTAGCCCACCGTCATCATTCATTAGTGGGGAAATAGGGGCTATGGGAGTTAGCCCTCCGAAATCCATTCTTAGAGGCCATGGTACAAGGGAAAACAGAAGGGACAGAGATCGTAAACATGTGTGGTGGAAGGATGACTATGAGAGATCAAGATCATTAAATGACAGATCTGTTCCTAAAAGGAGAAGGAGGAGGAGAAGGAGAAGAAGAAGAAAGTGTCATCAAACCAGACTTGTCAGAATGACAACATAGCTCGCCGGTGGCAACCATATGTAAATTGCAACAACAACAATAAAAAAGGTCTTATCACAAGGAATGCACATGTGAAATATCAAAGCCCTATCACTAACCATTCAAAAAATATGGCCAAGGTTAAAGTTTTTCAAAAGTAGGTCAATCATCTCCAAGGTCAAGGTCACAAGGTCAAAAATTTTGGTATCCATGGAAAGGTCTTGTCACAAGGAATACACATGTGAAATATCAAAGCCCTATCACTTACCATTCCAAAAATATGGCCAAGGTTAAAGTTTTTCAAAAGTAGGTCAATCATCTCCAAGGTCAAGGTCACAAGGTCAAAAATTTTGGTATCCATGGAAACGTCTTGTCACAAGGAATACACATGTGAAATATCAAAGCCCTATCACTTACCATTCCAAAAATATGACCAAGGTTAAAGTTTTTCAAAAGTAGGTCAATCTCCAAGGTCGAGGTCACAAGGTCAAAAATTTTGGTATCCATGGAAAGGTCTTGTCACAAGGAATACACATGTGAAATATCAAAGCCCTATCACTTACCATTCCAAAAATATGGCCAAGGTTAAAGTTTTTCAAAAGTAGGTCAATCTCCAAGGTCAAGGTCACAAGGTCAAAAATTTTGGTATCCATGGAAAGGTCTTGTCACAAGGAATACACATGTGAAATATCAAAGCCCTATCACTTACCATTCCAAAAATATGGCCAAGGTTAAAGTTTTTCAAAAGAAGGTCAATCTCCAAGGTCAAGGTCACAATGTCAAAAATTTTGGTATCCATGGAAAGGTCTTGTCACAAGGAATGCACATGTGAAATATGAAAGCCCAATCTGTATTGGTTTAAAAGTTATAAGCAAGGTTAAAGTTTTTGTGCACGCGCACGCAGACGCCGACGCCGGGGGTATGACAATAGCTCTCCGGACATTCGTCCCGGCGAGCTAAAAAGTAGAGGAAGTACGCCATTCTCAAATCAATACTATTCATATTGGGGATGTTTTGGATGTGGAGACCTATACCATATTATTAGAGACTGCCCATATGTACCTAGATGCTTTCATTGTGGAGATACATCTCATTTCATCCGAGATTGCTGGAGATATAAGCAGGTAGTTCGTGATCAAGTACTGCATGAGAGTCGAAGGTTAGAGAAACAAGCCAAATCTGAGAGGGACAGGGAAGTAAAGGCGGAAAACATGCAAAGAGAGGCTGGAATGGACGAAACTTTTTCCCTTAAAATGGTAAGATCCGACGACAAGACAGACGACGAAATAAGGACAGACGTACAAGCTGAGAGAGCCAACCAGGAAGTTATACATGTCAGTACGAACCAGGAAGTAGAAAAGAGTAATGGTGAAAAGACAACAAGTGTAAACGAAGATCCAGGAAAGGAACGTAGAGTAAAAGAGCTGGATAATAGGTTGCCCAAGGTGAAGGTTAGAAATTGGTTTGTAAGTGAGGATGATAGTGAAGAAAGTAGTGACGAGGAAGAAAGTATGGTAGCCCAGACAGGTCACAAAGATCAAAATAGAGGCGAGGAGAACGTGGCAAAAGAAGAAGAGGAGAGGAAGTGGAGTTCAGAGTATAACATGTTAGCATGCCCCGTGTTTGAGATTGGGTCCAAGTTACGATGTATAAAACACCAACGGGAAATGAGGGCACCTGGGAATCAGGTAGTGCCCACCGTACATCGTCAGTAATACATCAAAGAAGAAGAGGAGAAGGGAGGAGTGTAGAGGTAGAGTGTAGAGATAGAGGAAATGAGTAGTAGTAGTAGTAGTAAAGGAAAAATTTTGGTTATTTTTAGATCTGGCCATTTTTCTTGTCATTTTTTGAGTATGTTAGGCGTAGGAGGGCGCATTGTCAAATAATGATAGGAAAAGAGAGAGTAGGTAGTGTAGATTAGATTGGACTTGGAAGTTGTTAGGAGGCGACAATTTTGGTCATCTTGGATCTGCATTTTTATGTATTGGTGGTATGTAAGGCGTGGGAGGACGCATTGCCAAATACTGTGTGGGTAGAGGTAGTATTGGAGGTAGTTGAGAGTGGAAGGGAGTAGTTGAAGTAGTGGAGGTAGTAGTTTTTTTTTTTTTTTTGGTAGTAGAGGTAGTGGAGATGTAGTAGAGGTAGTGGAGATGTAGTAGTAGAGGTAGTGGAGATGTAGTAGACGTATACGTAGTGGTAGTGGAGTTGTAGTAGAGGTAGTGGAGTTGTAGAGGAAATAGGGAAGAGTGGTTATTGATTGTAGTTTTAGTAGTGGTGGTTGGGCAAGGTAAGTTCTATCACCTAAAGCCCACTGGGACTGGTGGGTAGAGATCGACGTAAGCCCTGGTCATTGACTGCCAGCTGGGAGAAAGAAAGAAGTGGTGAGTGGTCTCAGAGAAGATGGAGATGAAAGTTACGAGAACTTAGATTCGAGGTTCCTGGAGATGGCAAGGAGGATCAGAATAAGGACTCGAGAAGTGGTGTAGACGTGGGGAATGAACGTCTGTAGAGTGATGGAGTAGTGCCTAACAGTAGTAGAAGGGATGATGGTGGAAAGTATATAGGAGAAGAGGAGAAGGAGTGCAGATTATGAGATCAGAAGAGAGAGTGGAGCTCAGGAGTAGAGGAAGTGGAAATAAGAGGAGAAGAGGAAGGAAGTAGAGTAGTCGACTGTAAAATTATACCCGGGAACGGAGGAGAGTAGAGGAATACAAGTAAATTAGAGATCGGCAGAGTAGAGGAAGGAAGTGGAGATATAGAGTACCGGTAAGAGAAAGGAAGTTGAGATAGTAGAGAAGGAGAAAAAAGAATCAATAGATCACAGAGTGGCATTTTGAGCCATCCGTTTACAGAGTGGCATGATCATAGCCATCCGTAAATGTTAAGAGAAATTTGAAGATCATCAACAGAGAAGATAGTAGGATAAGGCCTTTTTAAAATGCACATTGTAAATACAGATTGTCATGGTTTTTGTTATGTAGAGAACTGTGATATTGTTGCACATGGGTAGAAATGTATGATGTAATGTATTTTTGGTATTTTTTTTTATATATTTGATCAACGCTTGTCATTTAAAGGTGGGGAGAGTGTAGAGGAGAGGATTTTTGAGAGTTATTCCCCTTTTGTTGATGGTGATTGACAACTTGAATTTGTATTTTGATTTTTGATTTGTGCAACAATTATTGAATGTGAATATTTTTAATAGCCCCGGTTTTAGACGCAAGTTTGGTAGATGTTAGTAATGTGTACGAAGTTGTGTAAAGTTTTTGAGAATGAGTGATTTTTTCTGTGTGACATTGTAGAGATATTCAGTACAGAGATTTATTTGTGTGAATTGTGTAGATAGTGCTTTGATATGATGCAGATTCAGTGCTATGGAGTTGTGTAGTTAGATTTGGTGTTGAAGTGTTAGTGCAGATATGTTGTGGAGGATTATTGTGGTGAGTGGAGTAAGGAGGTAGAGTAGAGTCATTGGGAGAAAAAAAAAATGGACTTTCAGTAGAGGATTGTGAGGTTGGAGGTGTTGTTTTTAGGATTTTTGTGATAACTGCACGGAATTGAGGGAGTATTGATGTTAGTAGCACTGAGATTTTTTATTTTTCTGTACTGAATTGAATTGTGTAATATTTTTGTGGTGTGCTATATATATAAAAAGCTATAAAAAAAAAAATAAGTGTTGTGATGTGCTATGATTTATTACTGGTGTGATTTTGATGATATTTGGATGATGGATAGCAGGGCATGGAGAGAGTTTTGTAGTTGTGAGGCCCATTGTAGTGATTATGCCAGTATTATATGTGAAGAATGACAGTAATTGTAGAGTAAAAGGTTGATATATGAGAAGTACTGTATTGTAGTGTTTAGTGAAAGTAGATATGTAGTGTGGAGAGAAGTTGAAGTACAACTTGGTGATGTTCTTAAGTTTTAAGTTAGTTAAGATATGTAAATATGAAAAGCAGAACTGTGATAGTGCATGGGTGGTGTTCTGTCTGGAAAGAAGATCAGTGGAAAAGTAGAAGTTAGAAGTCTGAGAAGATTACACAGCAAATTCCAAATTCAAGGGATATTGGTATGCAGGATATTAGAGATGTGGGGAAAACTGAAATTTAAAAGTTACTGATTGGCAGGATGCAGATTTAGGGGATGCTTAAAGCTTCCCACCGTACAGTGAGCTGAAGCCGGGAACTTAATAGAAGCAGCTGAGAAGACCATCCAATTCCAGTGACAAGATCTATGGAATACCACTCCCCTCTTATAAAGAAAGTTGGGGGGAGTGTAGTAAAATGGGGGTACTTGACCTTTAACACCGCGTAAGGATATGCCAATATGGGGGCATGAAAGGTCAAGCTAAGCGGTAAGCCAATCAGATACAACCGCGGCTTATACGCTCGCTTTTTGGATCCAGCTTGACGGGTAGGCAGACGTGTTTTGAGAGAAAGTGGGTAAAAAGATATGGGGAAGGGCAGAATAGTCGAGGAACACTAGAAGACATAGACAGACGTCACTCACGCACCAGAAGGACGGGGCAGGTGCGAATAGAAGAATAAAGACGGGAAAATGCAGGGTGAGACGCCTTACAATACATGCTGAGCTGAGCCGGTGAGTACCACCTTTATATATCTAGTAAGTAAGGCACCAATTTTCTACAATAATATTAATCTGATTAAGCATGTTAACATGGTTAAGGTACTCCAAATTTTCAATCAAATTGCCTATTTGCAAATTTTGACCACTGACATTAAAAGAAATGGATTACACTACCAGAGAGATGAAATAAGCACAATAGATTAGGATAGGCGGACAGGGGGGGGGGGGAGCCAGGAGATCCACCTTTACAATGGCTAGATGTGTAGAAATAATGAAATGTCATCAAGGTTTCATTTAAAAAAATCGAAATTAATCATAATACAAGTAAATTATGCCTGTTTTTCTTCAACTTTTACTTCCAGGAAGGAAAAACAGTCAACGATGACGGGCACCTGTCGCTCAGGTGGACACATTTTTATGATCAACAGTATTGCGCTATGTGAGATTATATCATGGACAGATGCTAACCATTCAGCTATAGTATATTCAAATGAAACTTACCAAACTTTCAAGTTCCTATAGATTCTTTGCGTTAAAGAAAACAATAACAACAGAAATTCCAACAATTCAAGATGGCAGCTAGTCAACTCGAAAGTAGGTCAATACGGCACACAGTAATTCACGCCGAAGGGCGAGGACAGGACGGGCTGGAAATGACATTCCGGAGATATGACAAGTACGCGCCAAGGGGGGTTTATTAAATGTTTTGATAATTTGTAACCAGTACATCTAGTAGTAAAACCGTCACGAAACTTTAAATCTCCAAATATAATAAGAAAGTTTATACATCTACCAAGTATATAAATAAACATAAACTTTGTTACCGATATTCAGTGCATCATGTAATTTTTTTGTAACATGACATAAAGGACGCTCTTTGAAAAGTATTCAGTTACATTATGTCAAATGTATTTTCTATTTTGGTTGCAATGGAGGGAAATTATATCTAAGTCGTGTCTTTTCAGTAAATCCCGTGTTAATAATAAAAATTACCATAAAGAACTTCCTCCGGAGTCCCTAACAATTTATTATTTTGTACCGGGTAATATATTTAATTGCAATCATATCTTTTTTGTATTTCTGTCCGAGCATTTTTGATAGAATCCATGTTATTTAGTTGTGATTCAAACATAAATTTGAAAGAAAAAGAAATAGAATTTGCCTGTAAATGGAGTAAAAATCGATGATACTATCAAAAGGAGGCAATTCCAGCCCCCCCCCCCCACCCCCCCACCCCCCAATCTCCTACGCATGCGTCCGATTTCAGTTCCGCTTTTCTTCACTTTGAAATCTTATATTGCAAGCCTGTGCCGCCTATGACCTTGTTTGCGAGTTGCCCCCCCCCCCCCCCCCCCCCACTTCCCTTGTCAGGGTTGGAGCTACGATTTTGCCCATTTTCATCGAGAATTGTCTAAACTATGAGTTTTGTGAAACGTTGGGTCACTGCCCTGGGGGGGGGGGGGGTCATCCTCACACCTGAAATTTGGGGTGTTGACGACGAATGACGGACAGTCCGCAGTGACACTGTTTCATAATCACACATCATCAGGCGCGGGTCTAGACGGGATAGGAAATTCAGGACTGATATTAGAATTTGTCAAAAATTTATGCTAATTATTCTAAATTTTACTTAGACCCCCTCATATATTCTCCCTCCGACCCCCGGAAAAAAATCATGGATTCATGTAACCTCCATTCAATTCTCCATCCTTTGAAAAACATGTTAAGGGAGAGGGACTTTGGTTTGGAATAATGCCAATGTTTTGGATAGCTCACTTTACTGGTCGCTAGATCAATTTAGATATCGTATCATTTGATACATGCATGTTTGACTGGGCATCATATGATTGATATCTGAAATAATTAAGATTTGACACGGTAACATGAGGCTAACCTTGTGGATAAATGCAATGATTTGAGCATGGGCATAGTTCTGCATCGATGTGTGATTCACCTCTAAGATTTCATCCCATATCTCAAGTTCTGCCCTCTCTGCTGGTGACCCTGATGAACAATAAAAGAGATATGACATATTTTCAGAATGCAATATTTATAATAATTGTAATGTATTGTTTAATCGCACCTCTTCACCCTTTTTTCTAGGGTTACTTTATCATCAGTAGACAATTCTGTCACTAAATCGACCCCACTAATATCATATCCAAGAGAAGACTCGTTTAAAATCACTTCATGCAAGAACTCCGAGAGAGCTAAGTTCGTGTATCTCTCACCCGGGCCTCACCCCCATTTTTACATAGTGCTCAAGACTTTATTCACTGTCACCATGCAGTCAGACACAAGGCATGGTACTTGACCAATCTATACAGCCCTCTACGAGCGCATTTTTAAGAATGACACTCTGACTGACTGTGATGCGCCCTTTGTTTTTTTTTTTATATCCAATTACATACCGGTATTCATCTGTGTGTTACTTGGGCTCCTGCGTTTCCCTGTCTTGCCTGTGTGGTCATATTGTAAACAGCGAGGAGGATATATAATAAGTTGTAACAATTGTGCTTTCTACGAGACCTCCGCTCTGAGTAACCGGAAAAGTGGGAGAGTTGTACATACGTAATCCGGATAACCACACCATTTGCCTCTAACGTGACAGATGGCCGTCCTAAGTCGGTACCGACTCTCCATTGGTCTCGATCTTTGGTTGTTGCGTAGTATTTTGTGTTTAATGTTTCAATGTAGTATTTGGTGCTCCTTGTCCCTTTTGCGTCTCTTGCTGTGCTTGTCTACTCTATGTTTTTGCATAGGGTGTTTCGGTGTTTTGCCGTGGGTGCTTATTGGAGATTCATTCTTTCTTTTGTCACAAAGAGAAAATAGCTCACCGGTGGGTGTTTGTTTGAAAATAGCAATACACAAAAATGCTGTAAGGTCAAGGTCATTAGGTCGAAAGTCAAGACATCAAATAAAAGTTATGGTCATGAGGAGATCAAAGCCATATCCCTTATAGTTCTAGAGATATTACCCAGATTGTAGTCTTTCCAAAGCAGGCCAAAGTCCAAGGAAAAGCAAAAGTCCAAGGAGAAGCAGGACAAAGTCCAATCACTAGGTCAAAAGACGTGGGATAGAATAAGCCACGAGAAATATACATTTAAACTACCAAAGCATGTCCCTTTAAGTTCTAGAGATGATCCAGGTTAAAGTTCGTTTTAAAGTAGGTCAAAGTCCAAGGTTAAAAGACATGGTATCAAACCAAAGCTCTGATCACGAGGAATTTTAATGGAAAACAAGAACTATTAGTGGGTGGATGTTCAACGTCTTCAAATTCAATAGCATCATTTGAGAAAAGATCTATTTGCAGCATGGACCAGAAATGCACGTTTCGGGTACTTTACCCTCGTCAGTGATCCTCAATCTAAACAATGTAATATGGCCAAAGAATGTGAAAATTAATATGTCAAAAAATGTACCGAAAATGTAGCAGGATGAGTGGGATATGATGCTACAGGACCCACAATTTAGAAATTTCTAGATATTTTGATAACAGAATGTTCGAATACGTTGAAGAGACAGAAGATCAACCGAAGTTGATCGAACTTGGCTACTTGTGCCCTTGGGGACTCCTGGCCGTCGAACAGCAATGGCACTCACGCACCAAGTAGTTCAAATGTTAAACGTCTTCAAATTCAATAGCATCATTTAAGAAAAGATCAAATTTGCAGCAAGATACCTGTTGTTAGTAGAAAGCAACGGAAAATAGTAAAAGTTTGTGGTGTTTTGATCCGGATCACTTGGATAGATTTCCCCATTTGTCGAAAACCTGGATGTCATAAAGATCATGGTGACGATTATGTGTTATGTGCCCTATTTTATGTATCGCTTTTGTATGTACAACAAAACAGTTAACGACATACGGTCAACAGCCAAGTAGCACCAAAGAAAAACAAAAACCTGACGATAACCGAAGACATTATGATTGGGAGAAAAAGCTTATCATTTAGATAAGTTAGATGCTATGTCGTATTCAGAGTGTCTATATCAAGACCCAGATTGACAGGGGCTACGCTGTGAGGGATTTATTGATCAGACCGGACATGGTGGCGATACGAGATATCCTTGATTGATGAAGCTGTATTAGGGAAGCTATTGATATGAAGTGAATAAGAAGGAAATAACAGCTTCAAAAACGTTAGGGGCGAGCTTGTTTGACTTATTTTTCATTATATACTTGAAAAATATAGATAACTATCTACGAAAATTTCTCTGGTGAAGATACAACATTTAATCCATAGAAGAAATAGTTTTTTTCTTCAGCAACAAATGCTTTATGTGCGAAATGCGTTGCCAAAGCTGTCTACCATGAAATTAGTGCGGTAATAGAGACCGATACACAAGAGCTAGTACAGTCAATAAAGTAATGTACGGAGCATCTTACCATACAATTTGATTTGTCCTTCATTCTCAGTCAGTATAATCACATAGCCAGATAAATCCATCACTTTAAACAGTGGTTCATCCTTCCGCTACGAACCCTTGTCACTAAATAATCCGACCCACAGAACAAAAAAAAAAGGCTCTCAGAACCCTGGGCTTTCTAATGAATAATCCCAAATGATCGATCATTCAAAGTGCCAATTCCATCGGGCAATAATTCTATTTCAGTAGATCGCTCATACCATTTTGTACAGGATTAATTATTCAGGTGAAATAGTGTACCCCTCAGCTTCATTAGAAACCATTCATTTCATACGGACAAAATCTCCACAGAATTTCTCATTTGTATGAAGTTTTGACGATTGTATTGATACCTCAAGAGAGATAAGGAAATAATTTTAATTCATTATTATTGAAACAAAGTGGACAAAAAATTCCGCTCCCAATCCGTTACTGGAAAAAAAATTGCCAAGATTACGATTAAGTAAATACATTTTTTGTTAAACAATCTCCGTAAAGCAACATGGGGCTTTGTGCATTATTGAAATCATGGTGAGCAAATATATGGCCTATAGGATTCCAATGTATAATCTGCAAAATTGAAATCAATTATGAAATTGGACAATCTTGGCTCGATCCATTACTTGGTACTAGAATTAAAAGCATGTCGGGTTCGGTCAATTTCGATACATTGTTTTTCAATGGAACGACAAGATCCCACACTTAAAAAAAAGATCTGGTCATGTGAAATCTACCAGTAAAAAGTAAAGCCATATCCCTAGTGGTACAAGGTTAAAGTTTTTAAAAGCAAAACGTATGTCAAACTTCAGGGTCAGGATCACTATTACCAAACTTAAACTAATCTTATAGAAATTTCTATAGTTGCAAATGTTTTACAACTTTACCAGGTACGATATCGTCGATTCTGGGTACGAATCCCTCATCTGCCCCTCCCATCACAGAAAATCCAAACCTCTTCTCTCCTTGTTCTAAGTGAACCATAACGTCCATTACATTTTCCACGACTGTTTCGATCTGATCTTCGGAACCATTCGACAGTTCTTCGGAGAATTTCGCACTATTGTTGAACTGGGTGAAATCTTCAATGCTACCCCATTCATACTGGTCAATATCGGTGTTTGGTAGTAAGTGTGATAGCGATGTAGAGAATGCACCACACGTCATTGCGTCCATCTCTATCTCCATGTCTTACCTGTATGAAAGTAAATGATAATCTAGCAATGATATGACCTAGGAGTAAAAAAAACTCTTGTATGATAATTGGGGTCAAGGTCAAGATGTCAGAGTTGATACATGTCCTTTTTTGATTTTGCAAATGGTTGTGAATAGGACAGAATTATTAAAACGGTCAATATCATGCGTTTCGATAAAAGATGTATGGAAAGTGCAAAGAGCACGCAGTACTTACTAGTATTAGAGCTCAAGGTCATGTCGCTAAATTTTCGCCTCATTTACATGTATCCCTATGTATGAGGGTACAAGTTTGTTTCTTGTAGCAATTCTACCTCATTCAATGAGTTGGACCAAATGGAAATCGATTATAAAAAAATCTACACATACACACAAGGTCACAAAGTCAAAGGTCATCGTGCTACAAATGCAAATGACAGCTTTTGGTATAGAGATACATGCCTATGAAATTCCTCATTGGGGTATTTATAAGGGGAACCATGACATTTGTTGAATTTGATTTTTTTTTCACAGCCCAAGGTCAAGGTAACAAGGGGAAGCTCTGGTCATGAAGTATGTTTAAGCCCCCCTCACTTATTTCAAAAAAAAGTAAATTCAGGTTAAAATGTTGTCTACAAATGCCGCCGAAGACGAAATCGACGCCAGGTCCTGGATAGATTTCAATACTATCATCTTGGTGAGCTCAAACTTGAATAAAAAATAGAAGGCATATGGCCGGAAAGCATGTGATCGGTAAGAGTAAATATCTCCTGCTTGCTGGAAACATTGTAACTTTGAAATATCTAGTTTAACACTCTCAAAATCATTTAATAGAAAAAAGTACATTCAGTATCTGATTTTATACATAAACTCGATCATTTTGCAATAGAGTTATCTCGCTTAGCACAGGATATATGCTGTAATTTAAAAAAGTATCTTGAAAAGTTTTTTTTTCTAATAAAAACTGCAAAACTCACCAAAAGAAGATTGGTTTCCACAAACATAGGGATAAATTCCGTATAAACATGACATGTATGTGTTATATGTGTGTAATCGCTATTTTGTTATCATCTATACAAATATTGTGAACTGTTATCGACGGTACAGAGAAGTGTTTACTATGAATCTTAATAATCTATGTCGCTGTAACCTACTACTTACTAATCAATTCTAAAGGATTTTAATTATGATCTTATTATCTTATTATGTAAAACTAATTAATCTGACCATTCATTTTCTGTAATAAGATCAATAAAGATCACAATGGCGATTTATTCATACAACAAATGTCGATTAGTTAAGGCTTTATAACTACCGCATCTGAGTGACGGATTAAAGTAATGGTCAGTTTAGATTATTTCAGTATTTTATCATGACCTTACAATGTTAAAAGATTACCATATCGATGAATTTTAAGAAACTTATTCATTTGAAATAAAATATTCATTTTCTTTTACATGCAATTTTATTATTCATTCACATTCATTTTCTTCAATGGTGACCTTTTAGGGGATATTGTTATTAAAGACTAGGAAGACGAAGAAGAAAAAAATACCTACAAACAAAAAAAAAATCTGGACAATGAGGATGGCTTAAAGAACGAAGAAACATCGCTAGTCACAGAAACCGCCAACGACACTTTTGCTATTTGGATGGGTTAATGCACCAAAACCATTCAAATAGCAAAGTGTCGTTGGCCGTTTCTGCGGCTACAATATTGCATTATTAATGTAAATAATTAAGTTAAATAACATTGTGATCAAATCCTCCTTCCACATGAGGTCACACTCCACCCTAAAGCCATGTATTTGGACTTCTCTTAGTCGCACAATACAAATGTGACTGCCTTGTGACTGTCGCAAGATAATTGCAAGAATTTTTTTTTCAGTTACCCCATCTTCCACACTTAACGAACTCTGAAAGATAGGATAATGTGGCTTTTGAGATTTAGTTGCTACTTTGCAACAAGCTTGTAAACTTAAAAAAATAAACACAAATAATGCAGCTTTCGTACAAAACACCACGGTAGTGTCCGCAAAAAGACGCACGGCATCCGCAAAATTAATGTTAAACGTCTTCAAATTCATTGGCATCATTTTTGCAGAATGGACCAGACAAACACGTTTCGGGTACTTAACCCTTGTCAGTGATCCTCAATCTAAACAATGAAATATGACCAAAATCTCTTAAATTAAGTCCAAAATATACCGAAAGACGTAGCAAGATGCTGGTATATGATGCTACAGGACACAGGTTTCACAGAAATTTGAGAAAATTTGTTAACAGAAATTTTCGAATGCGTTTGGAGAAACTACCAACCAAAATTGATCAAACTTGGCTTCATGTGCCCTCGGGGACCCCTGGTCTACCAGCAGTGACACTCGTCAAGTGGTAAAAAGTTAATCATCTTCAAACATTTGAAAACAGATAAATTTGCAGCAAGGATCATACATAAGTTTATAACCAAATAGTACAAGACTACACCATTTTGAATATAGTACATTGTAATGTAAATTAATTATGTTGTCTATAGGAAAGATCTTAACTCTGCTTCATAATTAGATCTCATGATATTGTTTAACGTCAATGATCACCTAAATACTTCAATATATGACAAACGTGACGACTTCAACTTCAAAATTATAAATTTCCCTTTCTTAAGTAGTAACATTCTTTCTTCCCCTACCTATGGTGTATTCACATAATTATTGCAATTGATGCCCTATTCTATAGAGCAAGCTAAAACTACAACTTCGTTCAGAGGACAAGGCGACTAAACGAAAAACTACTGAACCAAGGATACATTTGTGAGCGACTGACTGACTGACTGACTGACTGACTGACGCTGCAATGGAAATATATATATATATAAAAATATCGATGCCCTCAACGTCGGAAGATATTTTGGATTAGAACCATCCAAAAACACCGAATTTGACACATTTGCCAAATTTGACTTGTTTTCTGCACGGTCTTTAGAAGTGACGGGTGTTGATGGCAAACAGGAGATGCTTACTCTCCTCGGATACCTGATCTCATCTCCATTGGGATTCACTTTTACTTCCTCGCAGAAACTTTAAGTTAATTTTATTATTCTTTGTTGTGGAAATACTTTCTATGTTCCTTGCTGTTGGTTGGTGTGGTAGACTTCAGTATTCACTGAGTGTCTATTTTGAAATAACAGCTTCCACAAGAAATTATCCTGTTTAACAGGCTTTGAAATAGCTGGATTTGCATTTTTAATTACAGTTTACATCTTTATTTCTTCTTTTAAATCATTTTATGTAGCGCCACTTACAACGAATTTCGGTTTTTTTCACAGACGACATCATAGCGTGTAATGTCTTGGTTCAGTTGTATTTCTAAAGGAATACATTATCTCGATTTATTCCTATACATTCAGAATATACTTCGACGTTTTCTTAATTTTGATCCCATTTTTATGGTGCAACATCTTTTCTATTAATACGGCGCGTGCATTTAGCAACCCTACCTAAATTGATTTGAAATGCTGTCCAAGAAGGTTACATGGTAGAATACTTCAACTTTCTACAAAAAACTCTGTTCTAACGTTGGATTCTGTGGAGATCGTTCATCAGATACCTTAGTATTGTCCTTCATGTTTCTGTGGTGTTGTGTTATTGTCTCCGTCTGTTTGTCCTTCATGTTTCTGTGGTGTTGTGTCATTGTCTCCGTCTGTTTGTCCTTCGTGTTTCTGTGGTGCCGTGTTATTGTCTCCGTCTGTTTGTCCTTCGTGTTTCTGTGGTGTTGTGTTATTGTCTCCGTCTGTTAGTCCTTCGTGTCTCTGCGGTGTTGTGTTATTGTCTCCGTCTGTTTGTCCTTCGTGTTTCTGTGGTGTTGTGTTATTGTCTCAGTCTGTTTGTCCTTCGTGTTTCTGTGATGTTGTGTCATTGTCTCCGTCTGTTTGTCCCTCGTGTATCTGTGGTGTTGTGTTATTGTCTCCGTCTGTTTGTCCTTCGTGTTTCTGTGATGTTGTTTTATTGTCTCCGTTTGTTTGCCCTTCGTGTCTCTGTGATGTTGTGTCATTGTCTCCGTCTGTTTGTCCCTCGTGTATCTGTGGTGTTGTGTCATTGTCTCCGTATGTTTTTCCTTCGTGTTTCTGTGATGTTGTGTCATTGTCTCCGTCTGTTTGTCCTTCGTGTTTCTGTGATGTTGTTTTATTGTCTCCGTTTGTTTGTCCTTCGTGTTTCTGTGATGTTGTGTCATTGTCTCCGTTTGTTTGTCCCTCGTGTATCTGTGGTGTTGTGTTATTGTCTCCGTCTGTTTGTCCTTCGTGTTTCTGTGATGTTGTTTTATTGTCTCCGTCTGTTTGTCCTTCGTGTTTCTGTGGTGTTGTGTCATTGTCTCCGTTTGTTTGTCCTTCGTGTTTATGTGGTGTTGTTTTTTTTAACTCCGTTTGTTTGCCCTTCGTGTCTCTGTGATGTTGTGTCATTGTCTCCGTATGTTTGTCCTTCGTGTTTCTGTGATGTTGTGTCATTGTCTCCGTTTGTTTGTCCCTCGTGATCTGTGGTGTTGTGTTATTGTCTCCGTCTGTTTGTCCTTCGTGTTTCTGTGGTGTTGTGTTATTGTCTCCGTCTGTTTGTCCTTCGTGTTTCTGTGATGTTGTGTCACTGTCTCCGTCTGTTTGTCCCTCGTGTATCTGTGGTGTTGTGTCATTGTCTCCGTCTGTTTGTCCTTCGTGTTTCTGTGTTGTTTTATTGTCTCCGTTTGTTTGCCCTTCGTGTCTCTGTGGTTTTGTGTCATTGTCTCCGTCTGCTTATCCGTCGTGTTTCTGTGGTGTTGTGTCATTGTCTCCGTCTGTTTGTCATTCGTGTCTCTGTGATGTTGTTTTATTGTCTCCGTCTGCTTGTCCGTCGTGTTTCTGTGGTGTTGTGTCATTGTCTCCGTCTGTTTGTCCGTCGTGTTTCTGTGGTGTTGTGTCATTGTCTCCGTCTGCTTGTCCGTCGTGTTTCTGTGGTGTTGTGTCATTGTCTCCGTCTGTTTGTCCTTCGTGTTTCTGTGGTGTTGTGTCATTGTTTCCGTCTGTTTGTCCTTCGTGTTTCTGTGGTGTTGTGTTATTGTCTCCGTCTGTTTGTCCTTCGTGTTTCTGTGGTGTTGTGTTATTGTCTCCGTCTGTTTGTCCCTCGTGTATCTGTGGTGTTGTGTTATTGTCTCCGTCTGCTTGTCCGTCGTGTTTCTGTGGTATTGTGTTATTGTCTCCGTCTGTTTGTCCGCTTTTCTCTTCTCAAGACAAAAAGTTCCCCTGTTTTCTTATCTTTGTTTTGTTTCATATTTTACAAGAATTTGTAATGTCTATAACAGTAATTGTGATTTTTGGATTGTGATTTTGGGTTTTGGGTTTGACTTTCACGAATTAATAAAAATTCATTAATAGGTAACAATAACAGGTAATGTTTAATGCTCTTGACATTCAGAAATTTTGACCAATATTTGAATTTTGATATAAAAAGTCAGATGAAACCAACCTATGTGCTAAAATATTTCATTTGGGGTCACAAAATACATCAAATGACGCAACAGAGTCCATTAGATTCACATATACTGATTGATTTGTATATCGATGTGAATTAAAATCCATTAAAATGCAGCATTCCTGTTTGAGTAGTTGGTGTGAATTTGATATAGTGAGTAAACATACATAAAAAGGAACACTCAGAATTAATGTAAACTGTAATTTATATAGTGCACGTAACTCCTACTACAAATATGTATAGATGAAAAAGGATTTCAAGGTTTGACTTTGTGGTGATTTGCACGTAATTAGAATTTCATTTGAACTTTACGTGTTGAAAATTGGGACCCACACAACACACCGATGAAAAATAATGGAGAGAGAGCAGCAACAAATGAATTAAAGAAAGGAGGGGATTTCCACAAGGACTCGGTTGCAGTACCATCAGCAAAACATCCAAATGCAAAAACAAAATGTAGTCAAGCACGACATGAAAGGGACATTAGACGACGTCAAAACACTTAATACAAAATACCACACATATACCAAGGACACGGATAAGTCAATTCTACCATCCGTTTATCATTCTGATTCTATCTATCCATCAATAAATAAAATTAATCAAAATAAGATGAGCAAACTTTATTTCACATGTGCTTTTCCACCTTTTTGTTGCACAAGGACAAGGAATACATCTCCAACATGAGCGTGTAGTGACCACAGTGGAACACAGACGTTCAAGTCTCTCTTTGTATTACAAATTCCTTCTGTCCACATTGAGATCTTCTGAGATATGGTGCTCATCGAGTTGATTCTCCGGTTATTTCTGAACGTTTAAGGGATTATTTAGACAGGTACTAATATCCAATATCATAATCCACACATGTTATGGTTGTCATTTATCGAGATCCTTTTATCGACACTCTACATATCTTGCTCTTCCTTTTGGACAACTTTTACGGTAGATTTGGTAACACTCTCTACATGTACATGTATGTTTTTGAAATCCATATTGGTACAAGTTTTTCGTCCCTTGATGCAGATTTGTTTTTAACAAATAACGAAATATAATTTGCAGAAAACCTTCAGAAACAAATTTTTATTAGGCTACATGTTTCAAAGGTTCCTAAAGATGTCTTGATCTTGGAGACCTCCTTTTTTTTGACAATAAACACTGATAAGCTCATTATCAGTGTAAGTTCACTATCAAATTAAATAAGTTGTTGTTTTATATACTAGTATCAAGAAGCCATTCTAAGACTGCTATTCTCTTCGATTTATGTATTTTATTGAGTTTTGCATGTTTCAAATGATCCTTGATGGTTTTGTTTGGTTGTATTTTCGTTGTATGAGTTTTCTCGTAATGATCAGCGTTTCTGAAAGTATTTGTTTTTGTGGAAGCTTTTCATGGTGTATCTTTCTTTGGTTTGTGTGTAATGTTTTGTTTGCACTTTGGATTTTGATCAGGCCCGTGTTCTAAGTTTCTTCCTCATCTCGAAGAAATTTTAAGTTATTCATAAAGTGTGACTGAGTCTAAGTGCATGGGGATGAGAAACTTGTTCATGTACAGAGGTTAGAATTGTTGAAAATTGAAGGTGGCCAAATTGGCTGCTTTGTTCTCTTTTGGTATACTGATAATAAACATCGACTAAAGTTTACATTTTGACAAAAGTGGTCCCCTGAATACTTTAATTTATGACAAACGTGACGACTTCAACTTCAACATTACTAATTTTGCTTTCCTATTTAGTAACATTCTTTCGTCCCCTGCCTATGGTGTATTTATATCGCAATTGATACGCTATTCCAGAGCAAGCTACTACAACAACTTCGTTCTAAGGACAAGGAGACTACCGTAAAACTTCTGAACCAAGGGAACATTTGTTAGCGACTGACTTGTCACTGCAATATTTTTTTGACGGTACAATGAAACTATTTTAAAAACATAACATCTCATTGTCCAGATATGAACCATCAAAAACACCGAATTTAACAAATTACCGGATAACACTTTTTTCTGCACGGTCTAAAGCCTAAGTGACGGATATTTCTAGAAAAAAAGTAGATGCTTACTCTCCCGGGGTACCTGATCTCATATCCATCTTCATTGGGAATTCACTTTTGCTTCTTTACAGAATGTTTAAGTTGTTTGTATTATGTGTTGTGAAAATATTTTCTGTTTCTTACTCTTTGTCAGTCTGGTGTTCTTCTGTGCTCGCTTTGTTTCTATTTTGTAGTAGAAGATTCCAAAGTAATTAATACGTTTGGCAGGCTTTGGGAATAAATGGAACTGCATTTTTAGATTATAGTGTACATCTAATTTTTTCATTGACTATATTCTAGATGGCCTCGCTTGCAGTGATTTATAGTGATTTTTTCTTCTTCTGAGCTCTGATAGCGGGGCCCATGAGCGAAACTCCCCCCTTGTTTTGAAATAATACAACAAGAGAAATCAAAATAAGCATTAGCTTCCTTTTGGTCCTATTTATTCAGATACTTCACATGCATTGTAATTTATGTAATGTGATCCATGTGATGTTTGAATATGTTTTGACTTTTGCAAATAAGAACGGCGCGTTTTAACAGCGCCACCTATAGTGCATTCCGTATACGGACTCTTGGTATTGTTCATTAGATAAAGTTGTCCTTCATGTTTCTAGTTATGTTGTTGTCTCCGTCTTTCGTCCGAATTTTCTTTTCTCGTGAGAAAGTTCTGGGGGCTTTTTTTTCAACAATTTATCAGCCTTTTGATTGTGATTTTTGGAATCCTGATTTTGGGTTTTGAGTTTAACCTTCATTTACTGATTGAAGAAGTTCACGAAATAAATAAATAGAATTGTCTTGCAGTAAAGATGTCAGCGTTAGAACAAATTGCATTTTGACGTTAACGACAGTAAGGAACATTAACACAAATATACGTTAACGACAGTAAGGAATATTTACACAAATATACGTTAACGACAGTAAGGAACATTTACACAAATAGTCGTTAACGACAGTAAGGAACATTTACACAAATACACGTTAACGACAGTAAGGAACATTAGCACAAATATACTAGTACGTTAACGACAGTAAGGAACATTTACACAAATATTCAATTTCCAGGAAACCTGTTGTCTCATGTATTATTCTGATAGAATTTAATTGGATTGAGCACAATCACTCCTTCAAGCACATATCTAATTCCTCAAAAGGTTCCAAATTCTTCGAGCAACAGACATGCATTTTTTCTCGATGCGCAACGATCAAATTGAGATCCTTTCAGTAATAATGAATATTCGTTCGAATTGCAGTAAAAAGTCAGGAATACAAGAGTAATTTGTCCCCTCGCTCAAGTATATTTGTTCTATATCTGCAGTAGTTTGAATTTCATGCTTGTTTATTGATAGTCCTATTGAAGTTTAGCGCAAAGTCCCCTGTGACAGCAATATAGAGAGTACTCTTAAAAATCTCTTCATGGAGGCATCGGCATCAAATCATGGCATACCATCTCATGTACACAGTATAAACATTGAAAATGAATTATTATTTACATATCTGGCAATGTTTTATGATTGTATTCATATTTCCCCCTATCCAATATCGTAATCTTAATTCACTTATTGCGTTAAAACAAACATGGGTCAATTGTAGCTTGCCGATAACGGCGTGTGTTATCTGTCTCACTCAGCATTGGTGTCGCGCGCTCGGGCACGTCCTCTTTTAATTGCTTATTTTATCTGGCGTCAGGAGCTAGCTTTGCTTAGTTAATTGTCCATGAAAATAATATGCTAATATCGTTTGATTAAGTTCTGTTGATTCATTTATCGTGACATCGGTGAGATTTAATAAATACCAATGAATGACACAAGTATAACCAGAACATTTAAAAGTTCACCGATTCGCGAATTTTATTATTTTCCAGCTTAAGGGCATACTTTTGATTGATACTTTTTTTTCAATCGATGTCAAAATTACTCTTTGTTGTGTCCACGTAATCCGGATCGCTACACCACTTGCTCTTTATATAGAGAATAAGTGTCTTAATTTGTGTTTTGTTACGGGTATACAACACACAGCAAGTGCATTTATCGAACATGTAATGCGCGTTAGCGCATTTCATACGATAAATGTATTTGCTGTGTGTTGTATACCCGTAACAAAACACAAATTATGACATTTATTCTATATATATGCACCATAGTTGTCTATTTCATTCTTGTTTTCTGAAATCGCGTTTTCTAGATAAAAGGGTGACGTTAAAATTCAGGTCACCGCTGGCTCAATTTGCAGGTAAGAACAGCCGTCGCGGCATGTTTCTTTAGATCGTATGCATTGTGACGTCACGAGTGTTAATACACGAATTGCAGCACACGTTTGTTCTCAGGGAATAACATTGGTTGTGCATATATATAGCTATGTCGTTTTGGGTGCAAATTGTTCACCCTCCTTTTATGTGTAGTTATTCATTTGCTTAGTTTAACGAGGCCGAGTACAATCAGAATTGATGACGGTCAAATTTCAATTTCTTTTTCTTAAAATAATATTTGAAGTACAACAAATAAATAACATGAATTTGATTAAAATCTCTTGCGCAGAAATATGAAAAATTTGAGAAAAATCATTATTTTGCAGAAAACCCCATAAGGTCCATTGTAAGATGCCATTATCTTAGAGATGACCCCTACACAATACTGAACGGTCAACTTCTATTTTCTTTCCCATAAAATGAATTTTATAATACTGCAATTATATGATCCGATTTTAGTCAAAATACCTTGGGTAGAAGTTCATCATTTTTTTGATTAGACACAGCCTCGTTAATTGTTGGTTGGTCCTCTTGATGGGATACATGCAAGAATGATTTTTTTTATCACGATACCCTTTGCTTGTTGCGTGTTCGTTTCGTTTCGGTTTCTTTTTTATATCAACATTGTCTTAATGTAGATCTTTTTTCCTATTCTTCTTCGAAACAGTACCGAATTTGCAGTTTTCTTAGGTCTAGAAAGCCAATGTTTGGCATTTGAGTTGGAGCACTATTTTCTTTATCATCTAAACTTATTCTTCGTTGCAATGGTGAGGTTGTTCCCCGCGACTTAGTGTTTAAAGGATCTCTTAATTACTTACCATCCACATTTGATGACCTTTTTTCCTTTGACTAAAAATAAATCCTTTTCTAAACAACGTCTCAAAAAAACCTGCATATCATCAAAACATGTATGAGATAAACATCCTTGCATCGACCCTCCAGCGAATTTTGCCATATTTTTCATTTGCTAGTGACTATACCTCAATATACCGTACAAAAAGTTTGGAACCTGTCATTTTTACAGTAAAGCTGTCTGAAACTTTGGATTAACATCAAAGAAGTTATTCAATCTCAAAGAAATAATACATGGAGTTGAGTACAAAATTACTTTGACTTCTATGAATCATTTTAGTTTGAATACCGCTGATGAAAATTCATTTTATGAAATGTGCATGACTTGTGCACCGAAATCGGAACCTTTATGTCCAGAGGACTGCTGTGTGGTTTGGACGAGCCTTATTTATTGTTTCTTTTGGCCTTGTGTTATATCTGTGGATGTTTACATGACTCGTTGTGGGCTTTAACCTTGTCTGAGTTATTTTACGTCCGTATAAAACTACTAGTATTCCAAATAATAAAATAAATTCTATTTTTGTAAATTGAACTCCCTACGGTACCAAATATATGTTTTTCTTTGGCAATAAAAAAAAAAAGAAATTCCCAAACACCCTCACTTTAAATCCATGATTTTTCATTCTAAATTACCTTCAAATGTAAGAGGTAAACGCCTTTGCACCGATCCTCCACGGTTTCTGGACACCATTCTTATTCGCCTCTGCATAAACTAAAACACAAAATTTGACACCGCTTATGTTTGAAGAAATATCTATTTCAGACGTCTTCGAATTCAATAGCATCATTTAAGAAGAGATCTATTTGCAGCATGGACCAGACATGCACGTTTCGGTTACTAAACCCTCGTCGGTGATCCTCAATATAAACAATGTTATATGGCCAAAGATTGTGAAAGTTATTATGTCCAAAAATGTACCGAAAGACGTAGCAGGATGGGTGGGATATGATGCTACAGGACCCACGTTTTAGAAATTTCATGCTATTTTGATAATGCGTTGATCTGAAACTTCCGAATAATACAAGAGAATATCACGGATTTCTTTTTGCTCCTCTGACTTATTTTAGATTGAGGTACCACTGACGATGATTCATCATCCCAAATATGAATTTCTGGTGTACCGAATGTTATAATTTTATGTCTCGAATACTGCTCGCTGGCAGCAGAAAATTTGAAAATTTCCTTGTACTGAGACAGTCATACAGTGTCAGGTTCTATGATCAGAAACATAGGATGTTGCTTCTCTAGATCTAAAATTTATTGTTTCTTAACGTTTTAAAAGTCTTATACGCAATATATTGTCCGTTTCTGTATCAATGTTGTTTTAATTTGTCCTTTGCTCTACATGTATTTGGTTTCCTGTATTTCATTGGTACAATGTAACTGAGAAAGTATCTCTAACCATGTCTGTAACATGCATAGGTATAATTTTGAATTTTCAATAAGTCTAAATTTTCAATTCATTTTCATTTGAACGAAACTTCATGACATTACTGACTTCTTCATTTTTTTAACTATACATATTTTTGAGTGGCCATCTTACAATGTGGAGGCTTTTATTCACAACATTGTATGCGTTCTTCGAGACCTCTGGTCAACCTGTCAAATGGGAGGGTTGTGAGCACGTAATCCGGACACCATATGCCACTAACGTAGCAGATGGCTGTCCTTAGTCGGCACGATTGCCCATTGGTCTCGTTGGTGTGTGTGTAGTCCTTAGTCGGCACCATTGCCCATTGGTCCCGTTGGTGTGTGTGTAGTCTTTTGTGTTTGGTGTTTTGATGACGTATTTGGTGTTCCTTGTCCCTTTTGCGTCTCTTTGTACTTGTCTACTCTTTTAAACTTGTTTCGCATAGAAATGTTTCGATGTTTCGCTGTGGTTAGTGAACATCTTCGATAAAAATGTTTTACAAATATCAGTTCATTTTCCAAACTCCATTCCTTTGCAATGCGTCTATTAAATGTTTAAAACTCTAACAAATCTGCAAGTAAATTCAGTACAATTATTAGAGACACGAAGAAATAATCGGACTTTGATACTTCCTTTCAAAAATACATCTGCCCATCATGTTTACACACGTCTCAGCAGGCCTGTAAAGAATGCAACCTTACATGACCTGATACTTTGGACACAAAATGTAAAGTAACACTGTAAGATACAAGGGACGATTACCTGAATATGGTAAGGAGTTATCTCCCTTTGATAAGGTGTTCAGCATCAATCATGGATTATCGGCCTGTTTGACACTTTGTAAATACAAGATATCTCAATGAGCAGATGAATTGAGATATCTAACAGGTCCTTTGTTTTAAGGCGGGTACATTGTTATCTTTAAATTTTGGAGGAAGTGAACTTCTTATTTTCGTTCAACTACTAGCTAGGCTGGTATCTTTGTTGGTGGATTATTGGTCCCCGATGATACCGTTCGTCTAGTTGTGTTCGTCTAGTTAGTCTAGTTGCACTAACTTGAAATATTTGGTAAATTTCTGTGTCCCTGAATTTTTTTAGTTATTCCAAACCGAAGGCGTGTCTTCATCATAGCATAGCTCTGTCCATAGCTGGCTCTTTGGTATCAATTTTAGGTCATGGTTAGAATTTCGCTCTTCATGTATTCATTATTTGGTTTTCCCCTATTTCGTTGTTGAAAAGCTCGTAATATATTGTGAAATGAAATTATTATCATAGATCATATATACTGCAATTGTTTTAGTCACAATGACATTACTTATTACTTCAAGCAATTTGTTCCATTTCTAATATGATACAACTATTAGATTGCTGATTGATTGAGAATTTTACTTATCTGACATGTAGGTAAAACATATCACCATACGGTTCCGTCCATTGTTTGATAAAAAAAATTACCCTCCAGGAAACCATGGAGAATTTGCAAATAATGATATTTCTTTTAAAATCTTATCATCTTTTTTTGTATTTTAGCCATTTCTATTCCACAGCTGACATTGACCTACGAGAAAATTTATGTCTCAGAGTTAAGGGGCACAAAATACTGCTTGAATGTGGAGGATTTAGTTATAAGAATTTGTGAAATTCGCTTAGATTAAGACAATTAATAGCGAGCGAAGCTCGCCCTTATGGTAACGCGTATACACATACCTTATTGCTTTCAAAAACTTTCGTCCCCTCGCAGACAGAGTTGCTGCGGAGATGCCGGATATTGCCATTTAAATTTTTTTTTCGACTCCAAGTAGACGTATATGTTATACTCAATTTTTGTTTATAAGTTAATTTATTGAAAACATTTTTTCGTAAATCAGGTAACGATAAAGCATCAACAAGACGGCGTAACCACGGAATTTCTTTAGAAAAGCCGACATTTCCGGTTTTAGACGAGACGTTTCGCTCTGATTGCTTTTCTCGTCTCGGGTGGTTTCGTATTGTCCGAAGTCGAATTATGTTTTTTTTTTTTTTTGGTTCGATATGCAAAAAGTAATTTATTTTCAGCTAGCCTAAACATTATTCTTACAAAATTAAAATGAATTATAAAGAACCATATTTTAAGCCCCCCCCCCTAAAATGTTCATCTGCTGATCTAGCTGCGGCTAGCCAACAGGGGATGCTTACTCCTCCCGGGCACCTGATCCCACCTCTAGCTTGCTAGGGGTCCGTCGATGTTCAACATAGTGCTCTATTGTGAGTGCTGTTGAGATTATCGTCAGGATCTTCTTTAACTCATTTACAAATGCTTCCGTGTTTCCACTCGCCTTATACTACCTTTTTTGGCAATTACCAAACAGAAAGTTTTGTAAGATAAGATAAACGATCATAGTCTATAATACAAGAAAATGAAAAGAAAGATCATTTTTTATTATTTCATATAATCATATTTATTTTCTCTCCGCTCGCACAAAAAGGCTTTGCCTTGATTCATATTATATTTTGATATCAAATTTGATCCAATAGCTATATTTAAGGTATGTCTTGACTTTGCAATGTGAGCAGAATATGTTTTTCTTATACTTCACAATATTTGATTAATAAGAATGTACCTGTTGGCTGCAAACGATTGTTGTTGGAGATCACCTGCTTTCTTCCACTTGGAAAAAAAATCATCATGTAGCCAATGTAGATAAGTACGAAACGCTATGAAAATTCAATTTTAAATGAATGTTTGACTGATGAATCATAAGTGAATCTGAAAAAAGGCTCAAGCTTTCAAATTGTACTCTGATAATTTGATAAGAAGGATTCATTGTTTTTCCATTTCTTTCAACATTTTCTCCTTTAGTTTTCTCTTAATGCCGTTACACTGGCACCACTGCATATTTCATTTATATCTAAGAATTTCTTTTTGTTTGTGTTGAGGTCTACATGATGTATATTGTTAGTTGCAGTGTGTTAAACGTCTTTAAATTCAATAGCATCATTTAAAATCTGATAAATTTACAGCATGGACCAGACATGCACGTTTCGGGTACTAAACCCTCGTCAGAGATCCTCAGTCTAAACAATGTTATATGGCCAAACAGTATGAAAATTATCATGTCCAAAAATGTACCAAAGACGTAGCAGAATGGGTGGGATATGATGCTACAGGACCCACGATTTAGAAATTTCAAGAAATTGTGTAACAGAAAATTTCAAATGCGTTGAAGAGACAGACGATCAAGCAAAGTTGATCGAACATGGCTACATATGCCCATGGGGACTCTTGGTCCACCAGCAGTGACACTCACCAAGTAGTTCAAATGTTAAACGTCTTTAAATTCAATAGCATCATTTAAAATCTGATATATTTACAGGCATTTGTTTTTGTCTTGTTGAGCACAGTTGTTTCTGGAAGATATCCTTCCAATTCTTTCTAAACCTGCACAACATTTAGCTGAAAACTCTTATTATAAAACATCTTGGTTAGATTTTCAACTTCCATTTTTATATGCCTCCCTGATCTCCAGTCTAGTCAGCTAGATATCTGTATTTGTACTGTACAACGATTACCTTTTGGGACAAATACTTCATTGTGTTTAACATGTATATTCATTCTTTTTAAGATTTGTGATGTCGTTTTCTTAAATATAGCAAGAAAGTGGCATTCTATGAATACAGAAACAATGTCCAAATTTATGCAATGTTTGTTTCGTCGGTGATACTTTTTAGCCACTCACTTTTGAAATAAAAGTTACCTGAGACTTCGTATTCGCTATTTTCGAAAACCAACGTAGACTGATTATGACGTCATCAAATTCTATGGAAACAGTCCTAAAAGTCTGGGAAATGACGGTATAAAATCGACGTTACCATACTGTTTTCATGACGTCACAATGGTTTTACGTCAGATACCCTCTGTAAGAGAAAAAGCTCTGTATTCCACAAAGACTCAATATAATATTTAGAATTTCGCTCTTCATAAATATTCCTCAATTTCGGCGTAGAGCATCACTGATGAGACATAACTTGTTGAAATGTGCACATGGTGCACTGAAGTTTTTTTAACAACGGTACATATTGTACAATTATGGACTTTTAACTCAGTGTATATGATGTGATATTGACTTACTCTGAAAAATATTGACCGAGGCGAAGCGAGTTAAAAGTCCATAACTGTTTTATTCTGTAATTTCATATTTGATTCACAATAAATAACGTCGCCATTTGCAGAAGTTAGTGGGGTAATCTTGGTCTATTTTTAGACAGTGGTATATGGCTATTTATCCAGGAGCATCGGCGACGTTATCAGCCAATCAAGCGTCGCTATTTATAGTTTATAGAATAAATCTAATATAAGATAATAAGTTGTAAGATAATAAGTTGTAATTATACAAGAGGCCGCCACAAAATTATTTTGACTTCTCTAAATCATTTTAGTTTGAAGAAAGGAGGGGATCTCCAACAAGACCCGGTCGTAGCATTAACGGAAAAGCATCAAAACACCCCAAGTGAAAAAAGAAAGGTGAATAAGAGTCCTGTATAGAAGACACTACAGCATAGTCAAGTTAGATAACGTACCATTGACGAGGATTCATTTCCTGTAGCATGCATGTCTTGTGCACCGCTTTTGAATTTTTTATGTCCAGAAGTTTGCTCTCTGGTATCATAGTTATGCACCTTTTTTTCAAGCTAAGATATTTAAGATAAGCCAAAGTATTTCAGCTGCGCCCACAATTTTATTTTATATTCTAAATTTCAAACATTTTAAGCATTATCATTTCTAGAGTAAATGAAAAAGAGTTGCTTGCACGAACTGGATTTGATCATCTTAGATACATCGTTTTTACGAAAAAGGATTTTGTGTACTATTAAATGAAATAAATGTCTGAATATTCTTTTACTTGTCATATGTATGAACGAAAATGAATGATAAGACTTTTTAACTTTAATAAATATATTTTCAAAACCTCATAGTAATTCTATTCTTAGTAAATGTCTCCGTTGGTTAATTCTTTTATTAATGAAACATTTTATTTCATTTTACGTGACATGGATTGTAAATAAATCCAAATTTTGTCAATCAGACGTAACATTGAACATGAAACAGTTTCTATTTTGTTCATTTTTCCTTTCGGATACTTTGTCGCATTGTGAAAGAGCGCCATGGCGTTTAAGCAAGGAAAATAAAAGCAATGTCATGCAAATAGCCGTCAAACCTTGCGTAAAGCCAGAAGTAGACGGGAGCATTTGTAAGCGCGTGAGCGAATACGGAAGAGCTGAAGTGTTCTTTTAGCAAAAAACTAATGGCACTTTGAAAAAGAAGGCATTTGCGCGTCTGAGGCAGGCGGTATTGTATCCATATGCCCTCACGTTATTGGGTGATAAGCCCGGAGCATTACCGATTCCGAATGGCAGATGAGGCGATCGGTAAAAAAGACACATGTCTATTTCTATAACCCTTTCACCTTTGAAGTACCATTTTGCATAAAAATTGCCAACTCTCCATTAAATTGAAATCAATCATTTGATATCTGTTCAAGTGTCGCCACGATATTAAAACTCTATGTTCGTAAATCATTTGATTGCCATGGTAAATTAGAAAACTACTTTCAAATTCAATTGACCGGAAAATTATAAAACGTGCCAAAATAAGAAATCGGAGGATCTTAGGGAAGGTTATTTACAGACAAAGAAGATGCAACACTAATAGATGGTAGCAAGAAAATATAAATCATTCTATGATCAATGAATACAAATTCAGTGAAATTTCCAAATTTGATTTCCGAACAAATCAGGATGAATGAATTATTAGATCTTCAATTCATACCAAATATTTTTCCAGCATGTTAGAAAACATTTTAATAAAATCTAACATTATTTCAGATTAAACGGTTGACGAAATCACTGTAAAGTATTGATATAAATTTGTGATTTGAATATAGATAAGGGTACCGGAGAATTATTGCATTGCAATTGTTCAGAAATTAAACTAAATTCGCACAGCATAAAATGTACTTAATTTATAACTAAATGCAGATCAAAGAGGGTAATAGAATTCTTTCTGTAAATACAACCAAGATATTTAGCGTTGAAAACTAAATCTTCAGTCTGTGAGATCAAAGCAGTTTGGGTTTTATCACGGACAAATTAAAAAGATTTTTGGTCTTTGCAAGGGTTCCAAACTGCATGAAAGTGCGCACTGTTCATGGCAACAAAAAAGGTTCGTTTCCAAGGAATCTGTTTCGGACTTATTCACTTTTTGTTTTATAATCTGCCAGTAGGAGACTCGGACCCGGGTTTATAATGCGTGAATTCGCTAATCGTCACGTCTTCCGTTCCATCAACGACAAAATCAAGCTTTATTGAAAATTAAACCCCAATAATCACAAGAAATTCACGACTACGGCACAAATCCGTGCTTTCCATTTAGTGGCTCTGTTACGTGTAAAATTATTTATATTCAGCCACTGATATTAACCAAATGCTGATTTAAATGGAAAACGTTTATTCAGGGCACTCCAGTATAGAAGTGTCCCTAATTTGTTTGTATGAAGGGTCGTATAAACAAATCAAGTGAATGGAAGAAGTCACTATTTCCTTTCGTTTTCTGATAATCTATTTGGAAATTACAAACGTTAATTGATTGATATGGGTCTAGAGCACGGTTTAAGCTTACTGCGGAAATCAGTTGCGAGCAAAGCTTTCTCCTAGTCTTAAATCAATAGGCTCTCTAATACGACCACTACTATAATCTCATATGGAATATATGATGTGAAAAGCTATCTATTGAAGAATGCATCCAATTTCTCCCAAATAAATCAGTGCTTTATATTCATGGCTAATGGCACGCACGTGGTATAATTACGACTTGATTTCGACCTTATCATTTTATGAATTTGTCGATTTGGAATTTATTGTAAGTAATTACTACTAAAATGAATGACTTTTAAGACCGGGGCATCACGATTACACTGATGAAGATTGCACAATATTTATGGACAACTCAATTTCCACATGATATTTATATTGCCGAGATAGTCTCGAATGTGCTTCACTTGGCCTTTATGAGACAAGGGATTCTGTTTCATTCGGAGCAAGAAGTATAATAATGTGTTAGTGAGACACTTATTTCTTTGAGCGACAGCGGAATAAAGAAATTTAGGTTAAGCTCAAAATTCGGAATAAAATGAGTTATATGAACTGAATTGTATACGGTATTGAGAAATGTGTTTTCAGAAATGTGTTTTCAATTTCGGCTAAAATGACAGGTGTATCTACCAAGCAGAAGATACTTACTCTCTCCGGGCACCTGATAACATCTTACGTAAAGATTCACTTTGGCCCCTTTGTAGAATGTCTCGTTATTGTTTTAAGTTTGTTATTTTTCCAGGTTTTTTTTATACCCATTGATTCCATGGATTATGCTATTTGAATTCTGATTTGGGGTTTTAGGTTGACCTTCACTCACTGAATCATACCTACAGAAAACACTAACTCTTGCAGTCATTATTGTCTCTACTCGTCAGCTTTGAAACGTTGTACCTCGACTGACTGTGAAAATGAGACTAGTATCCGGCTTATTTTTATTTTTTTCCAAGCAATTTTTCTTGTTATGTTATCTTAGAATCATTTCTCCAATGTTTTACATTTTATCTAAACTAAATGGATAAATATTCTAGTACAATTAAGCTTACTCATTTAGACGACTGCTGCAAAACTACAAGGAAATATGAAAATCACGCATGCAGCACTTGAAAAGAACCATTTGAAGGGAGAATGGTGTGGCTAACCACATGAACACAGCCTTTCGATTATCTGGATAATCTGAACTCTTATAAGGGCAACATATTCAAAAACATTATTTTTCCTAGATCTAGACATCAAGAACCTTTGTAAACTAGTATTCATAGTCTTCAAAGCCTGAACTCCTCCCAAGTTCAACTTGTTACAGAGCAGTCCAATAATTATAAATACATGTATCTCTTTGATCGATTGAAAGGCCACACTCAAGTGTTTAGGAAGTGATATAAACCAACTCAATGTATTTTGTATGTGGAATTCTCTCCTCTTTCAACCATTATATTTATTAAGCCATTGAGGTTGATATTGATAAAATCTTCTCCCCGATCACCCTCTCTTCAACCCTTGATGACTTGATCCATATTAGTATGAAAGGACTCTCGACAAAAGCAGTATGTTTGTTGGTTATGGACCGAACAAGAGTTTGTAAACAAGGCAAGTGGGGAAACAAGACACGGCCTCTTCACGGGATACTTACAGTAAAGTGGCTTGACAGGGAACGTCTTCCCGTTTCTGATCCCATTGACTATTGGCTTGACTTGAAGGGGAAAGTGGCAATCACTTCAGAGCGTGGATACTCGGGACTATTGAAACTACTTATGTTGCTTCTGTCTGTAGTAGTAGATGTACATGTTAAGGAAATTGTTGGGGTTTATTGTCGATTTTTGAATATTGTGAAATCAATCATGTACCTGTCGTCAAATAGATAATGATTAAGAAATAAAACGATTGAAATATAGACACATAAGAAGGGAGAGAAAAGAGTTAGATAACTATGATATCAAAGATAATGAAGTGCTTTTGATTACGATGATTTACTACAAAATATTTGAGGGCAGAAATACGATAATACGGAAGTGTTCCAACCTTTCACAATCCTTGAAGAAAATTTGAAACCCATATATTGCGCCAGACACGTGTTTCGGACAGTAAGTCCTCTTCAGTGGTACTTAATTAAATGCCGAATGGATTTTCATACACATCCAAATGTATTTTAGTAGCGCCCTCTAGTTTTATTTTTTGAATTTCAGTTTATGTATTTTCAAAGAGTGCGCGACTCCACATTTCCTGTAGGGTCGATTCAGTAGCATACGTCCAAAATATCATTGGAGGAATGGGACTAGGATGTTAACCTCCTTTTATTTCGATGATATTTTTGGATGAAATGGCAATTTTCCGAAAAAGCAAAATAGTATATAGTGTCAAATTAATAAAGGGCCAAATATAAAGCTTCTTTAAAGCGACAGAGCGACGAGAAACAATTTTTTTCTGACAAAGTTTCACAATTTTGTTTGCTTGGTTAGTTTTGATGTTTCTGTTTCTGTCTTTACGACTTCTTTGTCTGTTTAAAATCTTACATGTAAAAGAAGATTTTTTTTTCCATTTTTGTTCAATTTGAAAATCTTACTACATTCATTGAAGATTGCGACTCTAATTTCTTATTGCAGTGATATCATATATATTTTTATCATTCTTAGTCGTCCAAAATATAAGGCAATACTCTCGTATTTGTATAAATTTACATAAAACGAAAACAAACGAAACTAAAACAATAGAAAAATATTAATTTTGATAAAAAAAATCAGTTTCGAACAATAGATAAAGATTTACACAAATCAATAGAAAAATTAGAAAATCACACTTTATGTAAATTGAGGGAGGAGAACCGATAATTCTCTTAAACAATCCTAAATACTGAAATTAAATACACGAAGGGATGGTGAATAAATACTCAAAATAAAAGTGTTATGCATACAGAATTGAATTTTAAAATGCTGTATAATGTACCGCCATAGAATGGCAAATAAGTGTATACTATGGTCTACAAATGATCACTTTTCGATATAGTTCCTACTAAACATCAAACCAGTTTGCAAGGGTCTCACAATTGACTTTGTCTAGGTATCATGGAAGGGCCCGTCTTTCAATTTGCTTATGCTTGACTTGAGAAAAATTCTATATGGAATATCAAATATCAGAACTATTTTTGGGACTCTACCGCACAGACAACTAGAAATATTAAACACTGCACTAAATTAGGCTCTCTGAATCCTGCTCATGGAAGTAGTGGAAGTCCTTTCATCGCAGAGGTGAACATTCTTTTTTTTTTTTTTTTTTTTTTTGCTATAAGATATAATATTCAAATATAAAAATTAAGTATTTTTTCATTGAACTGATAAAGCACCAGTGTATGTTTAAGTAAATATGCTCCTCCATTAAAATGAAATGCATTTGAATAGAAAAAAATATAAAAAATCCCTGACTGTCGAACACCAACAAAATAAATGTATCACTATATGTATTATTTTCCGTTGAAATTGTTTTATCGGGGCTTCCTTTCTAAAAACTCATATTTTCGAGGAACAGGGAATGCTTTTTAATGAAATTCTGCGACAGTTTATCACAGCAACTCTTTATGTATCGTCTGAATTTCAAAAGAAAACTGTTTCAAGAATTAACCAATAAGGAAGCCGAATACACTAAACTGACCAATCAGAAAATGGAACACAGATTATCAAAATTCCATGGTGATTATATGTACAGAGGTTCTTTAAGATCTACATTCTGACACCATGCTATTATCGTTCCGTCTATGATGGATGATATTAACACTTCCATTAGCGTTCAACACACACGATATCCTCCTTACCCGCCGTGTATTTTATCAACAAGTTTATACTACAATAAATCTTGATTTAAATGTAATGACTATTTGATGTTCAACATGAATTGTCAATAATCGTATTTGGAAAATGATCATCTTGAGCAAGGAAGACATCCTCCGCCCTACCGCCGACTGTTGATTGTTTATACATGCCAGACAAATATCTTTCCTGAACGTTTAAATGTCAACATATTAAAATCGAATTTGCATAATGAATACAAAATGCAAACAGTGGTGAAAATGGTGATTAATACATTTGTGTAAAATGTAAACATCTCATGGCAAAAGGAGAGACAGAGGAGTTCATTGGTGTCAACACTATGTGCCCAATACCCGCCCAACTATGGCGTAGAGTTAAGATATTTTGAAATAAACAATACTTTTATAAAAGTAGTCCTATGACGAGAGTGCTAATAATTCAGAGACATTAATGCATTAAACTAACTTATAGGGTCATTTGTAAAGTGATGTGTTAAAAGATATTTGACGTTGTAAATACTAATAAACGCTTAAAATTCTACTGTAGTCAACTGTAATTCTGATTATTGTTTCTAGAGTAATATTGAGGGTTGACTTTGATGTCAAATCCAATTATTATCAATTTAGAAAAAAAAAACCGAAAACAATGAAATAAGATTTCACATCTCTTGAAAAACAATGAAGACTAAAAATAAAATATAAAATGAAGCGAATAAAAAATAATACCCCTAAAACATTCGGTGAGAAATGATACAAACCAATTTTGGTGGTAGAATTATTCATTCTTTGCCCGATCGATTACATTAATTCCTCTCCATGTGGTGAATTTAGAAAATTGAAACGCCCTACATCGCTTCCGGTGGTACATTTTAGTATAAAAAAGTTCTAAATCTGCGTGTTCGCGATACTTGCTTTTGAAAGTAAAGTGAGTGTAAGTCATGCTCCATACCCAATTTCACAATCAATGGGTATACACAACTATAAAACATACTTAAACTAATCAAAACAACCCAAAAACCCTGCAAAGAGCAAAGTGAATCCCAGATGGATATGAAATCAGATGCCCGATGGAGAGTAAGCATTGATGTTACATTGGAAAACATTGCCCACGTATTTTATCCAATAGGCTCAATGAGCACATGCCTTTCTTTGAACTTTAAAAATTTGGCAGCTCTATGAAAATAACATCAGTGCGTTTTAATCATTCATGACTAATTCTATCGAGAAACGACTTTTGACTAATGAGCCAGAGCGCATCATTTATAATCTGTTCTTAAAGTTGGGACGAAAAACATCGAATATATGCAAATCCTTCTGTTTGTCCAAAAACTGCACGCACACGATTTAAAGCTTTAAAGTGAAAATCGCAAAGACATATTTGCAATCATTTTGTCTTTTATCAAAACTAGAAAACAAACAGTTTTATGAGATAAATTGGGACTCGTGTAGGTAAGTTTAGCTTTAAATTCATCATTAAAATCGTGTCTGACCATTGCCAAATCGTTTGTTCCCGCGTTAATGGCAGAGGCGTCGAGCGAAAAACATGTACATCCGTTTAAACAATTGATGATTGATTAACTACATTTAATGCACTATTTACATTCTGTTTGATAAACATAATCATTTTTAATATCTTAATGTAGAATTTATCAATTAAAAGCAAACAAAAATGCACTGGTTTTTCTTTTTATTTCTATGCATCGTTTTGTCAAAGTTGCACTCGAGAGAATAAATAAGAAATACATTCATATTCATTTAGAATTCATCACTTTTATTCAAATCGTGTTTGTTTAAATTTCTCGTGTACTGAGTATAACTCGAAAAATCTAAATTCTAAAAATTTCAAGATGTAATGCTTGCATCCTGTTTTTGAAACATAAAAGAATGAAATTTATCCACAAGAATTGATATTCAACAAGGCAAATGTAACGAACGCAGAAACACTATTTTTGGACCTAAATATCAAAATTGAAAACGGAAAGATTCATACAAACATTAAACGTCTTCAATATCGATAGCATCATTTAAGAACAGATGAATTTGCAGCATGGACCAGACATGCACGTTTCGGGTACTTAACCCTCGTCAGTGATTCTCAGTCTAAACAATGTAATATGGCCAAAAAGTGTGAAAATTATTATGTTCAAAATGTACCGAAAGACGTAGCAGGACGGGTGGGATATGATGCTACAGGACCCACGTTTTAGAAATTTCAAGGAATTTGGTAACAGAAATTTTGGAATGCGTTAAAGAGACAGACGATCAGCCGAAGTTGATCGAACTTGGCTACATGTGCCCTCGGGGACTCTTGGTCCACCAGCAGTGACACTCATCAAGTAGTTCAAATGTTAAACGTCTTCAAAATAAATAGCATCATTTAAGAACAGATGAATTTGCAGCATGGACCAGACATGCACGTTACGGGTACTTAACCCTCGTCAGTGATCCTCAGTCTAAACAATGTAATATGGCCAAAGCATGTGAAAATTATTATGTTCAAAATGTACCGAAAGACGTAGCAAGTTTGTTTGACAAAAGAGATGATTTTTGATTCAACTTAAAGTTAATTTCCCCTGGCTTGACGGTGATATCCCTAGACTACTGTCATATGGCGTTTACATATCACAGCCCATCCGGTACGCTAGAGCATGTACTACACTGTAATGTTTTATATTTTTATAGCAGAAATTTACAAATTACCAAGAAATTTTTATGGCAAGGTAACCGCTTTCATAAACTAGGTAAGACTTTCTGCAAATTTTAAAATTACTGTAGCTTCTTTTACAATTCGGACCATACAAGCAACAGAATATATTACTTTGGGTATTTCACAACCTGCCTTCTTTAACTACTTTATGGTGACATAATAAACAAGATTAGAAGTATCAAAGGTAAGCAGCATAACTATCGAAAATGCATCAGAATCATTAAACGCCTTTTATACCGTGGATATGATCCTAATGTCAACAGACGGACACTCGGCGTGGGACTTGACAAATCTATAGCCTTGAACCAGCGCATTCTTAGGACTTGCACTCTGACTGACTATGACAACGGGACTTCTTGACAGGCCCGGTCCAAAGTTCCAAACCCCTTTAGAGAAGACAGGGTCCCGACCACATGTTCTCTCTGAATGTGGGTCGGACTCCCCGGGTGATTACATGCATGACCTCGCTATAGCCAGCAGAGTACGGACTGCATTTCGCCCGCCCCGCTTTTTATATGCATTTACATATTCGTCTGTGTTGCTTTGGCCCCTGCATTTAGCTGTCTTGTTTGTGTGTCAATCTTACAGTGAAGAGGTTCTTTAGACAACAACTGTGCGCTCTTCGAGACCTTTGGTTATGGATTGTGCGCACGTAATCCGGATAATCATACCATTTGCTACTTGTGTGGCACATGGCCGTCCAAAGTCGGCACCAATTACCCATTGGTCTCGTTGGTTTGTGTGAAGTCTTGTGTTTCATGTTTCTACGCCGTATGTCTCTTTTGCGTCTCTTGCTGTGCTTGTTTACTCCGTGTTTTCACATCGGATATTTCGGTGCTTTGCTGTGGTTGCTACAACCGAGTCCGGATGTGGATCCTCTCCTTTCTCTTGCATGAATATTCCTTTTCAGTGCAGAATTAAGCTTCCGGTTTCTTACAGCATAATAATTCTTTTTAATGCAACAGAGTTGGGACAGTACTTTTCTCTTTCAAACTGTAAACATCATTGAAGCATGGCTTGTTGAACTTTCATATCCAAGTTAGAGCACTTTTGGTGTCTAGGGATATCAAATTTACCACTGATGAGAATTTACTAACCGAAACACGTTTCTGGTGCATTAAAATTGGTTTGAAATTTTATTAAGAAAGTTAACGGGTTGGTAAACTTTAATTTTCTTATTTTTTGCTTCTGATTTTATGTTTGACTTTCATTCATTGTATTTCAAATAGGTACAAGAGTTTTGGCTAAGTAGGTGTTGACCAACAGATAGACAAATAAGCTAATGATATGAATCAAAATCGTTCGTTCTACTGACGTATGTAATATCATTTTAAAGATCTAAAAATAATCTTTCATTCGTTCAGACACATACCTTTGAATAATGCCCGAAGCATTAAAAAAGAACAATAAAGTCTTATATTTCAGAGTAAGATACAAAAAATTGATTAAAGAATTCCATAAAAAATTCCATAACAAAATATATACAAACTAAAACAATGGGAGCCAAAAAAGTGCAAGACTTAGTCTGAATACCATATAAAAAGGCGAAAATAGAAAGTAAAGTAAACAAACAAACGAATTGCCTCAGTCATCTCAATAACGTACAGAGTCACTTAAAGCATTTGTTTCGAAACGCTACAGCATTACTACTCGGTTTTTATATCCATTTGTCTTGTTTGTGTGAGATCATCTTACAATGAGGAGGTTGTTTTACACCACAATTATACGTTCTTCGAGACCTGTGGGTAATTGGAGAAGTGAGAGGGTTGTGCGCACGTAATCCAGGATAACCACACCATTTGCTACTTGCGTGACAAATGGCCGTCTAAAGTCGGCACCGGTTGCCAATTGGTCTCGTCGGTTTAAGTGTAGTTTTTGTGTTTGATGTTTACATGTCGTGTGTCTCTTTTCCGTCTCGTGCTGTACTCGTCTTTTGTGTATTTTGCATCGGGTGTTTTGGTGTTTTGCCGTTAATGCTTCAACGAGGTCTTGTTGGAGATCTCCTCCCTTCTTTTATAAAAATTGACGTTTCGCTACAACAAAAACATTTATAACTCGTGTCTATAAGCTTAGAATACTTTTTAAAATGATTTAACCCCTTCCACCCCCTCCCCCCAAAAATCTACGGACATGGATGTCCCGGACATATAATCTTCTACAAAGAATGGTTTTATGAGAGATCTATCCGGCCTTTACCTCTTCCTTTTACAATTATATACAGTAACTAGTAATTGAGATGTTCAAATTGTAATGATAGAGATCAGAAACCATCTGAACAAATTTAGCCAAAAATCTTGAATTGTACATCTATTCTTCTTATATTAGATATTAAGTATAACAAATACCAGTGAGAGGGGCTAGTTCGGCGTTTTCAGTTGTCCTTCAGTACCGAAGTCAGACCGTCTGTTTTAAATACTTCATACATATTAAGGAAATAGTATGTTCTGCTGTCTTGTTTGTGTGGTCATATTACACTACTATTGTGCGTTCTTCGAAGCCTTTGCGTAACCAGGAGAATGGGAGGGTTGTGCGCACGTAATCCTGATAGCCAGACGATTTGCTACTTGCGTGACAGATGGCCGCCTTTAGTCGGCACCGATTGTCCATTGGTCTCTTTGGTTTGTGTGTAGTCTTTTGTGTTTCATGTTTCTATGTCGAATGTCTATTGCTGTTCATGTCTACTCTGTGTGTTTGCATCGGGTGTTTTTGGTGCTTTGCTGTGGGTACTGCGACCAAGTTTGATATGAGATACCCTCCTTTCTTTTACCATTCTGCTTTTAGAGGGTTTTCACTATAAACAATATCATTTTCTGTTGTGCAATAACATGAAATTAATCGGAATTTATTGTATGAGGGATAATTCCTGTAGTGCTAACATCAATATCCTCGTACTATCCAAGAAAAAATAAGTAGATAGATATTAATTATGGGTATTCATTTGACCTTTTGGGCCTATTGACTGTTTTCAAAAGCCCAATATGAAAATTGATTACATGCAGCATTTTATTGTCATTTTAAGAACTATTTAAACAATTCGAAAAAGGGTTAACATTTGCTTGACTGATATTTGTATATCCAATAAAAGCCAGTTACATACCATTCACTACATATGCATGTTACACGTCTTCAAATTCAATAGCATCTTTTCAGAAGAGATAAATTTGCAGCATTTGCCAGACATACACGTTTCGGGTACTTAACCCTCGTCAGTAATCCTCATTCCAAAACAATGTAATAAGAGGGGATTTCCATCGGGCCTCGGCTGCAGTAGAATACCGACATGGCCAAATATGAAAACACATACACAAGCAGTACAAGAGTCAGGAAAGGGACAAGGGAGACCAAAACATCAAAGACGACACCAAACACTTAACACAAAAGACTACAAACAAACCAAAGTGTTTAATTATTCTAAAATCAAGACGTTTCTTCCTAAATGCATAGATCTGTACTCAGTTGGCTCTTTAGCATATTGTCAGGTTATTTCTAGAATTAAGCTCTTCATACACTCGTATATGGATTTCATCTGATTCGGCTTTGAGCATTACTGATAAAGGATTATCTGTTGAAGTGAGAATGCCACTAAAATCAATGCCAAAAAACATAAGATTTAATATTCAAATCTATTAGTATGTAGACCAAAAAAATAGAGATTCAGATATTCACAGGATACAGCCAAAGGGACGAGCGTTGCTGGCAAACAGGAGATGCTTACTCTCTCCGGACACTTGATCCCATCACCATTAATGATTCACCTAACATCATGCTTAGATTGATTTTATCCTTTCTTATATTTTCAATATTTCTTTCAGTTATTTTTGTGCGGTAGTCTTCGGGTTTTAATTTGCGTCCAGTTTCGTTTTTTTTTAATAGCAGGTTCCACAAGAAACTAATATGTGTTTGGCAGGCTTTGAAGAAAACAGAAGCGTTCAACTCTGCTGAAATCCCTTGAATTGCATTTTTAAATTACAATGCTAACTTGCATGACTTTATTTCCGTTTTATAAACGTCTTCAAATTCAATAGCATCATTTAAGACCAGATGAATTTTCAGCATGGACCAGACATGCACGTTTCGGGTACTTAAACCTCGTCAGTTATCCTCAGTCTAAACTATGTAACATGGCAAAAAGTTTGAAAATTATTATGTCCAAAAATGTACCGCAAAATGTAGCAGAATTGGTGGGATATGATGCTACAGGACCCCCGTTTTAAAAACTTCAAGAAATTTTGTGACTGAAAATTTTTTAATGCGTTGTAGAGACAGACGATCAACCGAAGTTGATCGAACTTGGCTACATGTGCCCTCGGGGACGCCTGGTCCTCCAGAAGTGACTCTCACCAAGTAGAACAAATGTTAAACGTCTTCAAATTCAATAGCATCATTTAAGACCAGATGAATTTTCAGCCTGGATCAGACATGCACGTTTTGGGTACTTAACCCTCGTCAGTGATCCTCAATCTAAACTATTTAATATGGCCAAAAAGTGTGAAAATTATTATGTCCAAAAATGTACCGAAAAATATAGCAGAATTGGTGGGATATGATGCTACAGGACCCACGTTTTAAAAACTTCAAGAAATTTTGTGACAGAAAATTTTAAATGCGTTGTAGAGACAGACGATCAACTGAAGTTGATCGCACTTGGCTACATGTGCCCTCGGGGACGCCTGGTCCTCAAGCAGTGACTCTCACCAAGTAGAACAGATGTTAAATGTCTTTAAATTCAATAGCATCATTTAAGACCAGATGAATTTTCAGCCTGGATCAGACATGCACGTTTTGGGTACTAAACCCTCGTCGGTGATCCTCAATCTTAATTATGTAATATGGCCAAAAAGTGTGAAAATTATTATGTCAAAAAATGTACCGAAAAATGTAGCAGAATTGATAGGATATGATGCTACATTTAACGCCACCTCCAACGAATTTCGTTTTTAAGAGAGAGAATATTAGTTTTACATCTTGATACAGTTGCAATTCAAACGGAATACATTCCTGTAGAAATTCCATACATACAGTCAGAATATATTTTGGCAGTTTTCGTATTCTAGTTCCAATCCAATGACTAAAGTTCGACGGCCTTTCAATTGTTTGACTTAAACAGCAAAGAAGTACCTATCAGATATTCAGTCTCAAAGTGGAAAAGGCAAGGCAAAATAATGAGAATTCCCATTTGAAAGGTTGCGACCTCGGAATGAACAACATTCTGAAGTGCGATCAGGTGCTCTAGGAGTGCCAGCGTCTCCTGATTGCATGCAACACCCGTCGCAACAGCTCCATGGAGACTTGTCAAATTCGGAGATTGTCTCGATGTACATTTTTGTGTACATATCAGGTAAATATTTTTGTTTGGTGATAATGATGACCATTCCATTACAATCCAGAATGTCCCTGATCATTCTGGAAAGGTGGATCTGATATGCTTTTATTATATCGCCGTAGCGACCGAAGAACTTCAACAATGATGATTTCAGCCGTTGTGTGATATAACCCTGAACAAGAAGCTTACTTACAAGCCGCCTGGCTCTGATGATGAAATCTTCATATTTGGAACATACCCTAGCGTACCGTATCAACTGAGAAACAAACACACCATAAGCAGGAGAAGACGGAATGTTGCTACTCATGAAAGGGAAGATAGGTATGTGGAAGCTGAAATCATCACGAAAGATAGAGTATATCAAAGTACGAAGCTGATCTGTTGTTCTCGGTTGTTTCTTTGATCTCTTGTTCATGATGATAGATTTCATGTAGATAATCCTTAAAGTTCGGATTATTGATGGACAACACGTCATCTACATGTATGTATCGGAAGGTAAAATGGAATCGAGATGCGAGATGCTTTCGCCCAGTCGAGAGCAATGTCTGGATGAAGTGAGCTTCGTATGAATATAGAGATATAAGTCCGCAAGTAGTGGGGCGCAATTGGTACCCATGGGGATGCCAACTATTTGCTAGAATGCGGTTCCTCCAAACACTACAAAAAAGATGTCAATCAAAACACAAGCATCCAGATGATATCGTCTTCGGTATACAGTACTTTTTGTTTGAATCAGAGTGTTCTTTCACGAAATAAGTATCCTCCCGCCCTATAACAATGTATTTGTATCTCCTGTTTCCATTTTTCGAAAGAAAGGGGTCGCGAATAAAATTGACAAGTCTGTTTTTGAACTTTTGGTGTGGAATGGTAGTGCAGAGCGTAGAGAAATCGAAAGACTTTATGCTGGTAATATGATTGAAATTGGTGGCTTTTAAATTTTACTCAAAGTTCCTTAGAATTCTTTAGGATCCATATACAATTTATTCCATTTCTGAAATTAAAAACGCACGTACATTCAGTTGTACTACGTATAGTAAATTTTGTTCTTACATTGGACTTAAAGATAGTGTTGTCTCTCTATCTTTGTTTGCCTTTCATTCAGTGATGATCAAATGTTTTTTTAAGTTTTCAAGTTAAATCGTCTTTGAGTTTTCGATAATAATATTCAATGTAGCAAGGAATGAGTATCATGTGGGAATTCTTATTACAGTCATTTAGTCTACGCTTGGTACCTATATCAACAAATAAAAACAAATTGAAAAAGGGTTACAAATTGACTGACTTTGACTTCATTTAACGCCAATACTTGGTTTGTCAAAACATCATAAAAAATGGACAACACGCAAAACAAACAACAAATCCAATGAGGCAAAAGAGAACGACCACCAAACAGAAAAAAAAAAAACAAAGACACCTTCAAAAAATGAGGAATGACTTACATACAGCAAACAGTGTATTTATCTGGATTACAAGTGCACAACTATCATACTTATACGGCCTGATAATCTATTTCTTGAATTGAATCGTTATATCGAAAAAGACTTTTTCAATACTAGAAAGGAATTAGTATAATTTGGAAATCTCAATACAATCATGTAGTCTACACATGGTGACATCCTGAAAACAGAAGATAAGAAGACAGACTTGCAAAATAGGTCACAGATAGGGTCACAAAAAGGGTTACAACCATTGTTTCTTGCTTTGCATAAATTGAAATTCAAAAAATAAAACTAAAGGACGCTATCAAAATATATTTGGCAGTGTCAGAAAACCACTTCGGCATCTAATTAAGTACCATTGATGGGGATTTACTTTCCGAAACAGGTGTCTTGTGCAATCAAATTGCTTTGAAATATTATTAAGAAGGTATAAATAGTTGGAACACTTCTGTATTATTTGGTAAAGAGTTTATAGTCACAATACAAGTCTTCAGTGCTCACTGCGTCCAATTTCTATTCTGAAATAGCAGATTCCACAAGAAATTCATGTGTTTGGCAGGCTTTGAAACACTGGAATTGCATTTTTAAATAGTACTAGTATATGAATTGCCTTACCTTCTTGACTTTGAGACTGAAGTCGGATGGGTACTTCTTACCTTCTCGACTTTGAGACTGAATACGGATGGGTACTCCTTACCTTTATGACTTTGAGACTGAATAGCCGATGGGTACTTCTTACCTTCTGGACTTTAAGACTGAATAACTGATGGGTACTTCTTACCTTTCTCGACTTTGAGACTGAATACGGATTGGTACTTCTTACCTTCTTGACTTTGAGACTGAATACGGATGGGTACTTCTTACCTTTTTGACCTTGAGACTGAATAACTGATGGGTACTTCTTACCTTTTTGACCTTGAGACTGAATAACTGATGGGTACTTCTTACCTTTCTCGACTTTGAGACTGAATACGGATTGGTACTTCTTACCTTCTGGACTTTAAGACTGAATAACTGATGGGTACTTCTTACCTTCTGGACTTTAAGACTGAATAACTGATGGGTACTTCTTACCTTCTCGACTTTGAGACTGAATACGGATGGGTACTTCTTACCTTCTGGACTTTAAGACTGAATAACTGATGGGTACTTCTTACCTTTCTCGACTTTGAGATCTTACCTTCTGGACTTTAAGACTGAATAACTGATGGGTACTTCTTACCTTCTGGACTTTAAGACTGAGTAACTGATGGGTACTTCTTACCTTCTGGACTTTGAGACTGAATAACTGATGGGTACTTCTTACCTTCTAGACTTTGAGACTGAATAACTGATGGGTACTTCTTACCTTCTCGACTTTGAGACTGAATACGGATGGGTACTTCTTACCTTCTGGACTTTGAGACTGAATAGCCGACGGGTACTTCTTACCTTCTTGACTATGAGACTGAATACGGATGGGTACTTCTTACCTTTTTGACTTTGAGACTGAATACGGATGGGTACTTCTTACCTTCTTGACTTTGAGACTGAATAACTGATGGGTACTTCTTACCTTCTTGAATTTGAGACTGAATACGGATGGGTACTTCTTATCTTCTCGAATTTGAGACTGAATACGGATGGGTACTTCTTACCTTCTCGAATTTGAAACTGAATACGGATGGATACTTCTTACCTTCTTGACTTTGAGACTGAATAGCTGATGGGTACTTCTTATCTTTTTGACTTTGAAACTGAATACGGATGGGTACTTCTTACCTTCTGGACTTTGAGATTGAATAACTGATTGGTACTTCTTACTTCTGGACTTTGAGACTGAATAACTGAATGGAACTTCTTACCTTCTGGACTTTAAGACTGAATAACTGATGGGTACTTCTTACCATCTGGACTTTGAGACTGAATAACTGATGGGTACTTCTTACCTTCCTCGACTTTGAGATCTTACCTTCTGGACTTTAAGACTGAATAACTGATGGGTACTTCTTACCTTCTTGACTTTGAGACTGAATAACTGAATGGAACTTCTTACCTTCTGGACTTTGAGACTGAATAACTGATGGGTACTTCTTACCTTCTGGACTTTGAGACCGAATAACTGAATGGAACTTCTTACCTTCTGGACTTTGAGACTAAATAACTGATGGGTACTTCTTACCTTCTGGACTTTGAGACCGAATAACTGAATGGAACTTCTTACCTTCTGGACTTTGAGACTAAATAACTGATGGGTACTTTTTTCTGGACTTTGAGACTAAATAACTGATGTGTACTTCTTACCTTCTGGACTTTGAGACCGAATAACTGAATGGAACTTCTTACCTTCTGGACTTTGAGACTAAATAACTGATGGGTACTTCTTACCTTCTTGACTTTGAGACTAAATAACTGATGGGTACTTCTTACCTTCTGGACTTTGAGACCGAATAACTGAATGGAACTTCTTACCTTCTGGACTTTGAGACTAAATAACTGATGGGTACTTCTTACCTTCTGGACTTTGAGACCGAATAACTGAATGGAACTTCTTACCTTCTGGACTTTGAGACTAAATAACTGATGGGTACTTCTTACCTTCTGGACTTTGAGACCGAATAACTGAATGGAACTTCTTACCTTCTGGACTTTGAGACTAAATAACTGATGGGTACTTCTTACCCTCTGGACTTTGAGACCGAATAACTGAATGGAACTTCTTACCTTCTGGACTTTGAGACTAAATAACTGATGGGTACTTCTTACCTTCTGGACTTTGAGACTGAATAAGTGATGGGTACTTCTTACCTTTTGGACTTTGAGACTGAATAACTGAATGGAACTTCTTACCTTCTGGACTTTGAGACTAAAAAACTGATGGGTACTTCTTACCTTCTGGACTTTGAGACCGAATAACTGAATGGAACTTCTTACCTTCTGGACTTTGAGACTAAATAACTGATGGGTACTTCTTACCTTCTGGACTTTGAGACTAAATAACTGATGGGTACTTCTTACCTTCTGGACTTTGAGACTGAATAAGTGATGGGTACTTCTTACCTTTTGGACTTTGAGACTGAATAACGGAATGGAACTTCTTACCTTCTGGACTTTGAGACTAAATAACTGATGGGTACTTCTTACCTTCTGGACATTGAGACCGAATACCTGAATGGAACTTCTTATCTTCTGGACTTTGAGACTAAATAACTGATGGGTACTTCTTACCTTCTGGACTTTGAGACCGAATAACTGAATGGAACTTCTTACCTTCTGGACTTTGAGACTAAATAACTGATGGGTACTTCTTACCTTCTGGACTTTGAGACCGAATAACTGAATGGAACTTCTTATCTTCTGGACTTTGAGACTAAATAACTGATGGGTACTTCTTACCTTCTGGACTTTGAGACCGAATAACTGAATGGAACTTCTTACCTTCTGGACTTTGAGACTAAATAACTGATGGGTACTTCTTACCTTCTGGACTTTGAGACTGAATAACTGATGAGTACTTCTTACCTTCTCGACTTCGAGACTGAATAACTGATGGGTACTTCTTACCTTCTCGACTTTGAGACTAAATAACTGATGGGTACTTATTCTATGTTTAGTGTCTTGTCTTAATACAGTTGTATTTCAAACGGAATACATCATCTGGATGAATTCCATACGATCAGAATATATTTTGGCAGTTTAATTATTACGGATCCGAGTTCCGATTCAAAAGACAAAGAAAGACAGCCTTTCATTTTCTTAATTGAATTTGTTTTAACTATTTTGATACTAATATGGCGCCGCATATGAGGGGCGCCACCTATGGTAAATTTCGTTCTAAGAGATTGTACATTAAGGTAAAGTTGTCCTTCGATATTTTATGATGTGATGTTTGTCCGCTTTTTCTAGTGTCGTGAGCATGCGCTCCGCTCTTTTCACTGTTGGGGATCTCCTTCCTATTCTTGTTTTGTTTTCTTTTTTTTCAAGAATGTGCATCCTTGTTGATTCTGGTTTATAAATTAATTTTGGGTTTTGGGTTTGAATTACATTCACTGAAGGCTTGATAAGATTTATAATTTTTTTTTATCTATTGAAATGAAATACTTCAACAAAGATACGTACATTTCAAGACTTTGATACAAAACGGAAAAAGAGAAATTCATAAAAATATACTTTTCCAACCGCCCCCCCTCCCCCAATCAAAAAACAAAACAAAACAACCAGCAAAGACACCATCGAAGGATGAAATATAATTGACAATACATAAAAGGGGTGCTAAAATTGATGTACAGTTCAAGATTTTACCTCTCTTTCAATATGGCTTTGCTCTCCTTACAAGTTGTAAGATTGGAAGATCGACATCTTGGAATTTAAATGACGAAATACTTTTGTTGAAACTACATTTAATGTTGAGAGCACATCATTCGGGGAACCACACCATTTATAACAACTAATGGAAATCATTTGTCGGTAAATTAGTACCTTTCAATCAAGTTTTTCCCCAAACGTTTCACGTTTAGAAATAAAAATGCAAACACTCACATACACAAATTTTTGGCCCCTTGGCCTTTATCCAGTGTAAAAAACGACAATGGATATGACAACAAAGTCAAAGCCATCCTTTGCTTCTCTAGCGTCCATTGCAATAATTTTGTCGTTTTCTTTACACTGGATAAAGGCCAAGGGGTCGAAAATGTGTGATTTTGATGTTTGTGTTTGTCCCTTTGGATGAAATATTTTATCTACTGCAGTTTCACGTTTAAACTTTGCATTTTCAGATCTTAAGAAATGAATGTTGTCATTGATGATCAAAGGATTCATTTTCGTAGACGAGGTTTTATGCTTAGTTTTGGTGTTGTTCTTTCAACGATCTTTGTCGTCACTTCATTTGCAAACGTAATGTGGATAATCACAACATTCTCTATTATAAAGAGGATGGACATCCAAAGGTTGCCGCTATTGCACAATGGTCTCCCCCATTCTTTCTATAATTTTTGTTCTACCAGTATGTTTTGGTGAGTCTACTTTTTTTATGACCCATTTGTGCGAGTGCTGTTTTGTGTTACGTTGTCCCCGTTAATTGTTGAAGTTGCATTGTCTTGTGTCTATTATTTGTTGAAGTCCTGCGGGTGTGTTCCGCTGAGGATCTTCGTATCAAGCGGAAAATACTTCATGTTATGAAAAGGTTAAACCATGTCAAAAATGGGGAAAGGCTTTTTGGAATGTTAGTATAAAAGAATGAAATATTTCTCATGTATTGTTAAAGATTCTTTTTGGTCTACAGTTTTGGAAAGAATGCAATATATGGACTTACGGTAAATAACAACATCTCTATGACAGAAGTTGCCGGAATACTGACGGCAGTGCCTGGTCGTCTTGAAAAAATGTTAAGCAGCCTGTTTCTGAACAAACAAAACTTTTACCTATACATTCCAGGTGATACTTTACATTGTGTATCGATTGTTGCTAATTTACCTTCGTTTTATTATATTTTATAAAAATCATACAGAGATTAAAGTTGCGTTCTGCGGCGACGAACTTCTTTGATATAGTCGTTCATAACTAAACATTCTAATTTATCTATCGCCTATTTAGCAACATTAAAACAGTAAAAAGCAATTTATTCCATGGTTAATCTAAGTGTATGACTGCTATTGACTGTATTTTACCGTGTTTTTGTGGTCCTATTCTACCAGGAGAACATCACCTCAGCGGTGATGGACAAGTTTACTAAACCTAGCTGCCAAGCTCCTCCGAGACAGCTAAATTCATGTAAATGTTTGACTACAACGTACTTTAATATGAACAAAGCAGGAATGTTAAAAAAGCAAGTAATCGTACTGTTTCTCTCGTTTTGTTTATTATGAAGGCTTGGAAATTATCGGTATGTATCTCCTATCAATTCTGGTATCTTTCCTCCCCACAAATGTACTGCCAGGTTTACGAATATGAGAAATTCAAACCATTTCGTATACCCAGGTAGTGTCACTGCCGAAGCAACGTTGCCATTTTTTCTTCTTGTTTATATCGAGACGGACTGGCATGATTATTAATCACAAATTAAAGGAATGAAGCCGTGAGAAAGAGATGTAACGATTGCAACTTGAGAGATAATTCCTTGGTTTTCGTTCTCTGGTCTTTGAGTGTTTTGCTTCATTTGGTTTCTAATGTTCTTGTAAGAGTCCTTGTCAAAGAGAAGGGAGGAGATCGCCAACATGACCCCGTTGCAGCATCAACAGCAAAACACCAAAACACCCGATGCTAAAACACAAAAGACGAGTACAGCACGAGACGGAAAAGAGACACACGACATGTAAACATCAAACACAAAAGACTACACATAAACCGACGAGACCAATGGGCAACCGGTGCCGACTTTGGACGGCCATTTGTCACGCAAGTTGCAAATGGTGTGGTTATCCTGGATTACGTGCGCACAACCCTCTCACTTCTCCAATTACCCAGAGGTCTCGAAGAACGTACAATTGTGGTGTAAAACAACCTCCTCACTGTAAGATGACATCACACAAACAAGACCGCGAAACGCAGAGGCCCCAGAAACACAGATGAATATGTAAATGGATATAAAAAGAGCGCATGCGTAATACAGTCCGTGCTCTGCCGGCTGTAGCGAGCTCATGTATCTAATCACCCGAGGAGTCCGACTGACATTCAGAGAGGACAGCATCATCAGGCCTATTTATACATTCTTATTTCTTCGTAGAAATATACCTTATGGATTCCTCGGTCTTTTTCTTCAAATATTAAAAAAAAAACTATATGAAAAGCATTTCATCTTACTGTCATGCTGTGCTCATTGAAACTGAAATTCCATACATTCTATTCCGGAAGTGATAATTGGTTTCATGTATTATATCCTACGATATGAAATAAGTAGATTACGAAACCTGCAACAAACAAAACAAAAGATTTCTTACACTTATTTATATGAAACACTGTTTCATAATAGCAAAACCATTTTTTTATCTGTAAGTTATTTACTAAGTACTCCGTACAAATAACATTATTCACATAACTATATACTCTAGGGTTGTGAACTAATAATCCTGATAACCATACCGATTGTTATGAATGAAGCTTATTGCCCGTCCTTGTATGCTACGACATTTCAATGAATTGTTGCCATTTTGTGTTTCACTATTCATCAAAGATTTCCTCTTATATCCTTGTTGTTGGGTTTGGCAATCCGGTGTTCTGGTAGTCTTTTGTATAATGTAAACGGCGCATTCATGTTTATTTTGGTCTCGTTGTGTTTTTGTGAGAGTTTATTTATCTATTTATTTATTTTATTTATTTATTTATTTTTTTTTTTTTAGTATTTTTTCTTTATTCTATTCTTTGTTGTTGTTTTTTTTTTTTTGGTATCATCGGGACATTCACGTCATTATTTTTCATCTGGTCTCTTGCACTCACTCCCGATCCTCACAGCTCTATGCTCGTGGCTTTTATTTTGTTCTCTATTTCGACTTGCAAATCAATATTGCCCCGTCCAACTTCCATTTTTGGCATAAATCTAACAGTCTACAAGTACAAAAGTACGCCGAAGTGTTTTTTCAATATCAAATATACTCGTTCTTGTAACAGGATGGTACGACATGAGGGCATATTAACTACCTTAAAAACTCTGAAAAATCGCATTGTTACTTGTTATTTTCTCCTTACCGTGACAAATTCAAAACATATAACTTCTATTAACGACATGGCGTAACCTTTGCATGTTTATCTATTTCCTTTTACTTGGAGTGGCCTTTGTCAAGTCAACTTTTCATGTGTCAAAAATTTATGATGAAATACTTATCTGAGGAATAAAGTTTTAATCTGTATTTACATTCTTTTCTTCAAATTTACAATCGCCAAATCGAGCCATAAAACTATATCAGCCGGATGGAATTATTTGCAAAAGACAAGATATATGAAGGTCCGTAAATCCGGGGGACAATTTTATGATAGCATAAAGGGGAATTGAACAATATTGCAACAACCGCGCTCCCCGTGTATCCGTAATTAAACGAGGCGAAAGTTGCACAGTCAAACAGCCGATATCTTGGCGGAATCGGCGGGCTGATACTGAAAAAATCTCACTTTGAAGTTCAAAAGAATTATAGACACTATATCCTCAAGTTCCTCTGGTAAATTCACATAAATTTTTGCTTTTGCATAGATCAGTTCAGATAGATAGCATTTATTATAAGTTTTATATCCAGCGAACATTTCTGTCACAAGACTAGATCACTTCCTGATTTCTACTAGTATCTAGTAAACATAAGGTTTCCTGAGTGAATTTATCCACTCTTAAACCATTTGAATCCTTCAATACATATACCCCGATAAAATGGCGTCTGACCACAGTAGATTTAGAGGTACTCTTCGTTTCAATGGGGATATTTGCTCAGCACTTCATTAGAAGCACGTCGTCAATGCCTGTATCATCTCATAACGTGTATAGCTTAGATAAAAATCTAACTTTTCAAGCATCTTGAAAACAGAATGCCTCCGTTTGCTTTCCAGAATCAAGGAGATACGTACTATTAATCGATAGGTAATAAAGTGATTTTAGATACTTTTTATTGTAAAATAAACAATGAAATACATAACGCATCGAACATTTACTTACTACTGAGTTTCAGAGAAATAAAGTTTTAAGCGCAGCATTTGTATTTGTGTGTGTTTGTTTGTTCGGGTTTTTTGTGTGTGCGTTGTCTGGACAGTCCGAAGGCGTTTGCATTCGCAAGCTAGAATAGATGTTATATCAAGTATGGTATCTGTGCGTTAATCTGTAATTATTTCCGCGAAACCTTTTGGGGGAGTGTAATCCATCTTTGTTTTCTGAGCTTATTATGAGATGCAGCAAAACTGCATTTAAAACAATCTATGTTCGACATCGCATTGCCGACATTGCGTTGAAAAGTTGCTCGATATCCAAGGTCGAAGAGCATGCTTGATACGCGACATCGAGTAGATGTTACAAACAATCGCAATGCTGACAGTGCGTCAAATAGTGGCTTTATAGTCAGGTCCGGCAAGCATCCTTGATACGTGACATTGAAATGACGTGATCACTTTCATTACGGCGCTAATAGCTACGGCGGTTGTCGACAAAATACAGCATAAAGCAGGGAATATTCCGGTAAATAGAACATGCTATAGATATAATAAAGCTAAGATGTCCATATTGATCCGGTAATATCAAGATGCTCCAATCCCCATCAGACACCGGAACTAAACCTTTAAGTTGTCATGACGATAACTATTTGTAATAGTGGCGCGGAAAAGCTAGATCATTGAATAAAGTTTGACATAAATACGATAGCTCGTTCGCAAATATTTACAGAAGCATATGCTATTAACGACCTCTTAATTTATGAACACACTAAACAATACTGGAGAAGTGAAATCCATTGATTCAATAAGTGCGTGCAAACAACCTAGCTTTGTTGAAATGGAGGAGATTTTCGTGACTATCCATAAAATGTAGGGATAAAATCTGTAAAAGAAGATGTTTCGTTCATTATCATAAGGCAGACGGTTTGTTCCTAAACCCCTTTAAAGACAGACGTCGACTCTAACATACATTTACTTTGATCAGTCAAATTTAAGAAATGGATTGGAAGGAAATTTGAATACTATTCAAAAGGATAAGATTGAATTAATTTGTCGTTTTAATTCAATACCGAGCGATAAGGCTCATTTTATTGGCCCTAGGGATTCCACACAATTTTTTCGTGTAAGTACCAGTGATGGATTGAATTCACCGATAGCTTATAACATTTTTCAATGTCTCTCTCCTTTTTCTTCTCTCCTTCATTGTTTGGGTAAATCCGAACCTGCGAGAGGATGAATTGACCGATAGCTATTAAAATCTCTGTATCTCTTCGTTTTTCTCTATTTCGTACTTTGGTCAACCGTACCGGTATTAGATTTAATTGACCGATAGCTTATAACATTTTTCTGTCTCTCTCCTTTTCTTCTCTCTTTCTTTTGTTTGCGTACAACTGATCCTGCGATGGAATGAAATGACCGATAGCCAATGGATCCCTCTGTATCTCTACTTTTTTCTCCCTCTCATTGTTTGGTATGTCGTGCCTTTGGTGGATAGAATTGACCAAGAGCTCGTAACATCGTTCTGTATCTTCCCATTTTCTCTCTTTCATTGCTATGGGTAGTTCTAATACAAATCACTCCCCTTTGGAATCAGTTCTGCACCTTGGACCCTGTGGTCCGATATCAGAGTTAGCGCTCGGTTATAAAAGATAATGCAGAAACAATAGTTTATTTTTCGGATAAGTTTGCCATTTAATCGCCTTTTATGAAGCAAACATCCTGATATCATTGATAATTTCCCTGACATTTCACCTCGGATCCACTAATGTGTGAGAATTTGGACAAACTTGGCAGGACAAAACCGCGTAAACAAATATTAGCCCAGAATACTCCGCTTTGAATACGTTATATATACAGTCTAAATTAGGTTAATCTTGTCCGACAATGCATTCATTCTTTTTAAATTCGTTTTGTTCATATTTTTTCCATTTCATTCTCTTCAAATTCGTTTTGTTAATTTTTTTCAATTTCATTCTCTTTAAATTCGTTTTGTTAAGTTTTCCACTTCAATATTATAAATTCATTAAGACATCTGAAATATTGCCTGAAATTATACTTTTATCGCCTGAGAATGAATTAACCATAACATTTAATAAGCTTTAATAGTCAAATCTGAACACTTAAAATAATCCCTTTCTATTTTTTCCGTCACACGCCATCAAATGATAATTACGCGTTAATGAAGAAACGGACAATTTACTCTCAATATTTGCTCCCTCAAGAATTATAAACCAGTTAAGATCCTCTCTATATAACATTTTAAGCATCAAAGTTTAGACGATTTTAAATGAAATCGAAATTTGATTGTCACCAACAGCGAGTTTAGCCTTTTGATCAGAGCGGTGCGTGAAAGTATCACGGGAGGGGTTATTATTTCCTATGGCTTAGTTGCACCTGCTAATTAGTGTCCCATGGAGGAATCACACATTCGGATGAAAAGGACAATTCTACGTCATAAAAACCGACAGGTCATCATTAAATCGTTATGACCCGATCCGTTTTGCCTTCTTTATGAATTGCCTTCACGGAATTCAATTTCAGTTAGAAGTTATTGAATCATTAAGCGTAGGGTCGGTGGCTGGCGCTAATGTCTTTGTTGGGAGCCTATTAGAAAGCCGTATTGTTACTATCGCATAACAAGATAATGTTAAATCGATTCCCTGTGATATTTGACAAGTGTGGAAAAATTTAATTTACCTTTGGACATCGGAGCTCGGAACTAAAGTGATAAGAGCTAGACAAGAGCTTTCACGAGCCTATGCCTCATTACCTAACGGAGCATGGAGAATTACTGCGCATGACTGCAATACTAGAGACATAAACCGTCGCTAGATAGAGCCATATTCCAACATGTTAATAGCTAATCATCCTCTGTAATTAAGTGATTTCAATCACAGTAGCACACTGACAAAACGGTCTTGTTTTCATTTCAGATGTAAATTTTGTTCATCACCGATGAATTATTCATCACCCCCAGATTGCAGTTGTTAACATTTTATGATTTTAAGGGTCAACACTTTTTGCTAATCATTGATTGAATTACTTAATCAGAGCTGCTGTTGCAAAATCATTTTATTTCTGCATCAATGTAAAACAATATCAAAAACAAACCATTAAGGTTACTGCATAAATATTTCAATAGCACTGCGACAAAAAGAAGATAATTAAAAACAGAAGCTATAAATGCACGTAAAGTTAAAAAAAGAGATCTCTTTCTACGATTTTCAAAATGATAAAACGGCCATGATTTTTATTACTTTAAAAAATGATTTATGAATGAATTGAAAATATAAAAATACATTTTGCAATTCTTCTGTATGAAATATTGCCTATAATTAATTTTTGCGACATCTGGCAAAAAAATATATAATAAATTAAAATGCTTCAGTGATATTCAAAATGAGAAATGAACAATAATTTAAGTAATGACATTATGAAAGAAAAATATTCAAAAAAAAATTTTCTCATGTTTAACAATGTATTTTTATTAAAGCATTTTTATTAAAAAAATTTTTTTTAAAGATTGTAAAAATATCCATTTACTATTATACTGTGATAAATAACCCTTTTTCTGAGACGAACATGGCAAGAACAAATAATTCCTATACTTTCTCTTTATAAATTTCAGTCTTCCCAGAAGGTTGAATAGTACAAACAAAATTTCATTTTATGATGTCATATCAATAATAGTCAGAAAAAAGTTCTTCAAAAATAGCACTTGAAAATTATAAACCAAACAAATAGGTCGTTTACGGAGAGAGAAAAAGACTTGTATAACTGTGGTGCTACCTACCCAAATAAAACATTCATAAAATGTCTTCATATGAACAGAAAAATATGAATTATATCCTGATGAGTGATATAACGAAACAGCTCAATGAAATAGCGCATTAGTTGGACTAAGGCACTGATGATTTAAAATTCTTCTAACTCTCTTGAAGAGAAAGACCTCTTTGTCGTCTGGGAGATTTTTAGACAGGAAGTGACGTCACCACCATCGCGTTTGATGCTGCATCAAAGGATGACTATAACTAGGTAACACATTCATATTGTTCATGTTCATATTTAAGTTCATAGAGTTCATGGTCGCCATAGAATTGTATGAACAACTCATGTTCATATTATTCATTGTGGAAGGCATAGACGTGTTCATAGGGGGCATGGAGCTGTTCATACCAGATAAACTTCCCATATTGTTCATCTGTTGTAGAGCACCGTGGTTCATACTAACTGATGAACCAAGATTGGGTTGCATCTGTAAAGAGTCTGCAGTTTTCATTAGAGATCCGTTCATGGACGGCTGACACGGCTTCCCGTCCCTCACTAAAACGGGCACGGCCACACGGCGCGGGGAGGGAAGCGGGTTCAGATCCAGACCTTTTTCTGCTCGAGATCTTTTCAGTTTATATCTATGATTTTGAAACCATATTTTGACCTGTGTCGGCGTCAAACGTATGATACTTGCGAGATGTTCCCTCTCAGGTGCGGAGAGGTATCTTTGCTGTCGAAACCGCCTCTCCAATTCGTATGTTTGTGCTTTAGAAAATAACACTCGCCTTTTTCGTTTCTTTTGACTTTCCAGATTGTGTTGTGATTCTGTTGAATTACCATTGTCACTGTTTTGATCACAGTCGTCTAAATGAGTTGATTCGGCTTTGACCACCGTGATGCTGTTATTCGCGGTAGAATGGGTCTCCGTTGACGACATTTCGCTAGAATGACTAGAATTTCCCGGCGAGTTCAGCTGCGATAAATCTACAATAGAGAAAACTTTTATGGTATTCATCTTTTACGAATTTCATTACCAACTAATTAAAGAATCATAATAAAGGAGTCGAGAGGGATAGTGTATGAAAACTGTGTTTCTTCATACTGAATGGCAATAGTTACTTTGTACCAATAAATATGAATGAAGAGATTAAGTGCGCCGAATGGAGTTAATCTGCCTGAAGAAAATTTGTAGAGATTATGAGTTTGATTTCACATCCTATCAAAAGATCCAACAAAAATTATTCATTTGAAAAAATCCCAAGCAATATTTTGCACGTGCATATAAAAAGACTGACATTGGAGCGCCGAGCTTATGTTCTCTAAAAAAAAAACCTCAAACATGCATTGTATGTTCAATAAAAATTTGAACGCATTGAATGGTTAACTAATCATCTGTTTCAACAAAAGCGTTCATAAAAATCATATATAGATGGATGTACAGGCAAAAATGCAAATGAAAGTAAAAAAAAAAATCAGTCATTTTTTATATATATTTAAGCCAATTTAATAAAGTCAATATAAAAATCTTTTCAGCGGGAGAGAAATTTTAATACCAGTATTTATTTAATATCTATCTTCACTTTATATACGAATTTGTTATTTATGAAACATCAACAAATTTTGGATAGATTTTTATTTCATTCGGACTCCTTTTCTTGTTTTTCAGAAGCTTACAAAAATGACTAAAATCTTGTAAATGCTTACAATTTTCCCTAGTGTTGCTCGAAGGCCCACTAATGTAGCAAAGATAAGAACTTCTTTAATACTGGAATTTGACCATACGGGACTTTATCGCGGAGAAGAGGGAATATTAAGGTTTTCCACGCCAAGCCTTAAATTCCCTCCAAAAATTTATCACGTGAGTTCCCCTGTAGTCCTATATTTGCAATAATATGTATAGTAGATTCGAATAGTACCTAGCGAACTTTAGTCTCTGTACTTTGATATCTGAAGTCGAAGAACGCTGAGAAAAATACTGAATTAAACACGAACATTTCGTTTTTATTTTGAAACTTGTCGTGGACAATACTTTTTAAAGATGTATTTTTGTACAGATACTTTTTTTATATATACAAAGTAGCAGTCAGTACTGTATTCATGAAAAAAAAATTGTGCAGAAAAGAAATTAGGAGCGGAAAGCGATTTTCATTGGAAAATTTTCTGATCAGTTTAATATCAAAGCTTTTGAAACTTTTGATAGAAAACAGAGATTTGAACTTTCGAATATGAAGCTTATTGATTATTAATTCAATAATGAAAAAAAAAAAAATAAATAAATAAATAAACCCACTAAATTTGAACTTTTTGCCAATTTTCATCACTATTCCAAATTTTAATTTTCAGATCGGAAAGGGGGGGGGGGGTATTTTTGTTGCTACCCCCCCCCCCCTCCAAAAAAAAAAATCATGGTTTCCACATAAAAAAATGGAACTGATTCGGAAGACTGTACTTTCTGTAATTATATTTTTCACCACCCAATACTAATATCATAATTTTGATTTGCAATGTACAATTTCGAACGAACTTGTCAAACTCAGATTTTAGTTAGCAATTGAAATTTCCGGATATGTGTTTTGTGGGTCGATATGGGGTATTATATAACATCAGATTTACCTTATGAAAATATTGATTTATTGACCTGATAATTGTATATTATAAGGTTGCCATTATTTACATTATTACGAAAAGATGTAGAAAATTTATTTTTTAAATTAAAACAAAACATTTAAAAGTGTTAAATCCGCAGTGCACTGGAATTTATTCTTTATATTCAAAGGTTGTTAAAAAGGGTGTATAGTTCAACACTGAATTCCTTTTATATGCTATTGTTTTTGTTAAAATGCGTATTTATTAGTAGAAAAAGTACTAAAATGCAAGTAATTTCCCCATAAACAAAATTAATGGATTTTTTTTTCACTAAAACAGTATGTTTAATTTGATTTTCGTTTACATGTTGTAGCGGTTTTTAGATATTACATTTCCTTAAATCATACACGGAATATTTTACAATATTGAAAAAAAAAGATCGATAGAATAGATGTTTCGTTATTTTAGTAAGTATGTTTTAGTTTAAACACATGATTTATAAAGCCAATATATGATTAGTTTAATCATATTTTATTTCAAATAATAGAAAAAGGATTGGGCAAAAGTTTCCACAACATTATACAATGCCCTCTCCTTATGTGACAATATATGACATCACAGTTGAAGTAATTTTTTTAATAAGATTAGAAAAAAAAATTATACAATATCGAAATTCTTTTCAATTTGCCCTGTGGATGTGGTGGGTGGGTGTCATGTTGAATGTTAAATTCATTTTAATCTCAGACGATTTTGACAGTTTAAAAAATATTTCAAATGAAGTTAAACGATTGATTCTATTTCATAAATTGTGTTATGATTTTATATACATTTATTGTTTTAATTAAAGAATCACACAGTACAACCCAATAGTTTCATTTTAATATAATTTTGTAAAATGCCAGTAAATCCAATTCAACCTTCAATGTCTTGAGTGAGATACCATTTACATATAATATGACTCCATCTACAAAGCAATGAAGAAAGGATAATTTACTTATTCTGATTTTGTGGAAAATATAGCTTCAAGCATTTAACAGTATATGTGTTTTCTTTTCAAAATTTGTTATATTTTTCTTCACTTTCCCTACCTATACTTCGCCTTCTGCTTCTAAAACAAAAACTTGAATTTTTTTCTGTGGCAAAACGTTGAAATATTGATCATATTTGATTAGCCTTGTGTGTTTGCACAAGGTTTCCTTTCGAATTTTCTTTACAGAAAGTACGTCCTACATGTATTCCAAACAGAAAGTAAAACGATTAAATTTCAAATCTCCAAGCAGTGTATTTAAACAAAATGTCTACGAATTTTAACTTATAATTTTAAAAATACATTACTCACTAAAGTATAGTAAAATTTCTTGAATTTCTTAGATTTTGTACAAAACCGCTTATTTGTGTAAAATGGACGAATAATTTATGGAAGCGCAGAAGGTTACTCGTGTTCCAAAAGTTTGAAATTAATATGAAGTATAGAGACAGAAAGTAAAACATCAATTGTCTAAAATTAATTAGGATATGCCTATATTCCAATTTCAAATTATCTTGTAGTCAAAAAGTAATCATATTCAGTATTGATTCAGGACGTCGGAGGTAAATTAGTGAAAAAAATATTTTTGTGCGCTATGATAATTCAACAATACAATCTGCGTTTACAATATCAGTCTTTTTGCAGAAACAATCGTATTTGGGCTCGTTATAGATATTATATGTACTAAAAATTCGCTCGGTCTTATCTTCGCTATTTGTAGATGATATAATATTTCGCCGAGTTTTTATTTTGCCCTAGAGTGAAACGAACGAAAATAGAATTAGGGCGAAAATTTTTCAAGGCAACTATTTTGTATACACAGCCAATTGTGCCTCACATGAAATTCATATGAAATGAGCATCATGTAAATTTCACATGAAAGTTCATGTGAAATTTATATAAATTTCACATAAGATTTATGTGAAAAGTATTTCACATGAATTTCACAAATTTCCTTCACATGAATTTTTCTTAGTGACCTTCACAGGAAACTGAATTCACATAACATCCATGTAAAATCTTCACATGAATTTCATGTAAAAAATTTCATGTAGATTTCATGTTCGTGCTCGTTTCACATAAATTTCATGTGAACTTTCATGTAAACTTCATGTAAATTTCACATGAATTTCATATGAGGCACAAATGGCTGTGTACCAGTATTGTCAAACATAAGAGTACTTACTTGAGTACTGCATATTCTCATTATTATGTAACCACCTGGCATATGGATTGTCCACGTCATAATATGTGTTGATGTCCGGAACCTCGGGTACGGACGGTATAGTGGTCAAGGAACTGGCACTGACCGTTGTGGTACCGCTGTCAACGGGTGAACATGTGGGTTTGCCTTTTGGTAAGTCTAGTATATCTTTAACGGTAAAACTACTTGATTTTGCGCCATTCATGGCCTGCAGTTGTGCATCCATGTCCCTGAAATTGATTTTAATGCTTAGGTAGCTCCGTGATCACTTAGGCAGTAAACTGGCCACTTAAACTCATTCAATGGCCTCTCACCAAATTTTCTTGTTGAATTATGAACCCATGCGAGCGTGATGGTTCAAATTGTCAAAGTCTGCATGTATAGCTAAGACTTGGGATATCTTGAATGTTTTGCAAACATAGGAGGAGTCAGAAATCGGGTACAACAAACGGAGAATACTCCGACATCCATCATCTGGCTACCCGTATTGGTTTCCCAACAGATTGGCACGATCCGAAATCTTAACCACGCCCACAAATATAATTGTAAACAAAGGGGTGGAGTCAAGCTTTCCACAAATCAATATGACCATACAAAGCACTTTTCTGTAAAGTGTTTCAAAGTAAACTGATCAATGAATCAGTACAAGAAAAGTTAATCCCGATAACTTGTCTTCCCTTTTATACAAATACATATAAGGGCTATTGTATTCTATAACTACTTGATACATTTAAATTCAACCAAAGAGCGATAATAGAACTTCACAATATTTGTTTGGGGAAACAGTACAATAAAGGGTGGAATAAATATCAGGGAATCTGCTGATTAGAACCCACTTCACAGCCACTTCAAAGCGAATTTTCTCTTTTCGTGTAAGCATGGTAGCCATTCATATTGCAGCAACCTTATCGAATACACTACCTTATAACGTATCACACTGATACTCATTCAGTTGCCGATGAAAGTTTGTTCTCCTCTCCAAAATGAAGTAGATTTGCACCTTTCTTCATTATATACAAACTTTAAACTCCTTATAACAATTGAAAACCTATTGAACTGATCTTCACCATCTTAGACGTTGTCTAAATCTGGAGAAATGACCACTCCAAAACAAGATATTATTAAAACACTCATCCTTCCTGATAACGTTTGAAGAAATGACCTCTTCAGAGCAGGATACTCAATAAAATATCTACTACACGTAATAGGTTCTTATGTCGTTATATAGGGGATGAGCACTTGGAACACTTGTAAAAATACGATGTCACAATATGTGTCCAAATGAAGCACTTACAAGCAATAGAGAACTAGGGAAAAATGGGATGAATTGATTTTCTTCGTTTCTACAAATGTCTTCAAATTTACGCTTTGGAAGAAATCAAAGGATTCCTATGAATGGAGAGTCAAAAGAAATGTTTAGATATTCTGAAAAAAAAATAATTTCATGTTGTCAGTATGTTTCAAAAGCAAAAAATTTTGAAAATCAAAATTCATTTTTTCTCTGTTTCTATTCCAGATAAAATGATCAAAGATACAAAACAAAATTAAACCAATCCTTTGACTATCGATTTCATAGTACGTATACAATATCAAGCCATCAAACGCTAGCGAATTTTACGGGTTTTTTTTTTTTCTTTTAATATTAGTATATACTAGTATCTTGTTTTAGAGAGAAGAAAATTCAAAGACCCTTCATTCAGTTGTCGCAAATTTTACATATGAATGATTTAAATGAAGATCTACAACCTCTCAAACAAACAAAAAATCGAAAACATGCATTTTCTGTCCGTGTAACCAAAATACACAAATGATACTAGAGGTAAAATGCGATGGGCTGGGCATCAAAGAGTCGCAGAAAATTAAGTTTTATAGTCTACATTTATGGATCAATAGATTTAAGGGGTTAATTTAATAGGTAATAAATACCCCCATGTATTGCATAGAAACCCGTTATCCAGTCGGCGTGGGTTGAGGAAGACTGTATTAGAAGGAATATTATTTGTAGTGTTGATATCCCTATCAGTACATTATAGAATTAGGATTTTAAGGTCTCAAACGGCACGGCCGGACAACGCAGGAATTCATATGGTCGTGTTTCCCGTACGGCTGCACGTCACTCCCGCGGACCGGTCCCGATTTCAGATCGAAGAGGCAACGACACCAGATCGCATGTCCCCGTTTATCTTGCTTGTATTTATAACCATAAAGCCATAGTTTTATGATCTGTAAATAAGCCATCAAACCCTTGAATCTAGACGACGCCAGCGCAGAATATTTGACACCATATGCTTAGGTGATTGCAGACTTTTACTTGCTATCAGCAAACATGATCAGTTTTAAAACGTCACTTCGTTTATCTTTGGTTTATTGACACGTTTGCTAAAACACATGTAAATATTTTGATCTCGTGCATTGCCTTTCTCACACATCTCTCAGAGCATCTTAACGGTTGTTAATGAAAGTCCACTGGTTGGTAACCATGGTATTCATAGATCACGTCCTAATAGTTCTTTAAGAACATTGTAAATATCGAAGGGGAATATGATTTTAACATTACCGATATCACTTAATAAGATTTTACAATTTTAATTTTATGCAGGTTTTTTTGTAACATTTTTCTTTTTCTTTCTCCCGTTGGAAAATCTTCAGCCCCGATAATTAATTCAATTTCAAAGGAAAATAAAACCAGTCTTCTTTGATTGTGGACTCATAGTATATATATAATTTTTTTAAAATCTAATTGTTATTCATAAACATATATTTAGCTTTCCTCCTTTCTAAACGTAATTTCAAGAGATTTTCTGAGACATCTTTCTCTTTGATGTGTTCTTCCGAATCTTGTTCAGACGAACCAGGACAATTGTTCATTGCAGTGCCAGGTATTTTTTGACATGTATCATTTTTGTTTGAAGCTTTGAAACATTTGTATTTTAATGTACCTGGAATTAACACTTTTTCCTGATTTTCTAAATTTTTGGACATAGTTCAAGATACGAAATACATGTAATTGATTTTTGCAATCTATTAAACGAAGCAAAATTTCTCGAATTTCATCCTAAACAAGTTGGATTTCATTCGTATCTATAATATAGATATTATACAATATTTATTCATTCGAAGGAAAAAAGGGTTGCACTGATTGTATACTGGTTGACATAGTCGTATGATATAAAATAATTATTCAAGATAATGTTGAAAATAGCTTACCGTATTCATTTGCTGTCCAGAAGTTTTAAAGACTCATCATTGTTCAACTTTATCTATAAAACAATGACTATTATGGGATTGACCCTGAGGAAACCTTGTGTGTTTTGACACATACAGAGGGGTGACTCTCTTAAGGCCACAGCATGAGACAGGGTTTTCCAGAATGTCAACAACTTACAGGGAGGGATCCAATGTTTATTTCAACAGATACAACGCACAATTGGTAAAATACTTCTTGAAGTGTCTCCTTAGTAATAAAGGTCATTCATCGGTGTTATTTTTAAGTTTTTATTTTCGAACGAGAATTTATAGATATGACAACGTGTATTTTACATCTAGAATAAGTTTCAATATTGCATTCCTATCATGAGAGAATAGAAATAACATGTATATTGTTATACATCCATTCCTCATCAGAGGAAATTCGCGGACGTTCTTATCGGCTGGTGGCGGCAACTACAATAATCAATATACATTTCTTCTAAGTCTACAGGTTAAAAGGAAAAGAAAACAAAATAAATCAAAAGAGTTAGAGGGGCTTCTAGAGATCTTCGAAAATATTTATAACAGAAAAATGGTACTACTTAATATTTGTTCTAGTAGAACCCAAAAGAACAATTTCATCTATTTTCGTTATTTTTCCCTTCATTTTACTGACTTTATTTGGTATTTTTTTCTTTCCCAGCTGTAAAAAAACATTTTCATTTCTGTCAATCTCTATCATTTTGCAATACTATCCTTCACAACAAACTTCATTATTTACGAACATATGCGTCTTTTCTCTTAAAATTGTCTATTTATCAGTACCAAAGATTTTCCTTTCAATAGAGAAAAAATGAATCAGCATTTTTTCCTTAATTTTGTTTGAAAAATAAAAACCTCTGGCATCATAAAGTAAACCCGGAATAATATACCAAGACACGATAATACTGTTATATTTTTCAGTTACGTAACAAGGAGGAATAAGCCGTACAATATCTGCTAGTTATAACGTCCAAATAATGGGAAGGATTTCACAGATCTAGAAGGTTCAGTTAAAGTGAAAAAGCATGGTAAATTTCCTATAATTTCTATTTACAATAGCATCCATCTCTAAATGGAAAATAAAGCAGTGACAATTCACAACGTGCTTTATAGGGCTACTGCGCGTTGCTGTGAATCATTCAGTTAATACGAGGGCTTTTCTCTGAGAGTATGTACCGGGTAAAGACATTTATATGTCGCTATTTGAATCCTTTCTTTTGTATACATTTCATTCAACCACTAGTTCTAATCTTTTTCACCTGTTGAGAAATTACACAGTGACATGCACTTACTTACTCACATGGAATACCACTGCAAGCCTCGGTCCGTACCGGGTGTGCGTTCAGGACATTCTACGGATAAACACGATTTAGGAATTTGATTTTTCATAAAGGACTAGTTTTGGTGTCCAATGAAAATCCATATTATAAGCTCTCTTTCTCATTCGTTGTCTTAAAGCTACGATAACTTTGTATACACGAACTTAGACAAAAGCTGAAACATGACTCTGCTACAACCTCCACAGCAAAGCTGAAGACGCACTAAAAGCCCACACGCTCAATAAGCCCACACGCGCAATAAGCCCACACGCTCAATAAGCCAACACGCACAATAAGCCCACATACAAGACAATAACAAAAAGAAAAAAATCGCATCAAAATGACAAACGAAACACAGTAGCAAGATACATAAAGGACGACACATAAACTAATAAACCGAATGTCACAACTTCGTATATTTGTTGCAGAGCTCATGATCCTGTAGACCTCCACAACACTGCATCTGGAATCTTCATATACGAAAAAAAAAACCGACACCTTTTCTAATTCTATACATTAACCAAAGTAGGGTGCGAATTAAAAGGTCTAAGTCTTCCATTTGAAAACCCAAGGAAACCCGGATAATACAACATAAACTAACTCATAACGTGTACCTTCCATGTTAAAACTATGACTATGAACGACATCATCAAGTCGATGGAAATTGCTTTAAGGAATCAACTTATCTGAACGGCCCCACAAACTGGTTTGCAGAAATTGCTGAAAATGAAAAGGCGGGTTGAACATTTTCACATTATCCGATGCATGCTTTTTTTAATTCATCATAAAAAGTTAACAGGACAAAAGTTTTAAAAGTGCATGTGACTGACGACCAAAAAAAATAGTTCTTTCTTCATTCTGTATTGACAGGAATAAATCAAATTCAGTCTAACTATGTCAGTATTTTATTCCAAAAACTAATTCAAAACCCCTTCAAACTACTTTTACTTTATTGTTTTTCGAGCACTACAAAGTTGATAAAATTCTACTTGCAAAAACGATAAGAAATAAATTCTTGTCTCAAAAGGTACTGTAAAACAGTATTTCAGAGCTGGATAAATCAATCATGATTTATAAGTTTCATAATTTTCATGTCTACTAGTTTCATCTTAAGTCCTTTGGTTTTTTTATACTGACGATCACGATTTCACATCAACGTTTAAAAGACATTTTCAAAATAAGCAAAATGCTTTCACAAATAAGCAAATATTGCAGAACAATACCCAGCCATTATAATTAAGGAATATGATTCTAAATACACTGGCATCAAAATGATCGATATATGACCAGGAAAATTATGTATTATGACCATAAACATTTTAGACTGTTTCTAATTTGAATCATTTCTTTATCTTTATCATCGTTTCATTTGGACTCCTATGCTCCATGGGAAGGATTCCCGACAAACCATTAGGATACCATTGGGTACGTATTTTGCCCTTTATCTTGTAGACACATTCCCTTACCCAACTTTAAACTCCCTCTGAAGGGAAAACAGTTAGCAGTTATTCATACAGACGAAAAGGATTTGATTTCTCACATCATCTAATTCCTCAGCACCATTTATTCTTATGATATAGAGTCAAAGAAATCACAGTAGAAATGTTAAACGTCTTCAAATTCAATAGCACCAGACATGCAGGTTTCGGGTCCTTAACCCTCGTCAATTTAAACAATACAATATGACCAAAGATTGTCCAAAATTGCACAGAAAGACGTAGCAGTATGGGTAGGATATGATGATACAGGACCCAAGTTTTAGAAATTTCAAGAAATTTTGATAACAGAAATTTTCGAATGCGTCGAAGAAACGATCAACCGAAGTTGACCGTGCTTGGCTACATGTGACCCCGGGACTCCTGGTCCAACAGCAGTGACACTCACCAAGTGGTACTAATAATAAACGTCTTCAAATTCAATATAGCATCATTTAAGAACAGATTAATTTGCAGCATGGACCAGACATTCATGTTTCGGTTACTGATCCTCAAATTATTCCACAATATATTCTAATATAAACACTGCCAATGTTCATATCATTACATCGCTGCATAAACAAAAGAAACGACATTAATTAAGTACATGCCAACAAAACACTTAAATCATCGAAAGAAATAACACACACCGACAATAAACCAAGCATTTTAAATGATTTTCGAAGCCGCAGTTTTGGATTTTTCTTTGGTTTTATCCTGTTTAGCAATTTCAGATCAAAGATAACTATGAGCATCCAGAGCCGACTTAATGGATGCACAACCTTTCCACTTATCCTGATTCACGGAGTTCTTTTAAGATGGACAAGAAGCCTTATCGACAATTTCAACCACTAGTTTGGTATTTCTGCAGGTGGACTGTTAGGTTACCCTAGTTTCAGGGTGTCTCTGCACTAGAATTGAAATATATTTGAAAATTCTCCGCTACTAAATTTGATATTTTTCTCTAAAACTATGTGGTATCTCCCTCGTGGCATAACTAAGTCCCTAACTGGTTCTTTCGTTTAAATTTTCAGTAATATTTACAATTCCATTTCAATCATTCATTTATCTTGTGCTCCAGCTTCACTGATGTGATATAACTTGTTGAAATGCGAATATGGTGCACAGAAATTTTAATAATAGAACATATATTTCAATACTGACAACTTCTCTTGTAAAACAAATTAAGTGTTTTAACTCTTCTGCCTCGGAGTAGCATTCTTGACAAAAAAGTCCACTTACTTCCCACAAAACATACATTTCCGGACAGTTAATCCATGGCAATTCAAGCAAAATAATACTTAAGTGAGATAAAGAAGAACAATCCCAACAGCACTCACTTTCAGTGTACCCTACCATATTTTTTTCTCCGATTTTAGGTGCGTCATTGGTCACAATTTAAGACCATTCTTGTGCATCTCCCGTTCTAGCACTCATTGATCTTGAATTATATAGATATTTCAATTTATTATGGAAAATGTATCATTTCTGACTCCATTGAAGACTTAAATTCATTACATACCTGTAAGCGGATAAGTTTGAAATTTTGATCTAAATTGAATGAAGTATCTGTAAGAAAATGCTTCGAGATGATTTCTATAAAAATTGAGCTGTAGGTACTCTTTTGAACAGTTCGGATTTCTCTTACGTAAGTAATTTTAATAGTAGAAAATATATTTACCATCCCTCTAATGCTATTTTGATAACAGATTTTATTTGGATATACTACTGAATCGACCCTACAGGAAATTTGGAGCCGCGCACTCTCTGTAATGTAAATGTACAAATCTAAATTCAAAAAATTAAAGAGGGCGCTACTGAAATGATTTTTGGTGGCTCCGCTAGAAGCATTACTGATGAGAATTTAATATTCGAAACACGTGTCTGGTGCATGAAAATTGGTTTGAAATTTTCTTCAAGAAGGTATAGAGTTGAAACCCTTCGACATTATAAATAACCCCTGAATTTCGTTTTACATGTGGAATATTATTGACTTGAACTGTTTTATATGGTTCAGCTGATGGGTACTGAAAAGTTATCAATTGTTTAAATTCCGCCCAAATTAAGGCAAATTTTACTGCGATGATACTTTTTGAAGAAAACCACAAAATGGCACTATTCTTGAGCTTTTGTTTTCTCTTATTTCAACACGGACATATACTTTTTCTTCAATATTATGAATAGTCTTTCTTAGGAGCACAGTTGACTGTGTGTTTGAAAAATCCGTTGAGATTCAGTAACTCTGATATTTTGACCTAAACATAGTCGATTTTCATAATTTTCGTGTAAAATTGAGAAAATTTTAAATGATCTGTGAATTTGGTACCTACGGTGAAACTTTATCAAAATCAAGTTTTATACCAAGTTGCTAGCTCGCATTATTGTATGTTAAAAAGAAAACTAAAATTTAAATTTAATGAGAGCATTTCAATACTTTTTGTTTTTCATTACAAATGTGCTATTTTTAGCAACACATTTCCAGCATTTTTTCCCTATTTTTCAAATAAGCAAAAGTCTTTATTTTCATCAAGGACCTATTAGTTTTTCTTCGTTGAATGATTAATTGATATGAATCCTATGATTTAATATGGTTTTCATAAAATCGTTGAAATTCCTCACTACAGAAATGACATGCCTTATATGTAAAGATGATATCTAACAAGAATGATCGGCTTCAAATTCTGTGAATTGTTTAAACAGAATCATAGCATATTAGTGAAATGGTGCAAAGGTTGTATCTCGGTTAACTAGGATGAATTTTAGAAAGAAATATTATTATGTTATAAAAATAATTTATCAATGTTCGGTAGTTATGAAATATCCGTTCATGCTTCCTGCATGCTTACATCAAGCTTGTAACCAAGGAAGTGACTTAAGTCAATATTCAGTCAATATGTTTTCTCTATTACACAATTCTAAAAATGAAATTAAAATGTCTCTGCTAATTGATAAAAAGAGACGCAATATATAATTTATGTCTCTGTTCACCATATAGTCATTCACACTATGAACTGATTTTATCAAAAAAATAATTTCTTCCATTTAAAACACCAGTATCGATGCATCATTTTCTTTTTAAAGTACACAAAGTAACGTGTTTCTGAAATGGAGAAAGCGGCTTCATAAATGTACGTCATCGTCATAAACTTAGATTAGAATAAGATAAATTATCAATATGACGTAAGAATATATTGTATTGTCATTAAGTAACAACAAACTTCAATTTCTAGTCTGTCTACATAGAGTGTGTATTTTCGTAAGATTAATTCTATAGAATAAACAATTAAATATTTCACAGTCGTTATGGCATCATTTCATATCTGGATTTTGTTTAACTACAATATATACATGTACTTGCATTTTATCATTTCGTTTCATTTGATAAGACTATTGGAAACTTTTCATTCAGCTTTAATACACTGTTCTTGGACAAGATTCATTAACCTATATCTATTCTTAAAATTTTTGATAGGGTGATAGGAGGGCATTGTAGGTAATTTGGCGTTTTCTTGTAAATTCAAATTTCACCATAAATAAACATCGAAGAAGTACCAAAAGAAACAATGAATCTATGAATAAACTCTGGAAGCGGTGTCAACCATATGAGAATATTAGAAAATTCAAAAGAACCTCTAGAATACCTGAATTACGAAAGTTTCAATAATTCATTTTGGATAAAAAATTATTTGATTTTTCAACACTTTCTACAACGATTCTACATTCAAAAAGAGGGACTTCTCAAATAATAAAAAATGCCTTCTCCATCAAATATGACAATCACAAATTTATCACAATTTGCGAAAATTGAAACTTATTTTTCAAGGGAAAATCAATACACAATCACACAGAGGAAGACGTGATCAGAATGTTGAATATACATGTATGTTTGTAGTCTTTTGAGGAGTGATTTTCAACACTCCTGGAATTCCAATGGGAACCAACTGTACTACAATTTAGCTAATATTTTTCTTTATTGATACATATTCGAATCTGTTCTGTCTTTGCTAGCCCACTGGAAGAAGCCCTTAGCACTCCAATTTAATTCTTTATACAGATATAATGATGACATGCTCTTAATCTATTATCCAAATTTTTCAAAAGCTATCCTTGTGGAATAGAAATGAAAGAGATTACCGAAAGTATAAGCTCCACTTCATATTAAGATTTCTTGTCATCTTTTTATGAAAATAACCACCCAAATATATTGCAAACATAAACAGCAAAATTACAGTTTCCCATTCCTGAGCTGTAGCATTCGTCCCCTGCCCATGGGGTATTCATATTTCAAATTACAACAAATCAAGCTACCGTTCTGAGTGCGAAACGACTTACAGAGAAACTGTATAGTTCAAAGTACCCAACCAAGGTTTTATTTGTGTTAAGTGGCTGTAGCGCTGCAAAATGTTGGACGATTCAACAAAAATACAAAACACTAATATATCGTTGTATACAATGTTGAAAGATATTAAGGTAAGAACCATAAAGAATCACCGAATTTGATGCATCGCCAGTTTTGACCTTTCCGCACGGCCAATGAGAGGGGTATTGTTAGGAAGTTGCTTATTTTCCCGGGATTTGATCTGAATTCCATTGGGATTAACCTTGCTCATTTGCAGAATATTTTAATTGTTTTGTTTGGTTTTTGTATTTTCTATAGTTTTGTTTGCCTATTGAACATGATTTTTGGACTTTGATTTTGAGTGTTGTCTTGGATTTTCATCCATTGATTGTCTTACACACCGAACATCTATATTTCTCCATTTGAAATTTCTGATTATTTTGTATGGACCATTCTTTTACAGAATATATTGTCTCTCTGGATATTTTTCTGTATTATAAAAATCTGCTAATGGCAGATTTTTATAATAAATAAAAATGTCCAGAAAGACAATATGAGTGAAATGAATGTGAAAAACGCTACATGGATTTGAACACCACATTGTCTTGAGAGGCATATAGTAATCTGAACATCTAGATCTTTACCAGTATCATAAAGTGAGATTTCTAACTTAGACGTTTAAAGAAACCCTCATCCGATATTAATAACAACATCCTAATCGCCCATGAAAGTAGAAATTAAATCTATGGTATATAAAAGCAAGTTAATATGTTCCAGATACTTAGAATTCAAATGGAAAGAGAGCACCATATATGGTCCTTAAATGGTGGGGTAAATTCAAAACTAGGAAAACCCAAGGGCTTACAACATCAGAAAAAAAACATGGAGTAGAAATGAACTTGGGGTCATCCATGTTATGTGCAAAAATGAACCATCGCAAGGTAAGCAAGATCAGGTACCCGGGAGTGGTTAGCATCTCGTGCTTGCTAGCAACACTATAAAATCGTTCAATGACACGAGGTTAAGGGTGCCAAAACCATGGTCATTACAACCTTAAACTTTGTTTTAAAATATTTTCCCTTATATGTTTCAACGCTTTGATTCGATGTATGATTTTCGCCATTGTTTGAAAATCAACTGTTCGAAAATCTTATAAAACGCACATGCCTTAGTTTTAAATAGAAATTAATGCAAATGTCTTAACCATATTTAAGGGTGAACATTTTGCTTAGTTAAAAATTTAGTCAGAAGCATAGTAGAAACAGAAAAATGAGATTACTAAAGAGACATAAAGCTGTTTTTTATAGTGACAGGAGATGTCAGTTAAGCTCCGGAGACAACCAATTAGGAAAGCATCACAATGAATGCCCAAGCACTTCAAAGGAATCCAAATGACAGCCGACGTTTTGGTTAAACCATCACAAATTGTCATTTTTTCTCGCCTAGCATGTTAATTCCTTCCCAACCTTTGGCAAAATTCCTACCTCACCGTCTTAAACTAGAGACCGATTCACGCCGTCAAATCATTTAGTACTTAACAGTTCACGGTGTCAATCTACACAGAGAAGCGCAGTGGGAAAGACATCGATTGTTTTTGGTTACATTTTTATACGACATAGCCACCTTACTCGGTGTTACTTCAATGAACTCTTTAATCTTAATCTTTCACCCCGATTTCACAATTAGAAAAGGAGTTTATCTTTAAATTGTGAGCAATTCTTATACAAATACTTCCTACCTAGAAATGAATTGATGATTAAAGCATAGATCACAGAACCCTAAAAGGATGCTTGGAATAATGTCATATTTCGAATATTTTTGGTCTGCAATAATTTAGGGACTGAATATAATTTACATGTAATGTAGTCAAATGTAGTAATGTGATAGACTGGAATGGGTCCATGCTTACACAAAATTACTTCCCACATATCATAATATGACAGAGCGTTGCACACCGGCTAAATATGAAGACAGAGCCACATAGCAATACTCAATGTCAATCAAATAGAAATTGATCAAAATGTTGATTTGCAGTTTCGTTTTTGCTTCTTTCTTGGTTAGAAAGAAATATTTCATGCTTTATCTGATAACAAAAGATGAAAAAAAATAACTTGCAAGATATGGACAAAATCGTATGCCAGATATTTAAAATGAATAAAATAGCTTTACCAGAAATCATATACTGAAGAACTTGACGAAAAGTCAAACGCGTGAGTAGAAGTGAAATAGAAATAGATCTTATTTAAGAAAATCGAAGTAGCCAACTCTGCTGCCAAACAGAAACCTTCTGGACAGAAATTTCTCAATTCAGTTGGATAATCCGCGAATGATAAACGTCTTCAAATTGAATATCATCATTTAAGAACAGATCAATTTGAAGCATAGACCAGACATGCACGTTTCAGGCACTGATTCTCAATCTAAACAATGGAATATGGTAAAAAAAAAAAGTATGATAGTTATTATGTCCGTAAAATGTACCGAATAACGTAGTGGGATAGGTGAGATATGATGCTACAGGACCCACGTTTTAGAAATTTTAATAACAGAAATTTGCGAATGCGTTGAAGAAACAATCAACCCTAGGGTTTTTTTTTTCAATCGACAATTAATTTGTTTTATTCGTTCAATATGTCAAACTTTTACGTATGTAAATAAAGAAATACCCCGATGAATTAATTAACGTTTGTTCTGTATACTGTTCTGTTACGATGTGTTACACAGGATTGTCTTGGATAATGCGAATGAGATTTTGTTAAGAATGAATGTCAATACTTGAAGTTCATAAGATGGAAAACAAAGAAAGAATCATTACATTAAACTTGACTGAACTTCCTGTTACATGTCCTTAAAATTGTATCTTGCATGTACGAGACATCTGAGATTTTTATACACTTTATATCTAAATAGCAAGTAAATTATCGAACAAATTATGACGCTAAATATGAAGGAACATTACCTCGAACATTGAGATCATGTGTTTTTGATCGAGACTGCAATATCTTTCCGAGATTCTGCTCCCTTTGATGTTTCCCGCCTTGAATCCTGTACTTATCGGGTATCCAGAGAAAATGTGGACCCTTCTCTCTGAACTGCATCCAGGCAAATTATCGCTACGGGATGAAAAGACAGCCCACAAAATTCTGTTTACAAAAAAGACAAACTTATGAAAAGGAATGCAGCCTGATAAAGGTTGATTTACAGAGAGCAATAAATGAGGACGTGCTCTCAATTTTACCTGTAGAAAATGCGGAAACTTCTTTCTGTATTCGAAAATTATATTATCTGAGAGATGAATACACATGCATTTTCTGTGTTGAAAAATCTTTTTGTAATAAAAAAGATATTACTCGAATTTAGATGCAATTGAAAATTACTCTGGTGTGAAAAAAGGATTTACATCATGGAAGTTAATCAGAACATTCCTTATTCATATTTGTTAACACTATGCCCATCTTCTTCCTTTAATAATGAATAAGACAAAGTAATTCTTGAAAATATCTTTGTTCTGTTACAGTTATCGGTGGCATTGGTTTATTAAAATAACAGGAAGGATCCCACGGAAGAATGAAATTCCAAGTAACAAAATTATTTTGGATGCGATTAATTATACCGGTTGATAATACATATAAGCCTTTATGTGAAGTGTGAAAAGTCCAAATATTTGTTAATATTGTAGAATTATCTAACATGAAACAGTCGAAAAACAAACAGGGATCAAAGTATAAGAAGGAACTTAGACTCGAAATTATACTCTTGAAATGAAATATGCCATGAGAAAAATATGAAGAAGTTTTCCAACTCAGCTGTCAGAGACGCTGCGTCTTCTGAACATAGTTTTTTTTTTTTTTTCATGCAGAGGACATTAATATTTCGAAAAGGAATCTTAGTATTTTGAAATGATTCAGTGAAGGAAGCCAAAGTCATTTCGTGACTCCCCTTGTATAACATAAAAGTTTAAGATAGCTATTTCGTCAAAGTGAGCGACTCTAATTTGTGAAAATGTTTACTCAGATGCGTTATCAAGTAAGAAGAAATGTTGCTAAAATTCTGCCAAGAATTAAAAGGCAGATTTCAGATGAAGGCGAACCCCTTACGAAAGGACAATTGATACTACCGCCATCAACCATTAAGACCATCAACTTGAGTTTAGGCTTAGTAATTTAGTTATTACAGAATGCTGTTGTATCTGTTTTTAAATGGTGCTATAAATTCGAAGACGTTACAATTATATGTTGGCTTTTTCATGAAAGTTGCTTCCATGGCAGCAGAATTGGAACACTTCTTGATTCAGCCTTACATACGAGGTTTTTTTTTCACCATAGAAGTAGTAATTATTTAACACCGAAAATTGACCAAATAATCTCGATACATATTGGTCTCCCCCCTTCTTGTCTCACTTCTGAATATTGTTTATTCCGAGGTTCAACTAACCAAACGGAAATTCTAATAATTTTGCCTTACCTTTTCGACTTTGAGACTGAATAAATGATGGGTACTTCGATGTTTATTTCCTTTTTTATACGGGGACCATAATCCAGCAGCATTTATTCGCTAAATGTGTTTATGAACTTTTCAATATATTTTAGATTTGTTTTACGATGTGACTTTATGGATATTGTTCATATATATTGTGTTGTCCTTCATGTCCTTTATGGATATTGTTCATATATATTGTGTTGTCCTTCATGTCCTTTATGGATATTGTTCATATATATTGTGTTGTCCTTCATGTCCTTTATGGATATTGTTCATATATATTGTGTTGTCCTTCATGTCCTTTATGGATATTGTTCATATATATCGTGTTGTCCTTCATGTCCTTTATGGATATTGTTCATATATATTGTGTTGTCCTTCATGTCCTTATGGATATTGTTCATATATATTGTGTTGTCCTTCTTGTCCTTTATGGATATTGTTCATATATATTGTGTTGTCCTTCATGTCCTTTATGGATATTGTTCATATATATTGTGTTGTCCTTCATGTCCTTTATGGATATTGTTCATATATATTGTGTTGTCCTTCATGTCCTTTATGGATATTGTTCATATATATTGTGTTGTCCTTCATGTCCTTTATGGATATTGTTCATATATATTGTGTTGTCCTTCATGTCCTTTATGGATATTGTTCATATATATTGTGTTGTCCTTCATGTTCTTTATGGATATTGTTCATATATATTGTGTTGTCCTTCATGTCCTTTATGGATATTGTTCATATATATTGTGTTGTCCTTCAGGTTTCAATGAAATAATTACCCATTGGTCCCGTTGGTTTATGTGTGGTCTTCTGTGTTTGGTGTTTTTGTGTTTTTGTAAGATTTGGTGAGAAACTCTACAACCAGGTCGTAGGAATCGCTATGGGTACAAAATGTGCGCCTCTTGTTGCAGATTTATTTTTATACACGTATGAAAAAGAATTTATCCAAAATCTTCAAAAGCAAGAAAACATGATAATTTGAAAAGTTTCATTGGTACTTCTAGGTAACTGGATAATAGTCATACTATCGACAATCTGGTTTTTGAAAAGTATGAAAATGTTATTTATCCACAAGAATTGACTCTAAACAAGGCAAAGGTTTCAAACACAGAAACACCATTTTTGACCTAATGATCAAAATTGTTAATGGAGAGATTCATACAAGTGTGTATGACAAAAGAGATTATTTTGGATTCAACATAGTAATTCCCCTGGCTTGACAGTGATGTTCCTGGATTATCGTCATACCGTATCTACAGTTCACAGCTCATCCGGTATGCTAGAGCATGTACTGATGTTTTGGATTTTCATACTAGAATTTTACAAATTACGATGAAACTTTGTGGTCAAGATTTTCGCTTTCACAAACTAGTAAAGACTTTCTGGAAATTTTACAAAAAAATGTTGTCAACTTCTTTTGAAATGCGGTCGGAAAGAAGGATCAAAAGTAGACAAAATTGCCATCGAAATGATGTAATAATCATCAAACGCATTTAATACCGTGGATATGATCCTTCTGTCACCAGACGGACACTTGACTTGGTACTGTACCAATCTACAGTCCTGTACCAGGGCATTCTTACGAATTGCACTCTAACTGACTTGGACGACAGAACTCCATGACGGGTCCCGACACCTGTCCTCTCCGAATGTCAGTCGGGACCCCTCAAAGCACGGGCTGTATTTCGTAAAGCCTCTGTTTTTATATCAATATATTTACATCATTTCTGCGTTTCCCCAATGTAAAGGTACCAAACCAACTGTTGGTTTATTTTCGATAAACGCAAGAGCCTATCACGTAACTTTAGAACATACGCGGATTAATTTCTCATAAAATGCCCATTTTATTTATTGCTTTACATAAATTCAAAACATTTTGTATGCCTTCAGTTTATGATTTTTTGAATTATCGATTTTGTGCTGTATATGGGGATATGGTCATTATCCATATTTGTCATGTATATCCCATTATCGAACAACGCCGTGATTAAAAATGTGTCAAAATCTAGGTCAACCACTTGTACACTTCCAATCTGAATTATATTGGATTTTTACGATTTATTTTTTTTCAGTTTTAATTGATATGTTCAAAATACAACAGTTACAATAAAACAAAGTTAAGTTTCTCATTTTTCTACAAAATTTCCAGTACAGAAGGTACTACTTCGAAGCTAGCGAAAAACGTCGAAAGTTCGTTTGCTGTTACGTCAAGTGACGTTCTCCCTCCGCGATGATATTTCAAATATAAAGAAACGGGATAAAAAACGACAGAAACAACTTAATTAACACGTAAAAGATTGTTTTTCAGCTTTTGCGCTTTATCGGTTTGTATTGGCAGTAGGGAATGGAAACAAAATATGTAAATTACACACCGATAAAGCGAAAAAGCTGAAAAACAATCCTTAATTACATATCCATCTGGGTGTTTCTTGTGCCACTGCGTCATGCTGCCTGTTTGTATGTACACCACAATATTGTGCGTTCTTCGAGACCTCTGGGTAACCGGAAAAATGATAGCATTGTGTGTTTTTGGGTTTTGCTGCAGCCGAGTGTTGTTGGAGATCCTCTCTTTTTTTGAAATATTATGATACTATCTTCAATTTTCAATTGACTCAAATTCAATTGATTTTTCTAATCTAATTGAATTTTGTGTGTTTATGTCATTGGCTTTTGAAATGTACAATAAGCTGTAGAATTAGAAATATTGAACATCTTTAATCATCTTTAAGAGATCTAACAGTTCTTGCAATCATTTTAATTTACAAAAATACAAAATTATTCAAAGAGTATAAATTGAAATTAAAAGATAATAAGATCTCTACGTTTACCATTTTCCCCATCAGGCTCTAGTAATTGAACTTATGCTTGTCAGCGTAAGTTATCGTCCAATATTGTTTTGTCAGAGAGATCTTTCTTCAATTCTTTTTTCTTGATATTTTTCTCTCCATGTGATGCCTACGATGCCGATAAAGTAAAGAAACTACTTCATCTTGAATAGCGAGTACAAAGTTTCTCATTCAGAGATCTTGTCTGAGGAGGAGTGTCATGAAATGAGCACTTCTGACACTGTTTTCACGTAATTCATTGATAGGGTGCTCACCCATCTACTCTGTACAAGAGTCCCTTTAGAGCCCTCCTCTCACAGACACTTCGTGACGATAGTACCACTTAGTCAATGTTCTGTGACACTTCATACGGGGATTTTTATGAATTTAACCTCCTATGCAGCGTCACTAATGAAGCATCGACCGAACGATACTCTGACCAAGATTGACGACAAATAGAAATTTTCAAAATTTGTCGATAGCTATCTAAAAGGTTGTTAGGGTTCTTAACTAGCACTGTTGACATAGCTAAGAGCTCTTCGGCAAATCATGCAATTTATCACACAAATTTCCGCTATCACGGTTTTACGCCATTCCTGCATTAATTTCGCGCTACAGAGTAAAGAAAACCATATGGTTTAAGGTTGGGTTATGATAATAAAGTTTCTAGTGACAACCTTAACTTTTGTTGATTGAATTTATTGGCAATTAATAAACATTTTACTGTTCTGTTCTCTCATTCTCATATGATTTGTTATTGGTGATAACGGTTATAAAAGTCAAATTTGATTAATAAAAAAGTATTGAACTCGCTTAGTTTATGTGTAAATTTACAGCTTTTTTTTATTCAAACTTTAATATCAAATAAAATTTTATGTACAGTTGATATAACATAAAAAATTCTAATGAATTAAAAGAATTTTTTTTTCATCGTAATGTGAATGAACGCTCTTAACGTAAATTGTTGAAACTTTTGCCTTAACAGTACACAAATTCTTATAGTTTCAAAATCACGTAATAGAATGCAATGAAAATCTGCAAAACTATCAATTACAAAATCGATATACCGGACTCCTATGAAATGATAGCCTAATATAAACCTTTTCTTTGAAATATGACTTTTTTATCCCCTTCTGAGGCGAGAGGGGTTTTTTTTTATTATTATTTTAAGATCGTAAGCGGCGTTATAATTTTTTTTTCGTTTCCAAAGAAATTGTATTTTTGCACATTGTACCATTCTTGAATTGTAAAAAAAACTGTCACAGAAAAAAAAAATGTGCTTATGTCATAAGTTAATTCTGTACAATTTTAAAAAGGCATGAAGAGTGTTTGGACTGTACAAACTTAAACTAAATTTCCTTTTTTAAAAATAAGCATTATTGTATACTCTTTTACACCAATTTTAAAAAAATGAAAAAGAAATAATTGTATTATTTTTTATTAAGAAATAACATCTTTTTCACAGACGTTAAACAAACCTTTCTAGTCTGATGGATAGTAAAGAGTCATTTTTAAGCCCCTGCTGGACTGTGCCATCTTAAATTTTCAAACCTTGGAAGACCATGCGAAAGTCACAAATATTTTTTTCAATTTGTTTTTAGAAATACACAGTTAAGCTTTTTCAACAGAATATAAAATGTTGGTAAAATCCACGCCGTCAGAGTATGTTTTGGTGGCTTTCTTATCCAACATTCCATATCATCCCCCATAGTACGTCAGCATATAATTGAACCATTTTGAATTTGTGTAGTACCGCATTCATAAATATAAATAGCGCCACCTTTAATGGATTTCGTTTTTACATTGGACTCAGTGGAGATCGTTCATACAAATAATGTTGTCCTTAGCGTTTTTCTAGTCTCATGAGAATGTATTCCGTTGTAACTGTTGGAAATCTCTATAAAAAATTATGAAGAGCAAAAGGCTTAACCTAAAATTTCTGCCAAAGAACCTGCTAAGGACAGAGCTATGCCATCAGGGAGATACCCCTTAGTTTTAGGAAATTTTTAATCATTAGGTCTTCCGACTTCCGTCGGAAGACCTATTGTTTTCGTAACCGTGGAAAATTGGATCAGCGATTTCTCAAGAACCCTGTAAGCTAGGACAATGAAAGTTCTCCAACGTTACGTTTGGAGTAAAGGCTAGATTGGTCTTTTTTATTTTTGGTCTCTGTTATTTTTTTTAATCATGTTTTTTAGTAGATTCAAATATTTGACGGGAGCGTCGAATTACTCAAAAGGACCGAAAATTTCATGTTTTGCTATTTGTAAGCTTAAATATCTCGTATTTTGCTATCTACAATTTCCATTCTTTTTGAAAGTCGACAGCCATGCAAGATATGAAATGCTAGATGCACACTGTAACGATTTATTACGATGACGTCCTTCACCGTCCTTCATATTTCCAAATTCAGAAGTTCATAGGAGGAAGACACTTTTTTGCTTATAATAGTAAACAAAAATTAAGCTTATGAAGTTTCCTAAAAATTTCAATATTATTATTTTTTATCCATATATCTGTCTTATTTAGTCTTTCTGATTTTTCCTATCTCTTACTGTTGAAAAGATATGAGCATCGAAATTTTGAGTTGGGTATTCCGATACACCTTCACGCCAACAGATCGGGCGCACACTAAAATTGGTAGTCCGAGTCCGACTCGAGAAAAGCAGTGTTGAGATTTTCAAATTCCGATTTCACGGCAATGATGAATATGCATTTCATAAATACATTTCGATATACACAATTTGATTTTAAAACAGTTGATTAATTTAGAAGAGATCAGCTACAAACCAGAATTTACACACAAAAAGTGGTAGTTTGATTCCGATTTCTAACCTACAAACCTGTTTCTAAACTTCAATAACTATATTTTGAACATCAAGTTTAATTTCTAATTCTAGCAAACGTTCGAACATAATTTTCGGTTGGTTTATTTACAAATTGATGAACAATTTCTCCAACATTCTTCCCTCCCCTCGTTTTTCGAAAACAGTTCTGTTTATATTGAACGATGTCGCCATGATGGAAATTCAAAATAAACTTTGAAAAAAGGGAAGGGGGGGGGGGTCCAAATTTGAACCTGCACAGCGAGAACCTCATGGTATTTATATATATATATTGAACGTAACTTGTTATTACCATTTCTCTTCTCAAGAAAATTGGTTCTACAGCTACGAGCTCGCCTTTTTTATGGGGAAGGGGGCAGGAAGAATTTGCAAAAAAAAAAAATCCCGGCTCTGAAAAATGCTGAAAAAAATATTACGGCCCAAAAGGCCGGCAATTTTTTTTCCCGAACCATGCAAAAGTAAGGATACATTGCATGATATGGAATTTTTTGCTGGCCCTTTGTGCCAGACAATTTAAAGTCAAAAAATTAATTAATATAAATACAAACTGTTCACATAGCTGTTTCTACCAGAGACCTAATACGCATAGGTACAAAAATCTAGAAAAGGTTCTATTTAAACATCATACAATCTGTCTGAAATTCGCTAATTGCAAAGAGACATCTGAAGGAACGGTTATTAACTCATACTCTGTAACAGCGGGGAGTTTAACTTACACAGACATTCAGAACTTCACAACATTTGACAATTTGTTTAAATCCGGCCCGAAGAACCGGCGAAAATTTTTCTCCGACTCTGGTAATGGCTGAAAAAAATGGCCTGCTCAGAAAATTGCTGAAAAAAATATACCGGCTGGCAATAGAATTCCTGCCCCCCCCCCCCCCCCCCCCCCAAAAAAAAAATCAAATGGTTGCTCACCAACAATTATCGGTTTGAAAATTTAATGTTACTGCTATTTGAAAACTTAAATATATAATATAAATACATGTAATGTGACGTCCTTCATATTTCCAAACCAAAAATTGTATAGGAGGAAGACACTCTTGTTGCAACCGCAACAAGAAACCTTTCTAGTTTAATTTCCTTTGTCATTTTCGAGAAACGAAGATTCTGATTGGCTGAGAAATTTTGTTGATACATCGATCACACAATTTTTCACGGAAGTCTATTTATAGCACTATTTTTAGAACAAGGGGTTCCCTCAAACACGCATGAACTCGTTGCTGAAAATACAATTTGTTGATGTTTGCTTATCAGTTCAAGGGAACCATTTCTTTTCTACTTACTAAAAACTTAACCGTGCATGTAGAATTTGCTCAAACTGGTCCTTATTCCACAGATGACGATCGTTCGCTGTTTAAATAATGGCGGCTGCTATAACTTGTTTTGGCAGACGTATCACTGCGAAACCCTCCGAACTTACGAAATATAGTGCGGTGATTGATTGTTTTTAGATCCAAGAAAACAGTGTGTTTTCCATAAGAAGATGATGATAACATGATAAGAAATGAATCTTATATTTTTTTCTGTTGATGCAGGTATCACCCGAAAAATTGGACAGAAAACTTTTGCATCAACGCGCATCAATTTTTCTGGTGATACCTGCATCAACAGAAAAAAAAATTAAGATTCATTTCTTAATTAAATTTTGTGACGGAGAATTTTAAAGTATATTTCGAGTCAAGTGTCGAAACACTGCGCTATTACGCGAACGGTATCATCGGGGACTAAACAATCCACCAGCAGAGATACCAATGTAATGGTTGAAATTGTCAATATTAAAATATGTTCTGTTATAAAATTTCTGTGCACCATATGCGCATTTCAACAAGTAATGTCTCATCAGTGATGCTCGAGATTGGCAGAGAGGAGATCTCCAACAGTGAAAACCACGGAACGGTTTTTTTTTTCACGAGAAAAGAAGAAAGCGACTAAACAGATGGAGGAAATAACACAGCACTACAGAAGCACGAAGGACAAACGATGAGTCCAGTGCAAGAATGGAATTTATTGTGGCGCTGTTAAAAACGTGCTGTTTTAAACATAATGCCGTATGAATTCATATTACATAATTATACAATTTAAGTAATACAGGTAGTATCTGATTAAATTTGATTGAAAAGATAGCTGTAGACTTATTTTTTTCTCCCATTCTATTATTCAAAAACTAGGGGGTCGCACATTGGCCCCGGTATCAGTAAAGCTTGAAGAAAATGGACAAAAGGAGCTTTAGTTCCTAGTTCCTCATCCAAACAAATTTTCATTTTAATCCCATCAGGCTTTCTGGGAGAGGGTTTTTTTACGCAAAAAGAGAAAATATTTACAAGTTCATTCCCCTTTATTTTTGTTTAATTGTTATGAACTAATACTGAATCTGAGACAAATATTTCAATAACTTCTGTTTTTGTATAAACAGTATTATTTACATGAAGAAAAAAATCAACACGACTAGTCGTTATCATCGGTAAAATGAACCAAACAGTTATTGATTTATCAGACATTTTATTACATCAAAATGCATTTATAAATACTGTAGAAGCCCTGGTAACGGCTATTCACCAGTCTGTTACCTTATTGCCTGTTAATCCGGTCTAATACTGAACAAATATAAGCATATGGTCCAGGAATGCGCAAAACGACGTTGGTGACATCATATCCCCTCGTTTGCTTTTAGGAAATATTGAATTGATTGGAAATAAAGCCGATATTTTTGGAATCTAAATTGAAGTTAAATAAGTACATTCTATGGTTTGTTTTGCTTTCTTTTTGTTTTTGTTTTTTGTTTTTTTTTTTTCGAATGTTTGCTTTTTTGGGGGGTATTGATATTGTTTTGCTGTTTTTTTTTTGTTTTTTTTTTTTATTATTATCTTGATTGTTTGTTTATGTTTTGCTCTCTTTTCATACCGGGAAATTTTAAAGACAGCTAATTTGTTGAAATAAATTATCTAATTTACAAGTTTTATAGCTCTTTTAGAACCCTGTTAATCTTACGAGTATTGCTTCTCGTTATTTTGTACCCTTCAAAATTTTGCATTTTTAAAAACCGAATTAATTTCATTTGATGTGGTATTAGGAAAAAAAAAAACATTTTAGAACGAAGTAGAACACTTTTTATTGAAAAAGATATACTAGTATCTTGACCGTGGGGGATTTTTTTCCTCATTTTAATGTATTGATTTTGTTTTTAATAAGTAGTAAAAAGCATTGATAGGATTTCTATGTTCTTTGATTAATACATGTTCTTTGTATATTGCAATTCCACATGTAATATCTAAGTGAGCAGTAAGTATGTACCTCGGTCTGAATGAAGATCAAAGACAATTGATCATGAGAGTGTTTGCATGAACGGCAATTTGTCTTAAAATGAGAAAGCATTTAAAACATGGATTTAGCTAAAACTGACACCAGATCAATCCGTACAAAGTCAATAGTATTCGAGTACATTACGTAAAAATTGAGCAAAATTTGGAATTTTATGCCAATTAACCATTTATGAAAAAGAAATTAAACAAGTGATTCATTGCGAATATCAACCGTGTCGATGTGAAATCGAATGGGTGCGGTTCTGATTTTCAATCAATTAATAAAGTGTGATATAAAGGGTCTCATATTTCATAGCTTGTGGGAGGTAGTTTAAGGAAAAGATTGCTTAAAAGATAAAAAGTAAGGAAATGTATGCTTTGGAATTGAAAGTCAGAACGTAAAAACTATGCGGTCGTCATGTGTCCATGGTAACAATGCACACAAAGATGAAAAAATAAATAAAATACGGATATCTATATTATGCAACGAAAGTTTTAAAATAATTGTTCACAGGAAGCAAAATGGTAAGGAATAACCCAGATTATATTTTTTATGAAAAAGAAAGAAAAAAAAGAAGAAAAAATTCAGTTTGATTTCACTAGTCCATATAAAGTCTCTCTTGGGTGACATTTTCTCATCATTTGAAAAAAAATCAATTTCTAATTTTCTGAATTCTTTTTAGGATTTCTCCGTTTGAGATAAATGGAATTCCTGACAACGTTAAACTTGTACGGTGACATTAAAGCCCCGATTCATTTGAATATTCTCCCTTCTATGGAGGTACCACCAAGACCCATTCAATCTTATCGTTAAACAGGATGAGAAATTAATTACACTATGTACAATTTAAGTAGTATAATGTTTTGACCCTGGCTTCATAAATCCAGATTAAGCCTCTCATTTACCTGTATAAGACTCTTCAATGAGACTGTCAGCACATTTATTTAAGGCTGCTCTAGAACATCGCCTTATTGTTACTGGCGTATTAATCGCCAGCTGCCAAGAGCTGGACACAAATTGATTTCAAATGTATTGGTGAGATTGATTATATTGCTCTAACATGAGAATTCAGCTTCTCCGGCAAAATATTTCCGTTTGCGGCTCTAAAAATGTCACAAACGGGGGACAACATCCATTTAGATAAAAGACAAGTGTGTTTTTATTATCAAACAATGGCTTGAGAACAACCGTCACAAAATTTTAATTTATTTTTAAATAAAAAATATTTTATGTGTCGATCCCCCATAAAGAGATTAAAATTTTCTGATGTCAATGATTCAAGAATTTGAAAGGAAAGTTTTTTTCTTTTGAACTTTGATTTCATTTTCTTCAAAAATCAAGGACATGAAAATGAACACGAATATAGCAAATACAATGTATATTAATTTGATGAATTAATCTTAAACTAACGGGTATCTACCTCAAGGTATAGCTCTGATGCTATTGAATTTGAAGACGTTTAACATTTGTACTACTTGGTGAGTGTCACTGCTGGTCGACCAGGAGTCCCCGAGGGCACATGTACAATGTAGCCAAGTTCGATCAACTTCGGTTGATCGTCTGTCTCTTCAACGCATTAAAAAAATTCTGTTATCAAAATTTCTTGAAATTTCTAAAACGTGGGTCTTGTAGCATCATATCCCACCATTCCTGCTTCGTCTTTCGGTACATTTTTGGACATAATAACTATCACTTTCTTTGACCATATTACATTGTTTAGATTGAGGATTACTGACGAGGGTTAAGTACCCGAAACGTGTATGTCTGGTCCATGCTTCAAATCTATCTGTTTATAAATGATGCTATTGAATTTGAAGATGTTTAACATTTGCACTACTTGGTGAGTGTCACTGCTGATGGACCAGGAGTCCAGGAGGGCACATGTACAATGTAGCCAAGTTCGATCAACTTCGGTTGATCGTCTGTCTCTTCAACGCATTAAAAAGATTATGTTATCAAAATTTCTTGAAATTTCTAAAACGTGGGTCTTGTAGCATCATATCCCACCATTCCTGCTTCGTCTTTCGGTACATTTTTGGACATAATAACTATCACTTTCTTTGGCCGTATTACATTGTTTAGATTGAGGATTACTGACGAGGGTTAAGTACCCGAAACGTGCATGTCTGGTCCATGCTTCAAATCTATCTGTTTATAAATGATGCTATTGAATTTGAAGATGTTTTACATTTTTACTACTTGGTGAGTGTCATTGCTGTTGGACCAGGAGTCCCCGAGGGCACATGTACAATGTAGCCAAGTTCGATCAACTTCGGTTGATCGTCTGTCTCTTCAACGCATTAAAAAAATTCTGTTATCAAAATTTCTTGAAATTTTTAAAACGTGGTTCTTGTAGCATCATATCCCACCATTCCTGCTTCGTCTTTCGGTACATTTTTGGACATAATAACTATCACTTTCTTTGGCCATATTACATTGTTTAGATTGAGGATTACTGACGAGGGTTAAGTACCCGAAACGTGCATGTCTGGTCCATGCTGTAAATTTATCTGTTCTTAAATGATACTATTTTTTCTAGTTGAAAATTCGCGTTATAACGGCCCCAATTAATAGATATGGAGGAGATTCCCAAAAACGCCGATGCTACAGTGACAATATAGCGAAAACCACTCTCCTGGGACGAGGAAAAAGAAAAAACCAAAAGGATACAGTAACATCACATAATTGAAATATATAGGATAACTCTACATATATGAATAATCTCAACAGAAAGAAATAAAATGCATCACTCAAATGAATAAATTAAAAATGGTTCAAAATAAATACAACTAAAAAGATGTTGTCATATTTTGCATATCATTGTATCAAAACTCGGATGAGAAAAGTTCCTAGAATTACATGTACTTCCATCGCAGCATCAAGACAACTCGTAGTCGTTCGAACTTCATGCATCTTCACAGTCGTATAGAAACTCATTCTTTCCACAAACAGTTCGCAACTGGAACAATCTACCAGACTATATTCATAGCAAACCATCTCTGTCATCATTTAAATCTTATCTATTTAAAAGCAAACCCGAAACACCCCCCCCCCCTTTAGTATGATATTGGCAATAGAAAATCCAAGATCCAACACGCTCGCCTTCGTATGAATTGTAGTCCCCTTAAATCAACTTTATTCCAAATGAACCTTGTTGTATAAAAATATTTGTATGTTGTTATGCAGTATAGATAGTTTGTGGAGAGTAACTGGATACTTCACCATGCTCTAGTCTGTTATGACTCGGACTTTACTGCCTTTGGACACCAAACAATCGTTTTTAGCATCTATCTTGTCTGTCCAATGTGGCTCTTGGTATGTCCGACTTACATCCAAAATTCGGTTTTACTACTCAATGATCTGAAAGTTGCAGTGTATGAGTGTTTATTTTTACATTATCCATTAGTCTTTTAAGGCTGTCATTCATTGTGTCCTATTTCCTATATCCTACCAAAATAAGGAAATAATTTTCAAATGCTTCTATCAGAGCCAGAATTTCCAACTTCATGAAGGAGAATATAGAAAGATGAACTGTTTCTAAAGGATAATACCTATTTTTGAATCGGTTGGGATTCCAATACATTTAGCAGAGCTGAAACAATTTGTTCTGAACTCCTACAAACTAATCTTACAAAGTGCACTGATCCCAATAAAAAACGATGCCAATAATGTTTTGCCTATAATAGATGGATTTGATGTTCAATTTTCCATAAATATAGAAATATATGGTATATCGTACCACTTATGGACTGTATGTACATTTCAAGAAATAATGTATCATCAGTGATGCTGGGGCCGAAAGAGAGAAAATACAAATAGTGAATGTTAACAGAGCGAAATACTAAACTCAACTTAAAATGTATGCAAAAGAGCAGACACTAAAGACAGAGATGTGTCATCAGGGAGATGCCCTTTAGTTTTAGAATATATCAAAAAATTATAAACCTATTATTCAGTTTCAGGAAATTTACAAATACATTTCAAGTACGCGCAGAACTACAGTGAAACCATGTTAACGAAATCCTCTGGGAACTAAGAGTTCACCAGAAGAGATACCAACCTAGTGGCTGAAATTATCAATATTGAAATATATATTCTATCGTTATGATTAATTGCACCATGTATATGAGAATTCTAACAAATGATGTATCATCGTATAATGATCTAGACCGAAAGAGGCTTACGTCTAGAATTCAGAATACCGTAGTTATCATTTACAATTTTTTAAAAATGTTAAGATTCAAGTAGGGAATCCGTTTCAAGATTTACACGTACTTTATTTTTTCATAAGGAAAATATTTTGAGGATTTCAGATAATGATCCAGTGAATCCAAATAATGAATCCAAAAAATGAATTGAATACTGAATCCAATGAAACCAAATTATGAATATATTTAGATTTTAAAAATGACCAAACTTTTATACCATAAGAACCAGTTCATAAGGACAGAGTTATACTTTCAGGGAGAACCTCTTAGTTTTAGTATAACTTATTAAATTAGGTGTTGGAGACTTTAACAAATATTTCAAGTCAAGCGTAAAAAAAACAACACTGTGAACCTTGGGGAACGATATTCCCGATGACTCTAGTTGTTGGAGATAAACCTTTTCGTTTCATCAAAGCATTATTGTTGCCAGAAGGAATGGGACCTTACACGGTGAGAAAATATGATAAAGGACTGAAACTCCTACTAGTATCTTACATTGGGAGAAGGGTCTAACATAGTTGGAACTATGTTTTTTTTTTCAGTAGCGCATAGTGCCACCCCTCCGCCCAAAAAATGGGTTCAACAGATATATGTCAATTATACTATATTGTCTTCAAAGATTTGATGGATTGGATAAACAAATCTGGAGTCAACAACTTAGACGCCATCTGATTTCCTTCACATTTCTTTTATAGATGTTCTTAAAATGATAAAGGAAATTGTAAGGTCCTTCTTACTGATTGTTTTTATTTTATTTTTTTAAGATGAGGTCGAAGGGTTCCAACTCTATACCTTCTTGAAGAAAATTCCAAACCAATTTCCATGCACCAGACACGTGTTTCGAATATTAAATTCTCATCAGTGATGCTAACAGCGGAGCCACCAAAAATAATTTCAGTGGCGCCCTCTTTAATTTTTTGAAGGTAGATTTGTACATTTACATTTCAGAGAGTGCGCGGCTCCAAATTTCCTGTAGGGTCGATTAAGTAACATAACCAAATAAAATCTATGTTCAAAATAGCATTGGATGGATGGTGCTTTAATTTCGATGATATTTATCGGTAAAATGGCTAGTTTCCGAAATAGCAAAAAGAAATATGTATGATAGTCACACAAAGACCGTCCATGGAGATGGTACATCACGATGAGTCTTTTCCAAACATGATATATGTCTGACCGAATGCCATTGAAAGTCCTGTTGTTGGTTTTACAATGAGATTTCGCATAAGTTTATGGTTGGCTGTCAGCAATGTTAGAATAGAGATAAAAGAAAGGAGGGGATATCCAACAAGACTCGGTCGCAGCACCCACAGCAAAACATTGAAACATCCAAATACGGAAAGAACACCTCAAGAGACACCAAACGGACAAGGAAAACCAAATACCAAAGACGTCATAAAAACACCATCCTCAGAAACCCAGGCTCCATTGAGTTACACTTACATAAGAGTAAGCGCAATCGAGCCTGGGTTTTCATGTCAAAACACTAAACACACGAGACAGGTGACATATCTAAATTTGGAGTAGAGCACTCTCTGTAAAGTAAAGGGACAAATTTAAATTCAAAATATAAAACCAGATGGCGCTACTGAAATGAATTTTGGCAGCTTCTGAAAATCACTTTGGATGGAAGCATCACTGATGAGGATTTAATATCCGAAACACGTGTCTGGTGCATAATAAATTGGTTTGAAATTTTCTTCAAGAAGGTATAGAGTTTGAACACTTTCGTATTATTGATATAAACACGTACATTTTGTATTTCCTTTTGCAGTGTTCCCCATGACTGGATGTTTGATAAGTATATTAATTACTTCTTTCCAGATCTGTCGCCAGAAAGAAGCTTTGCTTTGTCCCTTTATCAATTTGACCATACATATTATTTCGCTACTTCGGAAACTTATCATTTCATACAAAAATATCATCGAAATTAGAGGAGGTTAATATCCCTCCAATGCTATTTTGAACATTATATAGATTTTATTTGGATATGCTACTGAATCGACCCTACAGAAAAGGAGCCGCGCACTCTCTGTAAAGTACATGGACAAATTTAAATTCAAAATATAAAACCAGAGGGTGCTACTGAAATAAATTTTGGAAGCATAACTGATGAAGATTTAATACCCGAAAAACGTGTCTGGTGCAAAATAACTTGGTTTGAAATTTTCTTCAAGAAGGTATAGAGTTGGAACACTTCCGTATTATCTGTATGCAATATACAATGTTCAGCTAGGTTTTAATATTTATATTTTCTGTTTTGAAACTTGTCGACGTTGTACATAGAATTCAAGTTTTTCCAAAATTTAAAATGTAAGTCTTCGTGAGTTCTTATTCAAATGATATGAAAAATACCCAGATAATCATGTACTATTATTTACATTATGCATTTTTCAGCATGTAAACTGTTGGAGAAGCAAGAATAAAAGAGGATCCGGGCAGCAATACAATGTGCACAAACTTTTGCAGCTTTCTGAATTCGCTCTAAATTACCTTTCTTCTTAAATTCCTGTTTTACTTGCGACCATAAAAGACAATCCCATGGCAAACTGAAGAACATGAAAATGTAAACAATATGGCCGTGTGATTCTGGGACATATATTATAGTCTTATCAAGTCAACGCTGTCATATTGCTGGAATAAAAATCTTTAGACAAATCGGTCTGCAGCAAGAATGCATTAAAACATCACTCCTTTTCTGTGACGGGAGGGTTTGTGAAGGAGGGAACGGAAACGCCGGCCATATGGGCTCTGCATGAATTAGAATATATAACAATAACTATAAAATTAGTATAGTATGGGGTATTGTAGCACACCCTTACCCCACTTGAGACTCGGCAGCTGGCGGGACCATGGGCAGCGGGGGCGAAGCTACTCTCAAAACTATATGCTCATCAAATGAGTTCGTTCCCCGCCCAACTGTGCACGGCGTTTGAATACAAGTTTACAAAGCATTCAGCTTGTTTGTACTGCCAATTTTACAAACTCGTCATGCATTATATTGGGGTATATGACCCCTCTCATTACATTGGTCACCTACTAAGGAAACATATTCAACGATCTGACACTTTCATGGCCTTTATTTCTACACGTGCATAAATTGTCCAAAGATAGATGAGAATTTAAGAAAGACTGAAAAGTGAAAGCTGGAAAAGATTTCAATATGGTTTTCACTCATTTGAAACATTTTTAAGAATTGCGGACAAGAAATTATAATAGATACTTCAAACTTGACATCTATTTGTTTAAAATGACAAAGCTGTCAACTTTAAGAATTCAAGAAAACTCGCGATTTTGAAACTTCCGGTTTCAATTTGAGAAAGGCAGAAATGATGGGAAATGTCTTCATATGCGCGCATTCTTTATGAATTTCATACATTGTCACATATTCCATGCAAGGGAAATAAGAAAGGAAAATATAACAAAATGCGATCATATCTATCAAATTTTTTATTCATTAATTGATTAATTAATTTATTTATTTATTTATTTATTTATTTATTTATTTATTTATTTATTTATTTATTTATTTATTTATTTAATGCATGTTAAAGTAATTCATTTTCAGTCTCCTATATCTTAATAGAAATATTTTAAATATTCATTGTCCAGAATCTAATGAATTTTTTTCTGAATTTTTTTTATGGAAAACAAAATTCTTAGCTTTGTGTTCGTCTTATATTTAAGATAAATAGAATATAACAAAAAGCCTTGTACGCAACAATTATTTAGAGCGAAAACAAAAATCAAACAAACAAAAACCAGAGGGGTTTTTTTTTATCAAATGAGAACTTATTGTTTGTAATGCAGGCTGAAGTCTTGACATTCTTAATTCGATATGAGTGAATAATCTAAAAGAAAGGTTTTTAAAGCTTTCAAATTTTTAGTTTGCATAATTCACCTTTTGTTTTGTCAATCATTTTCTTCATCCATTCGTTTGCATTTCTTAGACAAATATGTCAATATGACATTTTTACGATATTAGATTATATAATATTTGTAGGAACATTCATAAATATACCAATGACATAATAAATGACATATGACAGAAAAGAGATAGCGATTCTCTTTTTAACATCGAATAAATTTATCTATTCCATCAAATAACAACCAAACAAAAAGCAATGCAAGCAAAAAGAAAACAAAAACAAAAACAAAGCAAAACAAAGCAGTACAGAACAAAAGAGTTGGATAAAGGCAGGTTTGAGATATCCTCATGAAGAACAAAAAGTAAATTTTATTTCCAATACACTCCAATACAAGTAACAGGTTGAATTTTTAAAAAATGTCTAATTTGGTAAAATAACAAATTAACAAAGGAAATATCAAATATCTGTTTTAACAAAATCTTGTCCGAAATAAATCTAAGTTTTACACTTCATATTTCTTTTTCTCTCAGATGGAATATTTTTCGTTGATCCATCTTATTTCATATTTCAGTTGCACTCTATTAAAAAGCAAAAACAAAGGAAAAGAAAGAAAACTTTATAAAACCCAAAACTTACTCTTTGTTACGTATGCTGTTTTTCTCGACTAAAGAGAGATAACTCATAAGCAACATTGAAGGAATCGACTTTCAATTTTACCAGCACAGATCAGAGACCAATAAATATTTGATAATTTCAATTAAAATTCATATCTATCCTGTAACATTAATGATAGTATCGAAAGTAATGTGAGCAACAAAGAAATATTGTCTGACCTTTTTTGAATGAAAGGCTCTTCAGCTTTTTGTTTAGTTTTTGATTGTTTTGCTTTGGTTTTGTTAAATACTCAATGTAAACTGTTGTATTTTCAATACTGTACTTTTCAAATAATACGATTCAAAAGTTTCGAATGAAAAAAAAAACATATTTATAATCCTACGAAAGAAGATATCATCTTACTTCTACAGAGAAAATGGTAGATTTGGGGCATATAGTTTTTGATCTGTCCCTATCTTTTTGTCCATTTGTCCTAAAAAAAAAACCGTAGCCATAGCATAAAAGATTTAGCCATAGCTTTAAAAACTTACACACAGCTGAAAAAGCCTTACACATAGCTTTTGAATAATTTAAGTGACAGAGCTTTCATGCACGTGTGTTCATTGTGACAATATCTTTCCGAAGGTACTGAAGTTTTATTTTTTCTAATTGAGACCTTGACCTTGGAGTTTGATCCCTTTTTGAAGAAAAAAAAAAACAACTAAAATCTTTACTTCTTACCGGTAAGTGCTAGAACTTTATTATGTTTAAAGGATGGCCCCCTTTTTAATCACTCATAAACGAAGAATTCTAGGCAATCTGTATTACTTTTTTTACATAAAATCATGACAAAATAGCCTTTCATATCCTTAAGTGATTATTGGAATTTCAGTTGTCTTCAAGATGTATAAGTGTGTGATGTCTGTTTCGTGAAAAGTGTTTCGGCATATCCGGATAATCCGCCATCGATTCCGGACTTAAACCTTGTATATTCTCAATACATATGCATGAGAGAGGTCGAGTGAATTGTCACATGATGACAAACTATGTGACAACGGCCACCGAGGTAAAAATCAATACATGCTAATATTTCACCGTAGCGTATCACGTGATATGAAAATAATCTCTTGCATGGGAATCCCCTTCGATTGACAAGGTAAATGCTGTCTAAATCTACATTATATGAATTTATTTTAGGCCTATCATACGATCATCGTTATAAATTATATGATGGCTATCTATTCTGGTCAAGAATAGAGGTATGCCCAGAGAACACTTGAACAGAAAGTTTTGTTTATTTACTTGCTCCATATCATAACATGTAAACAAAATTTTCTGTTTAAGTGTTCTCTAAATATTCCTCTATTCTTGACCAGAAAAGATTATTATCATATTTATAATAATGATGTTCATATGATAGGCGTAAACTAGTTTCATATAAAGTAGATTTAGACAGTATTTACCTTGTTTGATCGAAGGGGATTCCCTTGTAAGAGATTATATGCACATCACGTGATACGCTACGGTGATATTTGGGGCGTGTTGATGGCATTTTCAGATAACTTTTCCCCCTTCTTTTTCGACTTACTTGCGTGTATGGATAACTCTCTTTGAGATTAGATATATGCCTTATACTATGCAACTCTTATTTTTCTGAATAAGCCATCATGCTAAACTTTGAAGAAATTTGTCGTATGTAAATGAGTTTTCGTGCATAGTTCAACCAAAGCTCGCGAAGAGTATGTAATTTTGACTTATAATTTCTGAACAAAAATTGGCGTGTACATTAAAGTTCAGACATAGTACGCTATTTCAATATTTTGAGAGAATTCCTAAACAGATTTTTTTACAGTCGTTCTTAAGGCCCGGGATCCTTTATATTTCACATGTGTTTTCCTTGTATTGTGACAATACATTTCTATTGGTACCAAATTTTTTACCCCGTGACCTTGTCTTTGGAGCTGCGACCAGGGGATCTTGAGTACTTAATTCCTGAAAGAGTTTGTGACACTATGTGAAGTGTTTGAAGACGGAAATTCAAAAATGCGTCTGCCAATAGGATTCCATATTTCTTGACGGATTGCATCGAGAAAGACACTCTTGGTCAAGGAATTTTGGTACATGCCTCATGTATAGCTTTATAAATTATGAACACATGTTGCTGAGGAGTCAAAAATGCATCCGCTAATTCAAGTCTTCTTTGGCTATGTTGATCAATCAACTCGAAAAACAAAGGCAACTTAATGATCGCTCTCTGTAGTGTTCTGTGAAAGTTTTGTATATTGGTTGACGAGTGAAAAAAAAGCAATGTGTAGGCCAGTTGATGGATCGGCTCGAAAAACATATTTGGAAGAAGACATTGAGTATTTGTCGTGAAAGTATGATGAATAGCAGCGGAGAAATCAAAAATCCATCAGCCAATCAAAACCCTCGGCTGAAAATTTCTGACGGATCGGCCTAGAAAACACACAACTGACCGAAAACCTTTCGTGCATGCAATCTATTTAAGAGAAATCATGTGTTTTGATGTCTTGAGTGTGCCGTTATCATACAAAGTTACTATTCACAACAATTGTGTGTTCTTCAAGACCACTTGGTAATCGGAAAAGTGAGAGGGCTGTGCGCTCGTGATCCGGTAATCTGGATAACAACACATTTTGTTACTAACGTTGACTCATGACCTTGTCCTTTGACCAAACGAGTCCAAAGTATTGATATCATTGTATGAAATTTAATTAATGTCGAACGATAAGGATTGTAAACACGAAAAGCCATTTGTTGACGTCCGTCCTTACTTATTGTACGATTCTGATTATTTTCTACGTTTTACAAATATAATACCTTTTCGTTATCTCAGTTTTCAGTATGCAAGAATACAATTTCTGAGAAAGACAACGAGTAGTACGAATTTTCTGAACTGCTCTTGTAATCTCTTTGCAGCAAACTTCTTCTTAATACATTCAATTGAAAGAAGAGACAAGATATCAGCTTTTGATCAATCATTTTTATTGTTCAAATGCTATTCAATGACGTAAAACAAGTGATTTCGACATAAATGCATCGAATGTCCATTACAGCACCTCAACCTGTATCAACATATAGTATGATATATACATTTTAAATAACATATGGCCATCTGTGAATGAGAAATGAAAATAGAGCTCTCGTGGGTATAGAATTTGTCAGAAACAAAATATGATTGAGTGATCTTGAAACTACCCCAGTCAGACTGGGATAACTTTTTACATGATAATGACAGATTAGCAAAATCAAAACGGTTTACCCTTTACTTATGTCTATTGCACATCTGATTATAAGAGAGGCCTTATTGTGCAAATAATATTGCTTGAATTTGAGATATTTTACCTCTTTTGGGAGAATTCATAATTTCTTACATTTACCAATCACCGACTGTACGACATTACACATCATAACAACTTAACAAGAATAAAATCAGTTCGGTTTATCCTCAAAAGCCATAAAATAAAATAATTTCTGCTTAATATATCTTCAAATTTGAAGACGTCAGTCTTTAAAACAAATGGCAGTTTTTTCATCATTTCCAAAAATATAACATAAAACATTAGAACTTTCCAGATAAAACATTTAGAATATAGTTTTAAGAATCCGAGATACAAGAAAACAAAGCTGAATTTAAAATGCATACGCGTGGAGTTAAATCGCACATTATCGGTCCTTTCCGTCGCACTCTCGTTTTTCCTACGGAATGGCACGAGAATGTACGATTGCGGTGAGTTGAGTTCCAAGGTTATCTTCTCCTGGGAGGGGCGGGTCTTGACTTGATGTCCTTACAGCGGGGAATGTGGCGCTCAGCCGTGGAGGGATTGAACTTCCGTGAGCACCACGGGCACTGTACATAATCCTGAGGTGTCCGAGGGAGGGGGAGGGGGTAGGGCAGACGTACTGACACCAGTCTTCTCCATCTCTGATACTTTTTTGGCATATCGGATTGTCTGTATAAAACTTTCGTGTTTTGTTCTCCAGTTGGATTTCTTAGGCTGGAAAATGATATATTTATAAATTAGTGAATTATTTTCAAATCAGAAAACTTAAGTATGTACATGTACTACACGTCAGTTTCAATGGTATGCAGCTAATGGTCCATTTTATTAAAATTCGGGTTTTTGTAAAATTTGGCAGACATTGCATTAAAAAAACCGGATTTTTTTTTGTTTGTCAAAGGTAATAAAGATAGTTTATCTAACCTTTCGATTCGTATAAACTAGAAACAGTAAAATCGATGTATTTTATTTTTTCCGCATTTTCTCCTAAAAGTTCATACAGATACCTTTGTTTTGGGTTGAAAACTAAAAATTGCAAAGGGTACAGATGGGAATTCTTGAACAGCACTTTCATTTTTAGTACTTGATTGTATAGTATTTAAAAAAAAAATCTGTTACCAAATTTATAACTCAAAGAAAATTTCTTACCGGTGGTTGAGGCTTTTGTTTCTTTGATGAACTATAATAGTTTTCCATGTCCGTGCCTGCCACTCTCATTTTGGATGGATCGTGCACTTTCCGTTTCTTCGTCACGTTACCACACGCGGCCTTGTGCTTCTGTATCCGATCGCTGGCAAACTTACGTCCACAGTTGGAACAGGAAACGAGATTCGTTCTACCAGATGCATGTGCTTCCGGGTCATTTGCCGCAGCTAGGAAGAAAGAGAGATCCTGATTGGATGGGGCCGGCAGAGCAGGTGATTGCTCTCTAGGAGGAGGAGGCTGAGGTGGAGGAGGGTGTGGTTTAACTGCTTTCCGCTGAACTCTGACGGGTTTTGTCTGTGGTGGAGGGGGAGTAGGCTGAGTTTTATAGCTACTCATGTCGTCCTCATACATTGACTTAGGACTAAATCGCCTGGTCGGTTTGTTTCGTGCACTATAATCTTCTCTATGGCTATATTGATTCTGTTGTTGTCTCTCGCGTTCTTCCTCTTCCCTGATTCTGCGCTCAGCTTCATCTCTGAGCCTCTGTTCCTCTTCTTCCTTCATTCTTCTCCTTCTCTCTTCTTCGCGTTTCCTCCTTCTTTCCATTTCTTTTTTCTCCTATGAAAGTAAGTAAGAAATATTGCAGATATATCTTTAAAATAGGAATATAAAGTACGTACAAAAACTATAAATACATATACTTATATCTACCGAATTAATTTAAGATAAGTATAACAAGTACCTGTTCTTCTTCACGTTCTCGTTGTTTCCTCATACCGTCCAACTCTCTCTGTTGCTGTTGTATCCTGGCCATCAGCTCTCTTTGCTGCTTTGCCATGTCGTCTTCAGTGGTGTTCTCCTCTTCGTCGGTTTCCTCGTATTCATACGCCGGCAGCTGGTGCCAGTGCAGGTTTCATACCTGCTTTTTTCAGGCGCTCTTCTCTTGCTTTGTCTTGCTCCATTTGCCAGTTCTGGAAATCTGATTTCTTTTGTGGTCTGGAGACACCCGAGGGTGGTTTGCTGGAGGTACCGTTATACTGGTGACGCTTCTGCTTCTGTAAAGTTTTTAAACTAGACAAGTTTGGAGGAGGCGTGTCGTCACTGGGTGTCATTTGACCTGCAGGGAAATTTTCAGTCTCCATGAAAACCATTGGAAGGAGCACTTCTTGGTATATGACCGTTGCTTACGGGTGTGGTATTTTTTGGTGTGGTCTCTTTAGAGTCCATGGTCTCCCGTGCCTCTGGGGTTTCTGTGGTACAGGAGCAGGGATCATGCTGTTCTGTCCCCTGTTACGATCAATAGGAGCTAGTGGATTACTTTTATCTCGTCCCTTTGCGATTTTTGAATACTTCAGAGAGCCATTAGAGTTCTGTCTATGTACCCAGGGGTCATCAGTATCACTCTGTACGTCCATTCTTTTGATTTTATAATGAGTATTCATAGATGGCAAAGCGTGGGCGTTGTCTACATTCTGTTCCATTTGACGTCTCTCTTTAAAGAAATCACGGACAGTCATTTTTGATTGGCTATTTACTTTCTGTAGAGCTCTTCGCTGATTATCTTCGTACATTTTGATCAGTTTTTCCTCCTTTTCCTTCATCAGTCTTTGTTGATAATTTGACTGTAACTGCTGTAATTTGGATGGATTCCTCTGACCTCCAGAACTCATGTCGACAGGGGGGAGGGCGGCAGAATTGTTATAGAACCTGGGTATTTTTGATGGCCCTCTGTACTCCGGGGGTCGTTCAGAATGTACTTTGCTCATCTGGAGGCTGGATTCCTTGCATACGCCAGGTCTGAAACAAAAATCATAAAATTGTAGAATTAAAAAATCTTTCATTGAAGAAACATCTGTTCAATGCATTACGAAAAAAAAATCAAATATAGAAATTTTATGTTCTCCTTTACCACTATCTGACCCTTACGACAATTCCATGAAGTAGATAATGAAGAAATATTATGGGTATCTATAAATGTGCGTACGATCGCGATAAATCAATGAAATTTTGAATTATTGATGCCATGGCAGCGCCCCGGGTATTGTCACTCTGGGAAGCACAGAAAAATACAAATAAACAAGTCTAATTATCTTCCAAATTAATCTTGTAATTACTTGGGTTTTTTTCTGTATGTAGCTTGACGAAGCGAAAATAATTCTGAAAATTGTATTTTCAATACATAATTAATTAGCGACATATAGGGTTGCATTTTGTCTCTGTTAATACTAGTATTTCTAATTGATGGAGGGTAAAGGAATAGTATAGTGTCAAGAGTATACGAGTAAATCAAATGCCACAACGCGGGGGTGGTATTGAAATCTAAAAACAACAATGCATAATTGTTTGTATCAACTAGTTCTGCCTGTGCATGTATTAACTAGTTAAGATGAATAATTCAGTATGTACAGAAGTATAAGTTTAGATGAATTTCGAATTATAATTTAACAAATACTATAAACAAATACATTTATTCTAAAACTTTTCCTGCAATACATCTCCTTCAAATACATTTAATCATTTTCTTTGTCTACAATTTTTTGCAAAATATTCAGACGAATGGCCTGGAGTTTTCAAATACTGGTTCTTGATCTAAATCATTAATGTTTTTCATTTTATTTATTTATTCATCTATTTACCTATTTATTCATTTTCATTTTATTATTTTCATAGATATATTTTTAATCTAATTTAATTTAATTAAATTAAATTAAATTAAATTAAATTCAATTCAATTCAATTCATTTCATTTCATTTCATTTCATTTCATTTCATTTCATTTCATTTCATTTCATTTCATTTCATTTCATTTCATTTCATTTCATTTCATTTCATTTCATTTCATTTCATTTCATTTCATTTCATTTCATTTCATTTCATTTCATTTCATTTCATTTCATTTCATTTCATTTCATTTCATTTCATTTCATTTCATTTCATTTCATTTCATTTCATTTCATTTCATTTCATTCATTTCATTTCATTTCATTTCATTTCATTTCATTTCATTTCATTTCATTTCATTTCATTTCATTTCATTTCATTTCATTTCATTTCATTTCATTTCATTTCATTTCATTTCATTTCATTTCATTTCATTTCATTTCATTTCATTTCATTTCATTTCATTTCATTCATTTCATTTCATTTCATTTCATTTCATTTCATTTCATTTCATTTCATTTCATTTCATTTCATTTCATTTCATTTCATTTCATTCATTTCATTTCATTTCATTTCATTTCATTTCATTTCATTTCATTTCATTTCATTTCATTTCATTTCATTTCATTTCATTTCATTTCATTTCATTTCATTTCATTTCATTTCATTTCATTTCATTTCATTTCATTTCATTTCATTTCATTTCATTTCATTTCATTTCATTTCATTTCATTTCATTTCATTTCATTTCATTTCATTTCATTTCATTTCATTTCATTTCATTTCATTTCATTTCATTTCATTTCATTCATTTCATTTCATTTCATTTCATTTCATTTCATTTCATTTCATTTCATTTCATTTCATTTCATTTCATTTCATTTCATTTCATTTCATTCATTTCATTTCATTTCATTTCATTTCATGTCATTTCATTTCATTTCATTTCATTTCATTTCATTTCATTTCATTTCATTTCATTTCATTTCATTTCATTTCATTTCATTTCATTTCATTTCATTTCATTTCATTTCATTTCATTTCATTTCATTTCATTTCATTTCATTTCATTTCATTTCATTTCATTTCATTTCATTCATTTCATTTCATTTCATTCATTTCATTTCATTCATTTCATTTCATTTCATTTCATTTCATTTCATTTCATTTCATTTCATTTCATTTCATTTCATTCATTTCATTTCATTTCATTTCATTTCATTTCATTTCATTCATTTCATTTCATTTCATTTCATTTCATTTCATTTCATTTCATTTCATTTCATTTCATTCATTCATTTCATTTCATTTCATTTCATTTCATTTCATTCATTTCATTTCATTTCATTTCATTTCATTTCATTTCATTTCATTTCATTTCATTTCATTTCATTTCATTTCATTTCATTCATTTCATTTCATTTCATTTCATTCATTTCATTTCATTTCATTTCATTTCATTTCATTTCATTTCATTTCATTTCATTTCATTTCATTTCATTTCATTTCATTTCATTTCATTTCATTTCATTTCATTTCATTTCATTTCATTTCATTTCATTTCATTTCATTTCATTTCATTTCATTTCATTTCATTTCATTTCATTCATTTCATTTCATTTCATTTCATTTCATTCATTTCATTCATTTCATTTCATTTCATTTCATTCATTTCATTTTCATTTCATTCATTTCATTTCATTTCATTTCATTTCATTCATTTCATTTCATTTCATTTCATATTTCATTTTCATTTCATTTCATTTCATTTCATTTCATTTCATTTCATTTCATTTCATTTCATTTCATTTTCATTTCATTTCATTTCATTTTCATTTCATTTCATTTCATTTCATTTCATTTCATTTCATTTCATTTCATCATTTCATTTCATCATTTCATTTCATTTCATTTATCATTTCATTTCATTTCATTTCATATTTCATTTCATTTCATTCATTTCATTTCAATTTCATTCATTTCATTTCATTTCATTTCATTTCATTTCATTCATTCATTTCATTTCATTTCATATTTCATTTCATATTCATTCATTTCATTTCATTTCATTTCATTTCATTTCATTTCATTCATTTCATTTCATTTCATTCATTCATTTCATTTCATTTCATTTCATTTCATTTCATTTCATTTCATTTCATTTCATTCTTCATTTCATTTCATTTCATTTCATTCATTTCATTTCATTTCATTTCATTTCATTTCATTTCATTTCATTTCATCATTCATTTCATTTCATTTCATTTCATTCATTTCATTTCTTTCATTCTTCATTTCATTCATTTCATTTCATCATTTCATTTCATTTCATTCATTTCATTTCATTCATTTCATTTCATTTCATTTCATTTCATTTCATTTCATTTCATTTCATTTCATTCATTCATTTCATTTCATTTCATTTCATTTCATTTCATTATTTCATTTCATTTCATTTCATTTCATTCATTTCATTTCCTTCATTTTCATTTCATTTCATTTCATTTCATTTCAGTTCATTTCATTTCATTTCATTTCATTTCATTCATTTATTTATTTATTTTATTTTATTTTATTTATTTTATTTTATTTTATTTTATTTTATTCATCTATTTGTTTATTCATTTATGTATTTATTTATGATTTATTTATTAATTTATTGATTTTTATATTATCAATTTATTTATTTATTTATTAATTTTTATTTCATTTCGTTTTATTTTATTTATTTATTTTTATTGTTATTTTTGGCTTTCCTTAAGCTAATCTGATTCATTCCACATCCATAAAACTTTTCAGTTTAAATTTCAGCATCCATTGAATTTTGTTTTCTTTTGATGAAAATCAATATCACACAACTCCATGAACTGTCAGATAATGACAGGTTTGAGTTGATCTGTTTTAATTTGCAATACTGGCAAAATTCTATTAGTTGGAGCTTTGTAATGTATTGCTAGCATTCTATCATTTTGGAAATGATACTGAATAACTGATCATAGTATTATTATAAAAATCAGTCATTCAGGCATCAGTATCATTTCATATATGACATATAGATCTATATGATTTCAGAAATCATACAAAATTTGTTTGCCCTCCCCTTGATCTGATTTCTATAATTTTATCTGACTGTGACACTTTTGCATTGAAAACTTCACCAATACACTTACTTGGAAGCTGACATCAGAAAGATAAGGATTGATGTGCATTCTGGAAAATTCTCAAGTGCGCATTTTTGTTTGAGGTGTCCTTGTAGCAGTATTTCCTATGCCTCTACTCTATTCATAAATCACAGATGGAGTAAGTAGAGACATAGCATATTGACATACCGCTACACAGACACCGGTGTTTCAGACAGTCAGATCGCAATAGACCTTCTTCATATTACCGCTAGACTTGCATTTTAGACACAATTACGCCAAGACCCGACATAACAACTTTTGACTTTTTTTCTAACTGTGACATCATAAGTCTGCTTAGTAACGACGTCACAGTTAAAAGTTACATCAAATCTTGTGATGTCGGGTCTTAGGATGTGTAAAATGTGAGTCAACTGCGGTAATATGAAATTCGTCTATTCCAATTCTTCTGAAATCTCTTCTGCAGACATAAATCGCGGATCCATCAAATACACCATTATTTGTGTATTGGATCCGCAATTTATGAAGATGCTTTAATCTAAGTGTTGTGCATTTTAAAACAGAATCCCATGACCCCAGTAAGATCAAAGATAAACTGACTCATAACTTGTTTTAAATAGCCTGACTTAAAACACACTTAGACACATAAAATTTTCAATGATGTCCAATAGTCTTGCTTTGACGTATATTCTTCTTAATTTCCATTTGTAAAACATCATATTTACCCTTTCGTTGCCAATGAATCGTTACTGTTCCCTTTTCAGCTTGAAAATGGCATGGAAGTCGCCATGTTTATTTACATTGACAACAACAACACATGCGCAAACAAAAGGCGTCGTGAGGACTTCACGCAGTTTCGCGCTTAATTTAGATCGAACTTATGATAGTATCATTTCTAACAGCGGAAATTTAAATGATATCACATCAAAGTCTTTCATCAAAAATAGCCGAGCTTTGTTAACCCAGATGTCAAGATTAGTTGTGTCATTTGATGTATTACAATTAAAAAAAAAAAATCGCAAAGATTTTGTTGACGGTAGTTGACTGTGTGGTATTTTAAAACTTTTCTTGTGCATACTAGCGCGAAAAATTATATTTTTCTCCGGTGAACGCAACAATCTATTATTTTTGTGTCGCCTGCGAAGCATAGCAACACATGGGGATCATGTTCAATGATCATGTTGTCCGCCGTCCGTCCGTCTGTCCCAGTATCACATTTTAGGTGTCACATCCCGTAAGTGATAGAGTTTTGATATTTCACATGTGTATTCTTTGTGACAAGACCTTGCTACAGATACCAATTTTTTTTACCTAGTGACCTTAACCTAGATATTAGACCTACTTTTCCACTGAAAAAAAACCGCTTCACGGGCGACAAAAGCATTCCTTGGATTTATTACTATTTTATTTAATATTAGGTACTCAATGTCGGACTCCGGCAATTTTTCAAGTCTATTTTGATAAATCATTTCGTCTTTAATACTTCTGCAGTATGACTATCAAATGCTAATTACGTATGGGGCAGCTTGACAATCTAAAACCCCTTGTCTGAAAGCAGAAACCATAAAACATGAATTTCTATTGATTTTGAGTGTTATCAGATGTTATCATCATAATGAAAACACTGACGGTTTTAGATAAAAATTTGCTTTCACTGAGGAAATGCACCATAACAAATTGTACAAAACTTTTTTATCCTTCTAGAAATTTCGTTGAAAAGAAGTTCACTTTCACTTCTCTGTAGTCATCCTCGGTTCCCCAGGCTATTTGCGCTTTGGCTGATTCAGCCAAAGCGACAATAGCCTGGGGAACCGAGGATGCTCTGTAGTATACGACGGTACTTTTCTATTGTGAATGCGATTGGGTTTTCACGGTATTTTAAGCCGAAATTATTTTCTATGGCAAGAACGTGAAAAAAAAAGAGCTGATAGCATTGTTTCTGCTCATATTTTATCTTCGATAAAAATTGTAAAAGTATCTGTTCAACGGTTGAATACGTATATGTAATAATAACATGTGAGACAATCTTACTGAAATTTATTTACTGCAATTTTCAATTGGATTGCATCACAGGGATTTATCGCGCTTTCCGGTTGCTTTGTGCATTATTTAATACAAATAAAGGTACGCTGCTTTGCATCCCCGCGCAACTGCATGTTTTATTCAGTCGGCAAAATGTCCATAGTGACCTTGACCTTGAAAACCAATTGGGTCCATCCACTCCCCAATGTACAATTGCGGAAGGTTTGGTGATCATAGGATGATTGATTTGTTTCTATGCAGTTTTAAAGCAAAGTCCACAGTGACGTTGACCTTTGACCCTTGACCTTGAAAATCGATGGGGTTCGTCCTCTCCCCAATGCTGAACATTTGTGAAAGTTTTGGTGATCCTATGTTGATTTCTTTATCTTCTATGTTGTTCGCAAGGATTTTAAGACAAAGTCCACGGTGACCTTGGCTTTGGCCCCTGACCTTGAAAATCGATAGGGTTCATTCTCTCCCCATGGGAAACATTTGAGGAAGGTTTGGTGATCCTAGAATGATTGCTTTGTTTTCTATGCTGTTCACAGGGATTTTAATCCGAAGTCCACAGTGACCTTAACATTTGCCACTTGATCTTGAAAATCAATAGGGTTCATCCTCACCCCATGGAGAACATTTGTGGAAGGTTTTTAATGTTTTAAGCCTAAGTCCACAGTGACCTTGACCTTTGACCCTTGATCTTGAAAATCAACAGCTCCTTCAAAGCAAGACGGAATCCTGGCCTCACGGTGTCATCCGCTACCACTTTTATCCTCTCCCCAAGGGATTCATTTGTGGAAGGGTTTTTTTGGTGATCCTGTAATAATTGCTTTGTCTTCTGTGTGGTTCACAAGGATATTAAGTCTAAGTCACCTTTGACCTTGGTCTTTGAAATCAAAAGGGTCCATCCTCGCCCAAGGACATATATTTGTGGAAGGTTGTGTGTTTCTATGATGATTGCTTTGTCTTCGCAAGAATCACACACATACTAACAAACAAACACACGGCAGTGATGCTATCGCAAAAGAGTTGCAAGGGGATGATAAGTTCCTAGTGTACCACACCAAGGAAGGGATACCAGCTTTCAGAAATGTTTTAAAAACATAGCAGTGATAACATTAAAAAGAAAAACATCATGGACGGATCTGGAATTTTTTTCTGGGGGTTAAGGGGGGGGGGGGGGGGGGTTCCAAGCCGTCAATGACAATGACAATAATTTATTCTTTTCAAACGTACATGGTACATTGTTAAGAAAATACATAATATATATTTCATTTTTGATATGCATACGTGGAATACAAACATATAGAAATGATGTGATAGTAGTTTATATATTTAACCTAGAGGGTATGTTACCTTACCAGTAATCACACTTATAAATTGACATACTTTTTTGATAAGAACAGAGTTTCGAACACAAAGTACATTTTCTATTTTCTAGTGCAATATTCATCCATCTACCACTTTCTATAGGGAGGTAATGATTACGTGTTCTAAATTTGCTAAAAGTATTTCTAAATTTTGGAGGTAATGACAATAGGTAGTTTTCTAAATACAAATTGTTTTTAAAAATTCGATAATTCAAACCTTTTGATGATGAATTCATATCATTATTCCAATTCTGTCTAAATTGATCAATGAGTATATTTTTAACCGTATCTTTTAGCCAGGTTTTCCCAAATATAGGAAAGACCACAGTGGTCAAAAATCTGTTTTACATGTCTTATCCAAGGAAAATCTTTACACAATGCAATCTTATACATACATTTTGAAATCTTATTTTCATTAGCAGTTATCATTTTCGCCAAAAAAGTTACCATTCTTAATTTTACATTAATTTCAATAGGATATCGACCCAATTCGCCATATATCATAAAATTAGGCGTGTTCTTTCTAAGTTTGAGTATACATGTACAAAACTTCAAATGAAGTTTCTCTAAATTAGCAGTATTATATAGTCCCCAAACTTCACATCCATATAAGAGTATGGGCTGTACAATTTTATCAAATAAATCTAAAATACAATCAAGGGATAGGTTATGAGTTTTCGATTTTCTAAGTATACTATACATAGCATTGATTCCCTTTGAATACTGGTTTTCTACATTTGCTTTAAAAATACCATTTCTTGTAAAAATCACTCCAAGGTAAGTAAACTGGTTTACTATTTCGACAGTCTGACCTCTATACTTAAAATCAATATTAGAACAATTTCTTGGTTTTCTACCAAAAATAACAATCTTCGTTTTTTCAACATTTACCCTCAACTTCCATTTTAGACAATAATCCGAAAACAGATCAATTTTCCTTTGGAGATCACTAGGAGATTCCCCAAAGAGGATAGTGTCATCTGCATACAATAAGGCAAAAAGATCAAAATATACATCAATTTCATTTCGTGTGACAGAGAAGAGGGGGGTTGCAATATAGTGCTCGATTGTTGCGGCATCGGTTCGAGACCGACTTCTGGCCTATCCATCAATCAATCAATCAATTACAGGCGAACAAAGAAGAGGGAAATATCTCCAGCGAGACTAAATTGCAATGAACACAGCACAGCGATCACAACATGGCAATAAACAATACACGTCACGCAAAACAACCGCACAATTGAACAAATGACAACAACGAACTATGTTGTAGGTGGCGCCACTGCAACTAATCTGAGAAGGACAAGGTTATATTATTTGTATCAGTGCATTTAATATAACATGGAAACCAATATGATGTCTTATTTGTACATTGCTTTTGAAACACAAGTAGAAATAATATTTATATAGGTACTTAGTAGGTTATTTTCCCAAAATGAGCCTCTTCGAGCTACAGTCCTCGAAATTGTCCATGGTGCTTTGAACAATTACACACTTCTCGCGAATCTTCGGTTGATTTCGCTTCTCCATCGGAGTGTAACTGGAATATTGGTCTGCATTGTCTGTTATACCGTATAGTCTTCCTAAAATATATACATGTTTGTAAACAAAAAAAGGACATGTACTAGTAATTGTTTCAATCAGAAAAAGTAACAAAGAATAGGTACTTTATTTATTTATTTATTTATTTATTTATTTATTTATTTATTTATTTATTTATTTATTTATTTATTTATTTATTTATTTATTTACTTATTTATTTTCATTTTTATTTATTTATTTATTTATTTACATCACAGTCGTTTGTATAAATACAACAAAACGACAAATATATAGTGTTTTATTGTATTTATACGGAGAAAATATAGTGTTTTCAATGTATTTATGTGGTGAGAAAATATAGTGTTTTAGTTGTATTTATACGGAGAAAATATAGTGTTTTAGTTGTATTTATACGGAGAAAATATAGTGTTTAGTTGTATTTATACGGAGAAAATATAGTGTTTTAGTTGTATTTATACGGAGAAAATATAGTGTTTTAGTTGTATTTATACGGAGAAAATATAGTGTTTTAGTTGTATTTATACGGAGAAAATATAGTGTTTTAGTTGTATTTATACGGAGAAAATATAATGTTTTAGTTGTATTTATACGGAGAAAATATAATGTTTTAGTTGTATTTATACGGAGAAAATATAGTGTTTTAGTTGTATTTATACGGAGAAAATATAGTGTTTTAGTTGTATTTATACGGAGAAAATATAGTGTTTTAGTTGTATTTATACGGAGAAAATATAGTGTTTTAGTTGTATTTATACGGAGAAAATATAGTGTTTTAGTTGTATTTATACGGAGAAATATAGTGTTTTAGTTGTATTTATACGGAGAAAATATAGTGTTTTAGTTGTATTTATACGGAGAAAATATAGTGTTTTAGTTGTATTTATACGAAGAAAATATAGTGTTTTAGTTGTATTTATACGGAGAAAATATAGTGTTTTAGTTGTATTTATACGGAGAAAATATAGTGTTTTAGTTGTATTTATACGGAGAAAATATAGTGTTTTAGTTGTATTTATACGGAGAAAATATAGTGTTTTAGTTGTATTTATACGGAGAAAATATAGTGTTTTAGTTGTATTTATACGGAGAAAATATAGTGTTTTAGTTGTATTTATACGGAGAAAATATAGTGTTTTAGTTGTATTTATACGGAGAAAATATAGTGTTTTAGTTGTATTTATACGGAGAAAATATAGTGTTTTAGTTGTATTTATACGGAGAAAATATAATGTTTTAGTTGTATTTATACGGAGAAAATATAATGTTTTAGTTGTATTTATACGGAGAAAATATAATGTTTTAGTTGTATTTATACGGAGAAAATATAAGTGTTTTAGTTGTATTTATACGGAGAAAATATAGTGTTTTAGTTGTATTTATACGGAGAAAATATATGTTTTAGTTGTATTTATACGGAGAAAATATAGTGTTTTAGTTGTATTTATACGGAGAAAATATAGTGTTTTAGTTGTATTTATACGGAGAAAATATAGTGTTTTAGTTGTATTTATACGGAGAAAATATAGTGTTTTAGTTGTATTTATACGGAGAAAATATAGTGTTTTAGTTGTATTTATACGGAGAAAATATAGTGTTTTAGTTTTAGTTGTATTTATACGGAGAAATATAGTGTTTTAGTTGTATTTATACGGAGAAAATATAGTGTTTTAGTTGTATTTATACGGAGAAAATATAGTGTTTTAGTAGTATTTATACGGAGAAAATATAATGTTTTAGTTGTATTTATACGGAGAAAATATAGTGTTTTAGTTGTATTTATACGGAGAAAATATAGTGTTTTAGTTGTATTTATACGAAGAAAATATAGTGTTTTAGTTGTATTTATACGAAGAAAATATAATGTTTTAGTTGTATTTACGCCGGAAAATGTAGTGTTTCTGTTGTATTTATTCGTTTATTTATTTCATATATTCATATTGACTTATTTATTTGTTACCATTTCTATTATATAGCTATTGGAAATAATTCTAAACGAAGTTTTGATCAACGATATGTTGCTTACCAATGCTCATTGTTTCGAAGAGCTGTTGTCCTGTTCCATCTGTGCGTAGTAAGCCCTTTCTGCATCTAAGAACATCTTGCGTCTCTTGACCTGGTCGCGTTTGAGATCTGCTTGTAAAGCCTTCTCTTTGGCTTCATCTACTTTCAGTATCTCTGCCATCAGTGCTCTCTCTTCTGAGCTGTACGTGAAGCCCAAATCATTGGAGTCAGGCTCCTGGATTTTCTTTGTGAGCTTTTTAGGTGCCTTCTTGGGTAAGTCGGTGACCCCGATATCAAAAGCCACACCTCCAGCTGCTTTCTTAGCGTTGTTGATAGCTTTGTCAGATACCATTTCCTGGAACGTCTCCTTAGACATGGGCTTTGATGGCGTCGGCTTTGGAACGGACGGCGGACGAGGCTTTTCCTTATCTTTTTCACTGCTTCTTACTTTTCGAGAGGTCTCTCCAAGTGCTGAACTTTGTTGTCGCTTGGCTTCATTGATGACTTGTTCCTGTTTTTCTCTAGGAATCACTTTGCTGTTTTTGCATCCCATGATGAAAACACTGCGTCTTTTTGGCTGCTGTTGCTGCGTGTTGTTGCATTAATAGTAAACGACGTTACTGGTGACAACGTTATCATGTGATCTCGGGTAGTGTTGTGTCGTCACAAGAGCGAGAAAGGTAATTCATAAAAAAAATCCAGCAGATAGATATAAAAAAAACACAAGCAATCTAATAAACACATTTTCGACCGTACTTGGTCATCATCAAGTGTAAACATCCATCGTGCGATTTACGAGCGTTCATTGCAAATCATTGTCGTTTTTACACTTGATAAAGGCCAATGGGCCGACAACTTCTTTACTTGAACAGTGTTTGTGTATTGTTTATGAAAATAAATCATTTACTAGTACTGTATAATGAATGCGAATTGTTGACATTCAAAATATACGCAGTAGAATGTCATTTGGTGTAGTTGACCGGATTACTTGCATGGAATCCTCTCGCAAGCGTGATATGCGCATATATGCTGACATTAAAAGACAAGAGAACGAAGAAACACAAATTACAATAGAAGGGGGAGGGGCAAACAAGGGGTACCTCTCAGTCTCTCCCCCTCTCACCCCTTTCCTCCCCCTCCCGTCCCTCCCCCTCTCTACCGTTTCACCCTTCTCTTACCTCCCCTCTTGAAACCGCGCCCTTCCTCCCTCCTCGCACCCCTTCCTCCCTCCTCGCGCCCGTTCCTCCCCCTCACTTCACTTTCTCCCCCTCCTCCCCCTCTCCCTCCTCGCGCACTCTTCCTTCTCCCCCCTTTCGCCCTGTCCACCCCCTCATAGAAAACATGTAAACCCCCTGATTTAAATGCTTAGGATTTTAGGATTTATGCCATCTCCCAATGGCGTAGCTCTGCCAGAAAAAGTGGAGGGGCACAACATCCCAAAATTAATTTCTTAAAAGCAAAAAAAAGGGGATAAAGAATGAGGGTTTCATGTTCTGTATGCACAAATTTAGATATAACTGGTGCAGTTCTAAATTTCGGACCTGTGTTTATTAGTACATGTACTAGTATATAAATAATATTTAACTTAAAAATCTGTTAGAAAATTAGCGATTATTTCAAATCGAAATCATTTCGTCAGTCTCTCTTGTTTTATGGTAAAATAAAAATTTCGATCACTAAAAAGCCCCCCCCAACCAATAATACTTTTTAGCTCACCTGAGCCATAGGCTCAAGTGAGCTATTGTCATAGTGTTGCGTCTGTCGTCCGTCGTCCGTCGTCGTCGTCGTCGTCGTCCGTCGTCGTAAACTTTTCACATTTTAAACTTCTTCTCCAGAACGGCTGAAGGGATTTTGATGAAACTTGGTAGGTATAAAGTACTCATGGTCCCCTACAAGTGTTGTTGTTTTTCGTCCGGATCTGTCAACAGGTGGCGCCACCACAGCCAAAAGTAGGTCACGGGGGGTACCCTCCTTTGACAAACTTCTTCTTCAGAACCGAAGCATGTATCGACAAACCGAAAGCATCAGGATGATCTAGAGAGATGCCTTAAGAAGTGTTGTTATTTTTGGTTCCACTTCGAAGTCAAATTTTTGACGCGTTTTTGACGTCTTTTCGGACTTTGTCAGAAATGCACATTTTTGCACTATTTCTTTCAATAACTCAATAAGTGTATGATTTTACACACTCATTTACTACATATTTATCATATTTAACTTACTTAATGCTTTGATATGTATTTTATGCTTAAATTTTATTTTTTTGATTTTTTATGAATTTTTTTCTTATGTAAAAAGGAAGGGGGGGGGGGGTGATTTTCATACATTTTCTGCTTCTTTTCTATAACCACTCTTCAGATTGTCATGACAATTTGTAGGTATGAGGTACTCATGCATGGTACCCTACAAGTGAAAGAATTTTGTCAAGATATCCACTTTTGGATTTTTAAGGAATATTTTTTAAGATTGTACATAGGTATAATGTATGTTTTCCATGCCCAATGGACCCATGGGGAGTGGCTTCAAACCTCGGCGGGACCCCAACAAATTTTTTTCCCCTTTTTAGCTCACCTGAGCCATAGGCTCAAGTGAGCTATTGTCATAGTTTTGCGTCTGTCGTCCGACGTCGTCGTAAACTTTTCACATTTTAAACTTCTTCTCCAGAACGGCCGAAGGGATTTTGATGAAACTTGGTAGGTATGAAGTACTCATGGTCCCCTACAAGTGTTGTTGTTTTTCGTCCGGATCTGTCAACAGGTGGCGCCACCACAGCCAAAAGTAGGTCACGGGGGAATACCCTCCTTTGACAAACTTCTTCTTCAGAACCGAAGCATGTATCGACAAACCGAAAGCATCAGGATGATCTAGAGAGATGTCTTAAGAAGTGTTGTTATTTTTGGTTCCACTTCGAAGTCAAATTTTTTTGACGCGTTTTTGACGTCTTTTCGGACTTAGTCAGAAATGCACATTTTTGCACAGTATTTCTTTCAATAACTCAATAAGTGTATGATTTTACACACTCATTTACTACATATTTATCATATTTAACTTACTTAATGCTTTGATATGTATTTTATGCTTAAATTTTATTTTTTTGATTTTTAGCTCACCTGAGCCATAGGCCGATCGGTCAACAAATATGGCCGCCGAGGGCTCTGATTGGCTTATACATTTTCGACATCTCCTCTGCAACCACTGCACAGAATTTCATGAAACTTTACAGGAAGGAAGTACTCAAGGTCCTCTACCAAGTTTGTGTTTTTCGTGCCGATCGGTCAACAAATATGGCCGCCGAGGGCTCTGATTGGCTGACACATTTTCGACATCTCCTCTGCAACCGCTGCACAGAATTTCATGAAACTTTACAGGAAGGAAGTACTCAAGGTCCTCTACCAAGTTTGTGTTTTTCGTGCCGATCGGTCAACAAATATGGCCTCTAAGGGCTCTGATTGGCTTATACATTTTCGACATCTCCTCTGCAACCGCTGCACAGAATTTCATGAAACTTTACAGGAAGGAAGTACTCAAGGTCCTCTACCAAGTTTGTGTTTTTCGTGCCGATCGGTCAACAAATATGGCCGCCGAGGGCTCTGATTGGCTTATACATTTTCGACATCTCCTCTGCAACCACTGCACAGAATTTCATGAAACTTTACAGGAAGGAAGTACTCAAGGTCCTCTACCAAGTTTGTGTTTTTGGTGCCGATCGGTCAACAAATATGGCCGCCGAGGGCTCTGATTGGCTGACACATTTTCGACATCTCCTCTGCAACCGCTGCACAGAATTTCATGAAACTTTACAGGAAGGAAGTACTCAAGGTCCTCTACCAAGTTTGTGTTTTTCGTGCTGATCGGTTAACAAATATGGCCACAGAGGGCTCTGATTGGCTGACACATTTTCGACATCTCCTCTGCAACGGCTGCACAGAATTTCATGAAACTTTACAGGAAGGAAGTACTCAAGGTCCTCTACCAAGTTTGTGCTTTTCGTGTCGATCGGTCAACAAATATGGCCGCCGAGGGCTCTGATTGGCTGACACATTTTCGACATCTCCTCTGCAACCGCTGCACAGAATTTCATGAAACTTTACAGGAAGAAAGTACTCAAGGTCCTCTACCAAGTTTGTGTTTTTCGTGGCGATCATTTAACAAATGTGGCCGCCGAGGGCTCTGATTGGCCGACACATTTTCGACATCTCCTCTGCAACCGCTGCACAGAATTTCATGAAACTTTACAGGAAGGAAGTATTCAAGGTCCTCCACCACGTTTGTGTTTTTTCGTGCTGATTGGTCAACAAATATGGCCGCCGAGGGCTCTGATTGGCTGACACATTTTCGACATCTCCTCTGCAACTGCCGCACAGAATTTCATGAAACTTTACAGGAAGGAAGTACTCAAGGTCCTCTGCCAAGTTTGTGTTTTTCTTGTCGATAGGTCAACAAATATGGCTGTCAAGGGCTTTGATCTGTAGAAGTATTTTTGTGACTTTTAACCCTTTGTGACTCAGGTGAGCGATGTGGCCCCCTTGGGCCTCTTTTTTAGCTCACCTGAGCGAAGCTCAAGTGAGCTATTGTCATAGCGCGCCGTCCGTCGTCCGTCCGTCCGTCGTCCGTCGTCCGTCGTCGTCCGTCCGGCGTAAACTTTTAACATTTTCGACATCTCCTCTGAGACCGCTTCACAGAATATCTCGAAACTTCACAGGAAGCAAGAACTCAATGCCCTCTACTAAGCTTGTGTTTTTAGAGCCGATCTGAAATCCAAGATGGCTGTCACAGACTCTGATTGGCTGACACATTTTCGACTTCTCCTCTGAAACCGCTGCACAGAATTTCACGAAACTTCACAGGAAGCAAGTACTCATTGCCCTCTAACAAGTTTAAGTTTTTTTAGCCGATCGGAAATCCAAGATGGCAGCTACAGGCTCTGATTGGCTGACACATTTTCGGCTTCTCCTCTGAAACCGCTTCACAGAATTTCTTGAAACTTCACAGGAAGCAAGTACTCATTGTCCTCTAAGTCTACCAAGTTTGTGTTTTTCAAGCCGATTGGAAACCCAAGATGTCCTCCATAGGCTCTAATTGGATGACACATTTTTATCCTCTTAAACTACTGCACAGAATGTCACCAAACTTTACAGGAAGTAAACTTGTACACATTATCCTTCTCAAAGCTTCACTAAAAGTGATTTTCTTCAGTTCTTATACTGACTTTGATTAAAAACATACATACAGTCTCCTCATGTGAGCGATGTGCCCCCCCCCCCCCCCCCCTTGGGCCTCTTGTTTTCTAATCCGGAATATTCTAAATACAGAATAGGTTTTGTACTTTAACTCGGCGATGGCGTTTCTGACGACGAAGCACATTTGATTTTTCTTGTCGATGTTTTGGTTGACATAGATATATTTAAGCTTTTATACGATGAAAGAAATAGGTAAAAGGTTCGTTTAACTTTGAAGACGAAACATCTCATTGATATGCATGATGGAATTGTCAATTCCAACCGCGAACCGTCAGCATCAAAAGGCGACATCTTACTTTCATTTTCAACAGGTCCGGGATTATTCCAGAAATGGCTATAATAGCTAAATATGGCTATAATAGCTATAAATGGCTATATTGGAGAAATAATTTTAAGTACTAAAAAAGTAATTTTTGGAATTTTGATCCAATACTCAAAATCGCTAATGTTTATGACCATCTGAACAATGTTTACTAAAGAAGTTAACATGTAAAATGTACCATCTTTGAGATTGAGTGAGTCAAAATTTTGTAACTTATCCTCGTCAAAACTTGAAAATTGTAAGATTTGCATAACAACTTCTTTTGTAAACTTTGATCAGATGGTCATAAAGATTTGCGATTTTGAGTTAGAAAGAAAAATTGTAAAATTTTATTTTTAGTACTTTAAATTATTTCTCCAATATAGCCATTTATAGCTATTATAGCCATATTTAGCTATTATAGCCATTTCTGGAGTATATCCCGGACCTGTTCAAATTCAACATGACCAGCCATGTTACAGGAAGACTTTTAGATGTTGATAGAAGATAAACAATGGACTTGGTCTCCAACTTAAAGTAACATTGATTTGCTATATGTAATCTCAGTTCACTGATCATGCATCCCACAGGCCACTGTGACAGTTTGTTTATCTTCAATGACCGGTTAGCTCAGTTGGTAAGAGCATCTGCCCCAGCTGTAAGCAGAAGGTCTCGGGTTCAATTCCCGGATGGTCCATTTTTTCATTCCGCCTGTCAAAGTATAGGTATGGTGAGAGTGAACCTCATGAGTTGCTTGTGGTTTAAGGCAACTATGGGAAAGAACCAGGGATTTATTTGTCTTTCTTTTTGAGGTTTCTGTTAAAAAACTTTGGAAAACCTCAAAATTTGGCGGGGTGGAGTGTGACAGTTCAGGTATGACATGCCTGGTTAGCTCAGGGTCCGCTCACCACTTTCTCTTAACCGGTCACGCAGCGAAGAAATATTGCGCAATCATACATGCACATGATTTGACGTCATCTCATTTTATTTCTATATGTTTCACATTATGATACTATCCTCGAATACCAAACTCCGTGGTATTAAGGTATCCGCTGTACAATTGAGTCATTTTACATAGCGTTTTAATCATCCCCATTGTAAAGTATGGTAAATTTTATGCCTGGTAAGGTACTATAAACTATATATTTTCTGAAAGGAAATGATGCCCAGAGTACAGATATAAGACTCCCAGGTCTTAAAAATCAAAGGGGAAAAACCATTGTACAAATTTGTTATTTTGCATATGTTATATAGAGAAAACAGACAATTTAAAAGCTTCATCAGTTATTCCCCTTTGTTTCTCTGGCCCCAGAATTAATTGTTTCTGATCAGTGGGCATTATAACCTTTCAGAAAATATATAGTTTATAGTACTTTACCAGGCATAGAAATATGCCCTATTGTACATCGGATACCTTAAGGATGTAAACAGTGTAGACGTCACTAAAATGATTGCATCCAGCTTTTCATTTTATGATTGCATAGATGAGATATATCTTTACATAAACAAGTGCTTTGTTGATTGTCTACAGTCATTGATTAATAACTAGGAAAACGGCACCTGAAATGCAACTGGGTCAAACATGCAAAACAGAGCCGCCATGAATGTAATTCCATGGTAACCGGATTTAGGCCGATAAGCGTATTCAGATCATGTGACTTTAGTGACATTGACCTTGATTTGTAGCATATTCAATGGCCGACATTTGTTTACAATCTTTACATTACTGAATTGACCAAGAAATTAGGGTTTGCAGGTGTCATATGAACTGAGCTTGGTAAATATGGTGATTTTTTGGAGGGTCTTGTTTATTTTTGAATACTCAAATTGCCTGTTTTCTGCTCATTATTTTTGTTCTGTTGTCAGATGATTTTGTTCATAAATTGAGGTCACCGGAAGCCTAGAAATGATGTCATAGACTTATTTGCATACAAGATGTCACGATTTTTACGAATACCATGAACTTCCGGTTCCTACGAAGTTATAGGGTTCTTAACGATATATATCAATCTGTTCGTTATATCAACAGCTTTTATAGGATACTAGTCTTAAGGTCATGTTAAGATTGCTATACATAATAAATATCACACATGTTTGCTAAAACAGGTTTAGAAAATTGGCCTAAAATTCATGGTTTTTGCCATTTTTCTGTGTACTGTATCTGGTCTCCTTGAAAATTTTCAGAAAGAATGCTTATATTTCCTTAAAGCTATTATCTTATACTCCATTCTAGCCAAATTTTAAAAAATTTCCATCACATGTAACACAAAAAATGTGTAAAACCCGAAAAACTTCATATTTTCGCTTATGAAGTCATGTCATACAGGGAAAATCCGTACGCCTTTTAAAATATCTATATTTAGACTAAATAAATCATGTGACCTAAAAAGTTTATTGCTCTTACACAAGGCAGGCATACTCTTATGCATCTTACCATTATAGACTATCTTCATAATAGTCCTCTCAACCCACCTTTCAAAGCCACTCAATTTCCCCTATTTCAGCTTCTCCACCCTGGACATTCTGGGTTCACTCTAAAAAGCGGTGAGTGGACCCTCAGTTGGTAAGAGGGTCGGCCACTTTTTCTTTCCGCCTGTTGCATCACTAATGTTTGCGCAACCATCATGAGAAAATTGAAAGTTTGTCTCATTTATTGGAATATTTTCCAATTAGAATTCATATTGGGGAATAGATCTCGAACTCTTGTAACTAACGGTATAAATAAAGTACATGCAATTTGAAGCTCACGGTGAAAGAAAAGAGTTTTAGATAGGGATCGATTTATGTCATTGACATTCTCCATATACTTAATGTTAAACTTCAGCAACATTGCGCTAAAATTAACATAGAAAACTCCCTATCTAAAACTTTTTTTTTTCACTGTGAGTGTACTATTGTAAGCACATACAATGTACATATAAATTACATTGTTAGTTACAAGAGATCAAGATCTATCCCCCTCTATGAAATTCAATGGGACAAAGTACAACAAAGTATACAAAACTTCAATTTTTAGATTTCCAAAGTGAGCTGTGCAAACAGTAGATGTAAATGGGATGATTGTGCCAAGGGAAATGCTTCATTAAAAAGCTGTGTTTTTAGCGGCATCACTGGGTCACAAGGCATAGATTTGTTCTAATCTGCAAACTTAGAACTGCAGTGACACACAATGTATCTTTTAACATGGAAAGTGGCAATTTGAAATCAGGAATGAAACTGACAATTGTAGTGAATATGTATTAAGGTAGAGTATCCCTCAAGTCAGAATTGCCGGTAATTTTTTGTCTGGATACCCATTTTTTTCTCTTCAGAATATTGTTCAAATTATCAAACTACTTTGATTTTGGGAAAAGAAACTTATATAGTTACATTTTATCACCTCTAAAAAGGGATTTTTCTTACTTTTCCCATGGGGTCCAGTGTTAAACAGTCAGGGGTGCTACTTCAACAAGTAATTAAAAAAATTACCTTTTCAAGTAACTTTCTAATTCTGCCTTCTAAAATACATTGTAATTACCTCTAAAAGTAACTGATTTACTTGCTATGTCCATGCAACATATTACTTCTACAAGTAATATACATAAAAAGTAGGGCATTCGATGGTTTGTAATGATGGTAGCAATTACAAATTTAAAGTTCTCAATCTTTTAATTCTTTTTAGGGCTACTCATATCAGTAATAATTGCTTCAGTAACAGAAATATCAAGGTAAATACCATTCCTTAAAATTACTTGTTTAAGTAATATTTATTGAATGGGGCTTATCTTCAAAGGAAAGGAGTAATTTATTAAAGCTTCAAGCAATTATTCTAATTGAAAATCAAATTTTATTTTGAAAAGGAAAGTCTGAATTTACAGGAAAAATTATTGCTATTGGGATGAAAATTTTATATAATTTGCAACTTTTTAAGTGAAATTCAGCTACAATTTCGACTATCTTTCTTAACTGAAACAGTTTCTTCTGAGAAAGTTATTTCCTTATGAAAACAATGGAAGTGCTCTTGCCTTCTACTTCTGTATTTTCTTACTTGCTATAGGAAATGAAACATTAACTTTTTATGTGAAATCATGGGTACATTTGATATCAGTCAGATAATAACATGTAGAAGTAAAATTTTCGATTACTAGTTGAAGTAGCACCCCTGACTTTTAAAGTTAAAACGGCTTAAGTTCTCGGTATAGTCATGAAACCACGGAGTATGTATTTTTTTATATCAGGTCTAACATAAGCTTTGGATATATGGAAATGAAAATATGGTAGAAGTTGTTATTTTGGAAATATGAGCATCTGTGACCAGAGGGATACTCTACCTTAAATAAATGTCGTAATTTGTGTTTTGTTAAGGATATGCAACACAAAACAAGAGCATTTATGATATGTGATGGGCTAATGAACGCTCAAAGGTCAAAAGTCACAAATTGCGATAATATAAATGAAAAACTTGAGGTCTCTAGAAGTTACAGTTTACTTAGGATAATCATGAGTTACCCATAATAAGAGGATTTTTTTGGTCAAAGGTCAAGGTCACATATGGCAGTAGAAAAAAACTTTACCCACTCTATAGAGGTAACACAACAGTATACCATTAGACAATTTACACGTTAACCAAAGTTGGAAGGATGGAAATAAATGTTGAAAATTGAAAAAAAATGTTGTTCCTTGTTTTTCAGGAGATATACACATTACGACTTTGGAACTCATCATGTAGAACATACAGATGTTTTGACCCTGACATTGACAGGAGTATGGAGAGTGAGATTTTGTGACCTTGACATTTGACGGGAGTATGGAGAGTGAGATTCAGCCCCTCCCTGTGGAGGTCAAATCTTTACTGAGGTCAGGAGTGGCATTAACATCAGTAACACAATGTGTGGAGGAACTGGTTCTTAATGCCATTGATGCAGGTATATTATTTGAAGACAAATACTTCAAAGTTCTATTTGGTCTTTTCCAGGTATGGAGAAACTTCCGATTTAGAATTTCATATCCGTTATATTGTGATGCATTTACATCAGGACTCGGATACCGTCCCATTGGGAAAGTTACTCTGTACATCAAATTGACGGAATTGTTTGTTAATCCACATGCATTTATCAAGGTTAATATTCATTCGTCATGCTCTAGCAGATAGGGCGTCGGGCCAGTAATCTTAAGATTGCTGGTTTTAGCCTTACTAGGACCACGGGTCGGCCGACATATACTGTACTCTTCAATGTTCTGTGTTTACATACAAAAAAAAATGTCCTTGTCTATGTGTCCTTGTCCTTGTTTTTAAAAAGAATGTAAATCAGAATTCGTTTGAGATGTAATTCTAGTAAAACTTGTGTAGGATGTAACGTGGACCGTGCTATACTGATACCGGGTATTTCCAAATCCATTCAACTTTACACATCAAAGTCTCGAATCTGCAATATAATGAAGGTGTTGTCATAGTACTTGAAGTCTGGCTGTTGTCTGTTGGTGCTGTTTTGAATTTACACACTTATTCATTTTATTTGTGTTCAACATTAATAACTAACATTTATAAGTTTGATCTTCAATATAATTTTCAGCAAGATTTACATCTATTCATACAATTGAAAGTACAGAATGATAAGCTGCATTTGTTATTATCTACTTCATATTTAATTGTTTAAAATTGTAAGTTTGCCTCATGTTTCACACTGTACATACAATGCCTATATCCAATTCTTCTACATGTATCAAAAATTCAAATTGGATCCAACATAAAGAAAATGAATAAAGAAAAATTTCTTTTAATATGACATATATTCAATTTAGAATTCCATCATGATCAAAAATGAAATCCTTCAACTGAATCATTTCGAAAAAACATTCTAATGGTTTTTAATTATAACACAATGTTTGCAGGTGCCACGTGTATAGCAGTGAGAGTTGACATGTCTCTGTATAAAGTACAAGTGTTAGATAATGGATGTGGAATGTCAGCAGCCCAACTGAAATCTGTAGGAGGAAGGTAAGATCATGATAAGTATTGTTTAAACCCCTCCTCCCTACACGGTACACCCCTAACATCTGTTTTTCAAAATTTGAAGCTAGCTAAGGTGAAAGGTATAGAGATCTTACACTATCTTTCAGGTAAAGATATCTCAATCTGAGTGCCCATGACTTCTGGAACTTAGTGTTTGATCTATTTTCCTGCATGTAAAAATCTGCTTGAAGTTGATGTGAATTTGTATCACCAGAACCAGAAGTATGCAAATAGCAATGCCATTTGTAACATTTTGAATCTGCCAATAGAAAGTGCAAACATTAGATGATGAGTAATATGCTGTGTTGCATAAAGTTTTGTTGTTACAGGTATATGAGTCAGCTCATCTGATTCAATCAATATGTCATAGAGGAAGAAAGAGGGAAACACTCTCTTTATTTCCTCTTTGCTTCATCAGAGCATCTGTTTCCCATTTTGATATGAATTTGATAATAGTGTGAAACATTTAAAATTTCATACTCTCTTCAAACAATTTGCTCATCATTCCATAGATGTGTTCAAATATATGATTTTTTTCTTTATCTAGGTACCATACCAGTAAGTGCCATGGAGTTGGAGACCTAAACAACTTGTGTTACTATGGTTACAGAGGAGAGGCCTTGGCAAGTTTTAGAGAGATATGTTCTGTTCTAGAGATTGTATCTCGAGACAAGTCATCCTCAATCTCATACTGTAAAATGTTCCAGAAGGGAAGATCACTTCCAGTGATCGAGTCTACGGTACCCCGACCTAGTAAAGGAACCACAGTAACAGCACATGACATGTTCCATAATCTACCAGTACGTAGAAAATCGACCAATGAGAGTTTGGAATTTGAACGTGTAAGACAGAGATTAGAGGCCATTGCTCTCGTACAGCCAGATATTTCTATAAGTCTCAGAAATGACGTGACTGGGAATGTAGTTCTTCAAACGCAAAAAGTCAATAGCATTCTGAAAACTTTCACAACATTGTTCGGGAAAGGTAAAGGAAACAACATGAAAAGAGTTGAAAATGAAAGTGCTCAGTACAAAGTCGAAGCATACATCAGTACCGACACAAGCTCGCGTAAGGATCACCAGTTTGTTTACGTCAATAAACGGCACGTTCTGAAGACAGAAATTCACAAATCCATGAACTACCTCTTGGGAAAATCTGTATTACTAAAGACTAAAAGCCAACCATCCACATATAATGCTAGCAAGTCAGAAAGCCCTACAAAGCCTTCCGATAGATATGGAATCTTTGTTTTATGCTTAACGTGTCCGTATGATGAATATGACATTACCTTTGAACCTGCCAAAACTCTTATCCAGTTTAAACACTGGATGGATTTGAGAAACTGCATAGAAGAAATGGTAATGGGCTTTTTGAGGCAGGAGAATCTGTTATCTGTAGGACAAATGTTAGAATTAAATCAAAAGGATTATCCAAAATGCAATAATAAAGAAAGCAAAAGAACTGACCTTGAGAAAGAAGATGTTAGAAATGGTCATGGGAATGGTGACGATGAAGAAAATACTGAAAGTTTGAACGGAAGGAACAGCAGTGAAGGAAATAGTGAGATTGATAAATGTAGTATAAGTACGCATAATATTAGAAAGAGTCTCAGTTCTAAGTGTGTCTCCAGGGTAGCTAAGTCTGTGAATGAAAGGGATCAAGAACCTTTGGAGGAAAATGGGGATAGCCAAGAGCACTTGGTAACTGAGAATGGCCATTCAGAAACTTCTGGTATGGAGTTTCAGAATTGTTTGCCAGACCAAGTTAGTGAGAAAGAGAGGAAAGAAATGATAGACGATCAGGGAAATTCATTCTGCACTCCTCAGAAGTGTGTGATCAAGCAGCGGGAAGTTCCTCCTTCACCAAAGCAGCGTAGGAGAAGTCTGGAAACTCCATTACCTGATGCCAATACTCCTGAATCAGAGTATGAAAGTGAGAGTCCTCTCTCTACAAAATGCTCTTCCTGCTCAAAGCAGAACAAAGAACCTGGCATGATTAAGATGCCAACACCTCTGGTGGGACCCTCAGGAATTTCATCACTTTCTTTGTTCAAAAAGAGATATCAAACGAGAGAATCTTTGAAGAATAGATTTGCAAATACCAGGATTTTGAATGTAGAAGCCAAGAATAGTAGAGGTTTGAAAACATCTGTGACTCAAAGTCATGATGAAGATAAAGACCCAAGTACAACATGGAAGATTGTGAGTGAGAGAGGGAGCCATTCTGCACACAAAAAGGGTATTGGAGATTTTAGAAAAAGACTTTTGCAAGAAGTATCCAATGTTAATTCAAAACATCTAAAACTTGAGCAAACTAAGGAAGACGATGAGGACACAGGAAATTCTGGGATCTGTGACCTTATTTGCCATGAGAAAATGATTCCTGTTGAGTCAAAGAAAATTGTGTCGTCTGCTATATCAAGTACTCGCAATATCAATCTTCATGTGGATGATGCAGACAAAGGGAATTCTGGAATATCTGACCTTATTTGTCATGAGGAAATTGACCCTACCAAGATTCAGACAAAAGAAATTGTGTCGTCTGCTACGTCAAGTACTTGTGATCTCACTTGTCATGAGGACATGCTACTTGATGAGACTGATGCCAGAGAAAATAGGTCATTTGCAACATGTGACCTAATTTGTAATGAGAAAATGAACTTTGATGAACAAAAACTGGAACAAAGGCAGGAAAATAAAGGGTGCTCTTCAACTAGTGAACTGATTTGCTATGAGGATATGAACTTTGATGACCAAAAAGAAAGACTGGAAAATAGAGACTGTTCCACAAATCGCGACCTAATTTGTCATGAGGACATGGGTGTGGAAGAGTATGGAACAGAAAGGAACATGTCGTCTGCTTCTTGTGACCTCCTTTGTCATGAGGATTTTTCCAGCTCTGTAGCAGCAGCAGAATCGTCAACTAATTCTCAACGTTTGTCTGTAAAACAATCTCTTTCTTCTCAGGAAAGTAACCATGCGATACAGGAAACTCAGAATTTTATAGTTTCTTCTCAGGGATTTTTAGTGTCTGAAACTTGTCAAAGAGATGACGTTAGCATGATTACTTCTTCACCAGACCACCGGGAGAGCAGTGGGGAAAATAGCTGTCCGTTTTCTAGATTTGTGAAAGAGGATGTAATTCACCTTTTGGATCAGAAGGATTTTCCCCTAGCATGGAATGATGTGGACATGGTACCATCTCAAAGTGACGATATCTTACATCAAATGGAAGATTTAAAGTGCTATGAATCAGGAAATGTAGAAAAAGAGCCTGATGAACTGAATTTGAATTTAAACAGTTTAGTACAGGAGACACTTGGAGAGGACATGGGACAACCTTCACCTATTATGATGAGTATTTCTAGATTTGTTGATGAAGATGAATCGGACAAACATAATCACAGCACTGGTGCCATTGTGTCAGAAAAAGTTCCTTCACCAGATCTGGAAAATGACAAGCTTTTGCCAAAAAGTTCCCAAGAAGAGACTGATCACAATGAGGAAAATTTAAGTAGTAATACATGTTTGTCTGACTCTGAAAGTGCCAAAGAAATTTCTCAAGTGTGCAGCAGTACTGTTGCTGAAGCACGGCAAAAGGATATTTCTATAAATGTTGATTCTAGAAGCATTATAGAAGACAACATTGAAGACAAAGACATCCAAGAAAGTGGTAAAAACTCTGTGGACGATCTCTGTAGCCAGTGGTCAGATGTAAGTGATGAGCAGATGTTGGGTGCATTACGTATTAGGCCAAACACACCTAGTCAAAATGGAGAGACAGAGGTACTTAAAACCAAAGCTACTACCTCATGTGATTCAGTAGTCAGTGCCAAACACGGGAATTCCTCAGAAAAAATGAGTCTATTATCCAGTTGTAATATGGACATGAAGTCAAGTGATAACAGTCAAAGACACAATAGGGAGGATTGTGAATCTGGGAATATGAGCACAGAAAACTCTTTTTGTGACACTGAAATCAACGGCACAGTGAATAGGGATGAGAAGAAATTAGAAGATGAAACCACCAGTATTGGAGACAGTGACAGTGGTCAATATTCCTCCTCAGGCAAGGCAGAAAAACCTCAGCTGTGGGTGAAAATGACAGCTGGAAGATCTGGTTAGATTTATCACTTTTTATAGATTGAACAATTAAAGATAAGAATTTTATTTTTAAAATATGAGAATATATATATTTGAATTCTTATTTTTCAACGCTGTTTATTAAATCTATAGATTGCATATTTAGAGTATTCTTAAAAATTCAAATATGTAATGACAATATTATAGGGGATTTTTTTGTACGTAGAAGAGATATAGTGTAGGAAAAAAGAATTTAAGGTTAAAATGAAATACTAGTGTGCACACCTTGATAACAGAAATTTTATGATAAAGAAAAATGAAATATGCAAAATTTACCAATTCTGAATTTATGATATAAAAACATGACAAACTTTTAAAGGATATATGTTTTTACATAATGTTTCTACATATATGATATTACAGTAGGAGAAGTCTATGTGAACACCATGACAGGCCATACAATGAAGGATCCAGACTTTATACCTCCACAAGTAGGCCATACAGATGGTAGGATACGGCTTTGTTTTCTTTATGCTCTAAAAAAAGTGAAATAATATATACCATAATTGTAGATGTGTAAGTTGATGATAGAATATATTTACACTATTTGTCAACTTTTAGAGAAATAGATAATGACTTATCAAAAGAAAGTCTAAAAATTGAAGAATTCAAATAATGTACATGACTATTGATAGATAATCATAAAAAAAGTAAAATAGAGAATATTTGAAATTCAGGCAGTCCTGAGTCTATAGAGGAAGACAGGACACAGGAAGAAAGTCATGAAAGCTCAATAAAACCACTGACACCTACTTCCCATAGTGCACTGCTCAGTATGATAGAGGATGGGTTCGATGACGATGAAGATGTTAAGACTGTCAAATGGAAAGATGGCAAACCAGGGAGTACTCAATCAGGTTTGTATGAAGACTTCGAGAAAAATAATACCATTTGGCATTTACTTGACATATATCTGAATCTCAAGTAATTTCAATTATCCAATGCTTTTGAAGGAACACAGTGTCATTAAATATCATTTGTACCCCTGTCTGTCTATTTGTTTATCAGCCATATGTCTGTCTGTCACAAAAAGATTAACCTCAGCTTTAAATTTTGAATGAGAAGTGAAAGAGATTTCATGTCACATGAATTTCCTGTGACATGACCTTTCTGTTTTGAGAAAAATCGTTCATCTAAAGAACATGACCTTTCTATTTTGCGAAAAATTATTCATCTAAAGAATGACCATGTCATCTTTATAAAGTTGTTGTTAACAAAAATGTTATTAAAAAAACCTAAAAGACATTGTGTTTCACATAAAAAAGTATAGAAGCACTTTTCAGTAAGACTTGGCTAAAAGTAAGTCCAGTAAACAGAAACCGAAGACTAGATTTACATAATGATGTCTAAATTAAATTGGACTGAACTTCTACAAGCAACACATTTTCTACAGAGAGATCCTTAATGAGCATGTGTAGTTGTCTACAAGGAATAACGATAATGTTGAGATTTTGTTCCTTTATTGCAGGAAAGACAGTGGAGGACTTGCTTGAGATGTGGGATAATCCAGTATTTAATCAGCCAGAAAAGGTATGATGGGAAGGGTTTGTCAATTTACCCTTCTGGTTGCAGGAAACAAAGTGCTAAATTCCGTGATGTCACTATGTTTTTCCCATTGGTCGTCAGTCAAACAACAAAATGCAATGTAGCGTTAGGATTTTTCTGAAAAATTTTGCATGATCAAAAGGATCAATAGACCATTTTCCGATCTTGTTATAAAGCTCAAAATGTCTGAGCCAACATATTTTAGTGTTGTTTTTTGTGTAGCCTGCGAAGCAAAGCAACAATTAGGGATCACTTTGTCTGTTGTTCGTCTGTCTGTTACACTTGGATGTCACACCCTATAAAAGTGATTCCTGAGTGTGGCTATGGCTCACAGGCAACACATGCATTCCGTGGAATGATTTTCATTATGATGTCACTAATGAAAGACATAATTCCATTGAGAAGTAACAATGAAAAAGAGTGCAAAAAGTGTCCATCTTGGCCATTTTTTATCATTTTGTCAGCCATTATGTGAATTATGGCAAGTGGTCTATTGCTGGATCACTAAACGTCGGACATCACTCCTACTGGCAAATTCTTACATTATGGTGTTACAATCAATGGCCCATCAAACATTGCTTTGAAGGACCATTTGGTTATGATGCCATAACGTTTAAGTCTGCCGGCAGGTGTGAAGTCTGACATTTTCTTAAAGAATTCTATTGTCACTATTATTTCCTGACAAATCAGTAGAAATCTTGTTTGCTTTCACAACTAGTAAAACTGAATTCTTTATATTTATTGACCTTTTTTGCAACCACTGATAGTGATGTATGATTACAGGAAGTAATGAGTGCTGAAGTGTCAAGAGACAAAGGAATGGGTCTACTTAAAGCACACCATGTATGTAATCCACTCAAGTTCACAAAGGATATGTTACAGAGCTATAAGGTGAGGGTGCATACATGACAATCATGTCGACATGTTCTTACTTTACCTCTTTATTCATGTATTCTAATGAAAAAAAAAGATGTCGGAAAATATAAAATCAAGAATGAGTAATGAAGAACTATATTCTGTCCCTTATAGGTAATTCCACTTCAGACTATTAGGAGTGCTAATGTTATTTAAATTTTAAAGAAATATACAGTAACAGTGGGCAAAATAATTATGAACTTGCGCGCTAGTTCATTTTTGCGCCCGCCCGGGGCTGGAGGTACAGCAAAACCAATAGCGTCATCGAATAGAGGGTACCTGAGATAGTTGGAATCCGCATCTCGTTAACCTGTAGCACACCTGGTACCTGAGATATTCACCTTAATTGCAAAAAAATCCTGCGGGAAATTAAAAATTCCTGCGGGAAATTGAAAAATCCTGCGGGAATTATCAAAATCCTGCGGGAAATTGATGAATTCCTGCGGGATATTTCAAAATCCCGCAGGAAAAATTGCAAGAAATAATCCTGCAGGAAAAATAATTTTCCCGCAGGAAAAATAAAATTCCTGCAGGAAAATTTTTTTTACGTAAAATCCTGCGGGAGAAAAAAAATCCTGCAGGAAAAATTTGAACTTAAAATATTCCTGCGGGAAAAATTATGTGAACATTTTTTCCCGCAGGAAATTCTGCTTTGTGAAAAAATTCCTGCAGGAAATTTATTTAGAAAAATTCCTGCAGGAAATTTTTTGTGAAAAAAAGAACTCCTGCAGGATTTTTTGTTTAAAGATGTAAAATTTTACATTATACTCACAAAAAAGTATTCTACAAGAAATTCTTTAAAAATAATTTCTGCAATAAACATGATAAATTTCTCCAATTGATTTTCATTGGTGCCATTATTACCTTTTAGTAAGTCCATTTGATTCCAAACTGTGTTAGGGCTGCAATGATATGCTTAGACCACATTATGATATGTATCTCAATATTTACATGTACACGATACGATTCATATCACGATCCTGAATTTAAAATACAGATATAAAAGTATTACTGTACTATTCCCAATATTTTATTGAAAGTTCAGCAACGACAATTCATTTAGATCAAATCCTCATTTATTGAATGTTTTGAGATCTATCAGTTATGTATATCATGGGTCATAGGGACTTAATATAATAGGAAAATAGGTATATCGTGTGTGAAAATTTAGGACAAATATAGGAATGTTTAAGAGGAAAATCATAGGATTTTTCAATATTCATTGATTATTGAAGTCTTCCGTGCATTTAAAATCATGCGCACTTGGGGGTCATTTGACAATGAATAGAAGATTTTTACATAAACGTGGTAGACTTGAATTTCATACATTTCATGATCCAACATCACAACATTTGACATTATTTCTTACTATGATGTCAAAACATATCTATGATGTCAAAAAGAAAAAAAATAATGTCAAAAATTATAGATATGTTTTGACATCATATGATTATCATATAATTTTTTACAATATTTTTTAATATGTACTACTACTACTAAAAATAATGTCAAATGTTGCGATGTCTTGGAATGTCTAAAATGCAAGTCTAGCAGTAATTTGAAAATGATCTATTTATTGTAAATTTTTGCCCCCATGTACCAGTGGTTTAACATGCATGGAAGACTTCAACTCAAAATTGAAAAATAATCATAGGCCTATAAGCCTTTTTCACATTACTGCGTGACTAGTGTTTTGTGGACGGCAAGTACCCACTTTCTTTACATCACAGTTAAAAACTGATTGTCCTTGACGTCATATTGCAGGAAAAGTACTTATTTTGCCGTCCAAAACAACTTGACCGCAGTTATGTGAAAAGGGCTTATTTGCACTTACACATATAGCACTTATAGCATTATTTGCACTTACACATATACAATAATGTTCCTTCTTAACGATATTTTATCAACTGTACAAAGGGAATATATTAAGTGTATATCTATCAATAATTGCTTAAACCATGCTCTCTTTTACCCCTCTTACATAGGTCTAGCCTATGGTGCTCCGAAGACGGAGGAACATACATCTACAACAACAACTATAGCCCCCCCCCCCCCCCCCCCTTCTCCATGATACAATAATCGCTTTATCTTAGGTAAATATGCAAAGTACTGAAGTTGGTTGCTTACAGTTTGATAGAAATTGAATTAAGAAAATGGAAAAAATAAAACAGGTCTGTTCAGCTTTTAACGTACCAGCTGCAGCTAATATATTAGTCAGAGGCAATTCGAGTTACATCTAAAACATTACCTACTTGATACTGAAACGAAGGCATCACCCAACAATCATATCATTAATTAAACCTTTCAAATTCTTGTAAATATGATTGTGAGTACTCAGTTAACCCTGTTTTCATCGTAATGATCGTTTCTTCGTTTTTTCTTTCTGTTGGGCATGGTCGGGGTTTTCCTTGTCTAAATATAGATCTAGCTTCACCTGTTTTGAGTAGTTTCTTGTTCATAATAAAAATGTTCGCCTTAGCAGTTATAGGGGATTTTCATAGCGAGATACGGGTGCTGATCCAGAAACTGTCGGGGATTTGGGATGACATGCAAAACAAGAACACGAAGGCCCGAGGGAGATACGGGAGTCCGATAGATGGGGGCGGGGGGATCCCCGAGGGAAAAAAAAAATTACCCCACTGCCATCCCCTCCCCCAACTCACAGATGCGAGTGGGCGCTTAATTCAGGCCCATGTGGGTCCAGGGCAGATCGAGCCCAGCTGGTAGAGAGTTTAGGGGGCGGGGGAACCCCGGCGACAAATCACGATTTTGAATAGCAATTTATCTAGCCCTTGCAATTTGCGGAGTTTCGGGTTTTTATTCATTTTTTTTTTTTCAAAATTAAAATCAGAATCTCTCAATATTGGCTTAACCCTTGGTCAGATTTCTTGAACCGTCCATTACCGAAGAGAATTTGAAGTTACAAGGCACCCCGAACCACCGAACGACTCTTCGGGCCTCGCAAGTCATCCCTCCAAATTTAAGAGCCTGAGTTTGAGCCCCAGGCAGTTGAGGTTCTGGATTCTCTCCTGTATCGGGACGAGTACATATTTTATGTATGAATGAAAATTCAGACTCCTTAAAGAATATACACGTAATGGACTCTTTTGTACAATCTCATCTATAAATTTGCTTTTCTGTTTTCTTTCTTTCTTTCTGTTACATACATGTTTGTATTTTGGTGTGTACAGTACATTATGCGGACGTACATTAGATGGGCGCACAGGGATTCATCGCGCTTCTCGATTGCTTGAAGTACGTACAATGGGTTACATGTATGTATGTATAACCCTTAGTCCATCAAGCAACCGGGAAGCGCGATAAATCCCTGTGGATGGACGGTATATACATGTACGAAAGCTTTCAGTGAATTGTTAATTATCTTCAAGGCGACAAGGACCGTTTGATGCATTCATTGCACATCTGCAGAGAGAGAGAGAGAGAGAGAGAGAGAGAGAGAGAGAGAGAGAGAGAGATTTGTGGATATAACATCAAATTCTAAACTATTATTATGAACAATGTTTTGCATATAGATTTTTTCATTGATACATATGTGATTTAGAAATTTTCCCTCAACACACGCCATATTATATGCTTTACACAAGACTTTCTGCCACCATAAAAATTAGTTAATCAGACTATGTATTCCTTTCTGAGTCATTCAAAATTTCATTTTAAAAACAGTATTTTAAAAAAGCAAAACCATGCATTTGCGGATTATTATTTTAAAGCTTATGTAATGATCTTATATATAATACATATTAAGTTTATAAGATAGTGTAGCAACGATTTGATTTTTAGGGGAGGGAAGGGGATACCTTTTTTGCAAACAAAAAATCCTTCTCGAGATTTAATACAACCGGGTAAGCATGGTTAGAGAGAAAAAAATATCCAACCTAACTGTCCGCACTATGAAAATGCCCCCAAGTCTTCCTTTCTCTGAAAAAAGGTAAATTGCTACGTCCCAAATCGTAAAACACAAAACAATTATTCAAGATACCCGAGACAGCCATCCGATTATTTATTTTGAGTCAAAGGGAAACTCTCTACAATCTGACCACTCCATGCATGCAATAGTCTATTTTGACCTGCATTTATCTATGACATACATGTATGACATATACGAACTTTTATTTGCATGTATTATGATCCCTCCAAGCGCGGATCCAGAGAATGGGGTCCGGAATGCCCCCCCCCCTAGAATATTCGAAGCATAGTTAATTTTTTTCTTTAAATATACATATTTTATAAGATTAAGTCCCGATTCCCATTTTGTTGTCATAACATTTGAAAAATATAATATGAATTTGTATTGGAAATCTTTCATTTTGATAATATTTTGCCGTCAGCATTTCAAAATTTTTCTCTGGCTCGCTTCCGCTTGCCAGAACTTTATAACTTTCCTATTTATAACCAATATGCATTACACCTTGGTCAGCGACACAGAGAGTCATGAAACCGAAAAAGGCTCTAATAGGGATGTTCGCCGTGATGTTCGCCGTGACGTCAGGGGTCAAGGCTGGTTGGCAAAAACGTTTGGCAATGAAGGGAAATATACGTGATACCCGGGGATAAATCGACAATTGATGCTCTAATATGCGCTACTTTCCTATTATTATTTTATTAGGTCTTCCGACTTCCGTCGGAAGACCTATTGTTTTCGTAACCGTGGAAAATTGGATCAGCGATTTCTCAAGAACCCTGTAAGCTAGGACAATGAAAGTTCTCCAACGTTACGTTTGGAGTAAAAGCTAGATTGGTCTTTTTTATTTTTGGTCTCTGTTATTTTTTTTTATCATGTTTTTTAGTAGATTCAAATATTTGACGGGAGCGTCGAATTACTCAAAAGGACCGAAAATTTCATGTTTTGCTATTTGTAAGCTTAAATATCTCGTATTTTGCTATCTACAATTTCCATTCTTTTTGAAAGTCGACAGCCATGCAAGATATGAAATGCTAGATGCACACTGTAACGATTTATTACGATGACGTCCTTCACCGTCCTTCATATTTCCAAATTCAGAAGTTCATAGGAGGAAGACACTTTTTTGCTTATAATAGTAAACAAAAATTAAGCTTATGAAGTTTCCTAAAAATTTCAATATTATTATTTTTATCCATATATCTGTCTTATTTAGTCTTTCTGATTTTTCCTATCTCTTACTGTTGAAAAGATATGAGCATCGAAATTTTGAGTTGGGTATTTCGATACACCTTCACGCCAACAGATCGGGCGCACACTAAAATTGGTAGTCCGAGTCCGACTCGAGAAAAGCAGTGTTGAGATTTTCAAATTCCGATTTCACGGCAATGATGAATATGCATTTCATAAATACATTTCGATATACACAATTTGATTTTAAAACAGTTGATTAATTTAGAAGAGATCAGCTACAAACCAGAATTTACACACAAAAAGTGGTAGTTTGATTCCGATTTCTAACCTACAAACCTGTTTCTAAACTTCAATAACTATATTTTGAACATCAAGTTTAATTTCTAATTCTAGCAAACGTTCGAACATAATTTTCGGTTGGTTTATTTACAAATTGATGAACAATTTCTCCAACATTCTTCCCTCCCCTCGTTTTTTGAAAACAGTTCTGTTTATATTGAATGATGTCGCCATGATGGAAATTCAAAATAAACTTTGAAAAAAGGGAAGGGGGGGTCCAAATTTGAACCTGCACAGCGAGAACCTCATGGTATTTATATATATATATTGAACGTAACTTGTTATTACCATTTCTCTTCTCAAGAAAATTGGTTCTACAGCTACGAGCTCGCCTTTTTTATGGGAGAAGGGGGCAGGAAGAATTTGCAAAAAAAAAAAATCCCGGCTCTGAAAAATGCTGAAAAAAATATTCCGGCCCAAAGGGCCGGCAATTTTTTTTTTTCCCGGACCATGCAAAAGTAAGGATACATTGCATGATATGGAAATTTTTGCTGGCCCTTTGTGCCAGACAATTTAAAGTCAAAAAATTAATTGATATAAATACAAACTGTTCACATAGCTGTATCTACCAGAGACCTAATACGCATAGGCACAAAAATCTAGAAAAGGTTCTATTTAAACATCATACAATCTGTCTGAAATTCGCTAATTGCAAAGAGACACCTGAAGGATCGAACGGTTATTAACTCATACTCTGTAGTAGCGGGGAGTTTAACTTACACAGACATTCACAACATTTGACAATTTGTTTAAATCCGGCCCGAAGAACCGGCGAAAATTTTTCTCCGACTCTGGTAATGACTGAAAAAAATGGCCTGCTCAGAAAATTGCTGAAAAAATTTTACCGGCTGGCAATAGAATTCCTGCCCCCCCCCCCCCCCTCCCCCCCCAAATCAAATGGTTGCTCACCAACAATTATCGGTTTGAAAATTTAATGTTACTGCTATTTGAAAACTTAAATATATAATATAAATACATGTAATGTGACGTCCTTCATATTTCCAAACCAAAAATTGTATAGGAGGAAGACACTCTTGTTGCAATCGCAACAAGAAACCTTTCTAGTTGATAAGTCCTGTTGTGACACTGACCATTCTAATCACAGCAATAAAGAAATCCCGCTGAGTTTATTAGTATATCAGACTGCCGTTCGATTGGGGGGGGAGGGGGCAAGAATCAATAAACTGCCAATATATTTTTCTTCAAATTTTGCTTTTTAAAGAAGCCGGTGTAATTCACAGTGTCCCATTTATATGCTCCTGTATTAGGTGTACCATACCCGACTATTGAGAATATTCCAATTCTGAAAAAAAAAATCGCTGGCTCGCTTTCACTCGCCATTGATTCACATGTTATCGCCAATCATATATTTTATAATTCTAAATGAATTAGAAACACTGACAAATCTTTAATCAAAGACTTAATTTCTGGCTTTTTTTTTTAATTCGGATTTTAGGGCCAACCCTGAAAAAAAAAATCTGGATCCGCCCATGCCCTTAATTCAAAATTTGAAATAGCGAGCGTATGTAAATACATGTACAAATGTATATCATCAAACAGTTTATCTCAGTATTCAGAAAAATGCTCGAAAATTGGTGTCATGGCTGCCTCATCATCGTATACTAGTACATCATAATTAGACCAAATCGTTATTTTATGAAAATGCTTTAAAATGAGAGAGAGAGAGAGTTTCATTCGGTTATGATATTACAGATCTTTCCCGTATATACTCCATGATTTTTTCTATGTTCCTTATTAATCAAACATTATATCCAATCTAATTCATTAGAATGACAATATTTCCGAAATCCAATCGAAAGCCCCCCCCCATCCTCTTTAGATGTCTTTCACCGAACCTCTTCAACATTCCTCCAAGTCGTGTTATCAGCGGGCCTGAAGCGATGCGTGACACCCCTGCGGCATAGGGGTAGAGATTGCGCAATGAAACACGCCTCGGGGTAAATTCAAGGAATGTGTATATTACGTAACCACCAAGTGTCAACCCCTTGATGACAATATACAGTTCTGGTCGTTATACTCTCCCTTAAAGTCGGGGGTTCGGGCTTTTGGATCTGCCTCTTTTACGTTTAAAAAAAAAACTTAACAATATTATCTGATTCTCTCCTAAAATGTATATATGCCCTTTATATCTTCAGAAATTCTAGATAACAACGAAAGGTGAAATTTTTCCCGAAGACTGACAATCAAGATTTCTTGAGGGGTTGAGCTTCCTACTAATCTACTACATGTAATCATTCAAAATATTGATTGATTGATTGATTGATTGATTGTAAACCATTATATATGTATGTCAATATATATCATGGTTAGAGATTTTTCCGGGAGAGGGGGTTCAAGCCCTTTATAAGAAGGGGGAAGGGTCCAGTATATGACTTTCAGTGGCGGATTCAGGGGGGTGCGGAGGGGGCGTCCGCCCCCCCCCCCCCCCCGGCACTGACCCAAAATTTTCCAAAAACAGGTATATTTTGGCCCATTTTCAGTAAAAGTCGGCAAAATTCGCCCCTTGACCCCCCGGCAAAGGGGGCGCTGGATCCGCCACTGACTTTGACAGAAAGGTACATGTATACTAGAATAAAACATAAAAAGGAGAAAGAATGGCAAATACCATAAATAATTAACTGGACCCCCCCCCCTTTCCCCTTCCGTTATTAGGATACGGGATCGATAATGATTAGAGCAATTCAAGAAGAATTTAACATAAATACTTCCTCCATTTATATATTTTTTTGTAAATAATTTTCTGACAATTATGAGTTGGACCACCTCCCCCGTCTTGTCTTGAATGTACCCGTTTTTCGGTGACCAGTGCTTGTACATCTTCTGTTCATGTACATGTATATCGTTTGCTTCTGGTGGAAAATGCGACCTTCAGCGTATACATGTATAAGAATAAAACCTGAAAGTCATAATCGAAAACAGCGAGAACGCCGTGAAATACGCATTGATTGGATTTGGAGATTTTCTATTTTTTTTGGGGGGGGGGGGGGGGTCAAGCACCGAAAAAAATAACCGCCAACAGGAAGATTTCACCATATGTACACCGACTTCACCATTTTATATTATTAAAAGCTGCAAATGTCTATCCTTTTCACGAACATTTGATAAAGCTATATTCCGTCCCATAACGAAGGAAGCCATCTAATATGCACGTTTAACAGCAAAGCAATATTTCCTTATTTACATATACTTCGAAACTCACAATATTTTCATGCCATGGACTGATTTGGGCGCTGAGGAATGGCCGTTGGCCGAAACGTACAGAAAAATATAGTGGTTTTATTGTTTTTATATATCAAACGGCTGTGTTGTAAAAATAAATAAATAAATAAATAAATAAATAAATAAATAAATAAATAAATAAATAAATAAATAAATAAATAAATAAATAAATAAACAAACATGACATGATTTACAAAACATGTAAAAGGTACGGGGATCAGAACAACAACTCAAGGACGGACGGGAGATTCCTCCCATCTCGGTTTCAGATTTTTTTTTATTTATAACAGACCAGCAAAAACGGATAAGCATTAAAAAATGCAAAATTTACAGAATTCACAACATTGACAAAATTCTACATATTCCAACATATCTTACATTCAATATATTGCAGTGGCGGATTCATCACGATGGAAGGGCGTGTTCCTCAGCAGTGCTTAAAGAATTGGGGGGGGGGGGGGGGGTTCACTTAATTAAGACATTTTTCGTGAAGACACGACGATCGCTAACGAAATATGAGCAGTCAGAGAGGTTGGACGTAAATAGTTTCTTGACCTTTATTGAATGAGATTGATAGACTGCACTTAACCTTGATCTAAGTGCAAGTTTGACCTTAAGACTTCAATTTTATAATCAATTTTCAGTATGTGAAAAGAGTTACCAACCTTCTTTTTCGGGGACGAACATTTGTATCTGTAGAAGTTATTATATGTCGATTCGATATTGTATTGAATCGTGTAAAGGGAACATAATATATATTCGATATACATATGTACATGTACTTGTTTGTATTTTGTAAGTCCAGAATCAGTAATCACGATATTTTTTTTTTTAAATGTAAGTCGCAGAGGAGGTTTTCTGTTCATTATTTGCCCGTAAAATTTTCCCGCGGCTACGGAAACCTCTCCCAAAGCTGCAAAAATCAAATCCGTCTTATGCCCTTCCTTTTTTTTTTAACTTTCTGGGCAAATGATAGGTACAGGTACTCCTGGCAGACAGGCTAGTGTAACTGTGCTAGTACCTGCACAACGAGAGAGAGAGAGAGTTTTTAAAATCTTGTTACCGAGAAACTACGTACCACTAGATCGTTTCAGGGGCGGATCCAGAGTGGGAAGCGGGGGTGGGGTGGGGTTGTATCGAGGCACACCGAGCGGGGGTGGGTACGGAAGGGGGTTCCCCCTCCTGTAGGTGGGAGGTCCGGGGGGGGGGCTCCTCCGGAGATTTCTGAAAAAATGGAATAAAATGGTGAAATCTAGAGCATATTTTCTCCTTTTCTTATAGACCATTTTTCACTAAATTTAGTGACAAAGTAAGGGAAAATTTTTGAGAAAAATTGGAATGAATTGGTGCAATCTGGAGCATATTTTCTCCTTTTCTTCTTGAATATCCAGCCCATTATGTGACAAAGTAAGGGTCGATCCCCTCTCAAACATATAGAACGAGTTTCAATTTGGGTTTAATTCGATCTGGTTAATAAAGATTTTTAAATAAAATGATTTGTCCTTTACTGCTTGCAGAGGCGTAGCCAGGGTGTTTTCAATGTGGTCAAGAGAAGGATTGTACCAAGAACCCCCCCCCCCCCCCGAGAAAAATATGAAGAAGAAAAAAAATAAAATTGCTTTGCATGACCAATGGAGCGTATTTGAGGTGAATTTAGATAGGATAAAGCATATGATTCGGTGTAAGCAGACGATGAACTGTATCGAAGATGAAGAAAACTTTATATATACTTATATGTACGATATTGTATAAGTTCTTTCAAATCGACCGTTCGCACTTTGTTCAGCGATCGTTGTATTGAGTTCGAATGAAACACGAGGAAATTTTGAAAAATGCATTAAAATCAGAGTTTTCTGGAATGAGGGATGCACTCTCTCATATTTTTTTTTAAGAAATGGGGGAAAACTCTCCTGATACACTGATACTATTAGATTAATATAAAAATATGAAAGATGTGTGAATGGTGTACAAGTGTTGATGTCTCATGTGTTGTATATGCATTGTCTAACTGTATGTAATGCAAAAATACCACCAAAAAAAAAAAAAAAAAGGAAAAATAAAAAAAGGACGATAAAAGTACCAAAAAAGGGGGTGTATGAGAAGGATTTATAAGCTTTGAAAAATTGAATGCTTTAAAAATTGAGATAAAAGATACAAAAACTACTTGGAATAATGACCAATTTTCGGGCATAATAAACAGAAACCCCCTCAGCGACTTACATTACAAAAACTTTGCGATTGTCTGCAAGAATCCAAAAATACAAATGTACTCCAATTGATACGGTATCGAATCGATATGCGATGGAATATATATCAGAAAAAAATTTGTAAATTTTGTTTCAAAATGGTGAATTCTGGTGGACATGAAGCAATCTTTACTACGTTTACAGGTTTTTTTTTTTTTCGAGAGCTCATGTTACCGAATAAAATCGGAAACCGGGGAGTGGGGTGTAATGCCCTTGCGTTTCCTTGCGGCACTGCCGTCCGTTTTCATTGTTTTTCGCCTTTTCTTTTGAACCCCTCTTTCAGTGGCGGATCCAGCGCTTCCTTTTTTGAGTCAGTGCCAATGGGGCGGAAGCCTTCCCTGAACCCCCGTGAACCGTTTTTTGTTCATTGAATCAGAGGGAGAAACGTCCCCTTTCGTTTCGATAGAAACCCGAGTTCTCACCTCCTTTTCTGACTCCATTGACTCCCCTATCGATAATGAGTCGGTATTTAGTACCTCTCAGAGGCGGATCCAGCGCCCCCTTTTTCGGGGGGGGGGGGTTAAGGGGCGATTTTGCTTATTTTTATTGTAAATGGGCCAGTACCAGTTTTTTGGGAAAATTTTGGGCCAGTGCCCGGGGGGGGGGGGCGGACGCCCCCTCTGCACCCCCTGATTCCGCTACTGCCTCGAGTAGGCCAGACTATCCTTTCATCCCCCCTCTCTGGATCCGCTCTGACTGATATTAAAGGGAATTCTGCATTTCTTTTCTCTTCTTTTACACCCATTTGGTTCTCCGAATAGCAGGGGGAAATACTTACTGATGATACGGAACGAATATGTTGGATGACAAAGCGAGCTGAGAAGAAAAAAGAAAAAAAAAGAAGATTGACAACTTTCGAGCTTTTAAAACTGGTAGAGCTAGACGATCTCATATGATATTTACTGACAATCGTATTTGACCAACTTCTAATACGATAGCCAAGTAAATGCTGCAAAACATATGATACGTGCAACATTGTTAGCTCGAATTTCCTTGAATCCTTCATAAGATGACATGCTACCAGTAGTGTAGCAAACATGTGTAGTATAGGTTGACATTTGTTCCACAAGTAAATTCAAAATTTTAGAAGCTGTATGTTCATCTAGGTGTCACATTTTTCATTACATTTGCAAATTATTCAAGATTTTTTTTTAAAGCATCAGTTTATTTTGCTGTTTATACCTACAGAATGATCTCAATAGTGCTACAATAAAGTACTGGAGGTCTACCTACAAGATTCAAATTTCTCTCTTACCTTTTTACTTGACATACAAACATGTATAATACTTTGATAATATCACAGTAATACACCATATTTCACAATCACTATGTATCTGTTTTAGTGTAATGTTCAGTTAGCATCACTAGTATCCTCTTCAGAGATTAACTTTAGCCTTATTTTTTTCAACCAGTAGCAGATTAAGGAGGGGAGTCTAGTTGATACCCATTTTCGCTCAATTGTTTTGATTTTGACTCGGAATCCATGGACAATACTGTATTGTGTGTTTAAGCGCTTAAACATTGGATTTTTTGTACCTATAACCTTCATTCACCGTAATGCATATCCTTAAAGTAATTTAAGTTTGAAATTTTTAACACATACATTTTTATTTTCAAACTGACAAAAACTGGAGCTTTCTCTATCATCATGATCATGTGTCTATGAATATTTTCTTAATGAATTCTGTCACAATCTTCATAACAGAATCAGCCTTTTATAAGTTATTATCATAGCTTTTCCTACAAAAAATTCCAATATTTTAAACCTTCCTTGTTGTCTGTTTTTTCCCCCTTACTTTTGATAGAACTAAATGAACAATTAGGGTACATTTTTGTGTCGCCTGCACCATAGCGACACTTGGGGATAACTTTTTCCGTTGTATGTCTGTCCGTCTGTCTGTCACACTTGGATGTCACACCCTATATAAAAGTGATTCCTAAGTGTCACCGTTTCGCAGGCGACACATGCATTCCTTGGAATGATTTTTGGCATATAGTATTTAACTATTTTTAGCTCACCTCGACGAAGTTGAATGAGCTTATGCTATAACCCCACGCGTCCGCGTCCGTGTCCGCGTCCGCGTCCGGTTAAGAAGTTTGGGGTAGCTCAGTATCTGACAAAGTACTAATGCTACTGTAACCAAACTGGCACAAGTGATTCATCTTTGGATGCTGAGGTGAACCGATGCATCGTATGCAGCATCTGACCTACATTTTCCGCTTGAGTGACTCGGTTAAGAAGTTTGGGGTAGCTCAGTATCTGACAAAGTACTAATGCTACAGTAACCAAACTGGCACAAGTGATTCATCTTTGGATGCTGAGGTGAACCCATGCATCGTATGCAGCATCTGACCTACATTTTCCGCTTGAATGACTCGGTTAAGAAGTTTGGGGTAGCTCAGTATCTGACAAAGTACTGATGCTACAGTAACCAAACTTGCACAAGTGATTCATCTTTGGATGCTGAGGTGAACCCATGCATCGGATGCAGCATCTGACCTACATTTTCTGCTTGAGTGACTTGGTTAAGAAGTTTGGGGTAGCTCAGTATCTGACAAAGTACTGATGCTACAGTAAACAAACTTGCACAAGTGATTCATCTTTGGATGCTGAGGTGAACCCATGCATCGGATGCAGCATCTGACCTACATTTTCTGCTTGAGTGATTTGGATAAGAAATTTGGGGTAGCTCAGTATCTGACAAAGTACTAATGCTACAGTAACCAAACTTGCACAAGTGATTCATCTTTGGATGCCGAGATGGACCCATGCATCGGATGCAGCATCTGACCTACTTTTTCCACTTGAGTGATTTCGCTTTTAAAAGCCAATATTGAGCAAAGTATAAGTGCTACATGTACCAAACTTGCATATTGGATGTATCTTTGATCAAACTTTCATATAATGACCTTGACCTACTTTTTCCGCTTGAGTGATTTTGCCTTTAAAAGCCAATATTGAGCAAAGTATAAGTGCTAGATGTTCCAAACTTGCATATTGGATGTATCTTTGATCAAACTTTCATAAAATGACCTTGACCTACTTTTTCCGCTTGAGTGATTTTGCCTTTAAAAGCCAATATTGAGCAAAGTATAAGTGCTAGATGTTCCAAACTTGCATATTGGATGTATCTTTGATCAAACTTTCATAAAATGACCTCGACCTACTTTTTCCGCTTGAGTGAATTTGCCTTTAAAAGCCAATATTGAGCAAAGTATAAGTGATACATGTACCAAACTTGCATATTGGATGTATCTTTGATCAAACTTTAAAAAAAAGGACCTCGACCTACTTTTTCCGCTTGAGTGATTTTGCCTTTATAAGCCAATATTGAGCAAAGTATAAGTGATACATGTACCAAACTTGCATATTGGATGTATCTTTGATCAATCTTTCATAAAATGACCTTGACCTACTTTTTCCGCTTGAGTGATTTTGCTCTATAAAGCCAATATTGAGCAAAGTATTACTGCTACATGTACCAAACTTGCATATTGGATGTATCTTTGATCAAACTTTCATAAAATGACCTTGACCTACTTTTTCTGCTTGAGTGGTTTTGCCTTTAAAAGCCAATATACATGTACTAAGAAATATGTTTGAATTGAATTTTGCTGTCACGAGGTGAGCTTCGTAATCTGTGATTACCTATGTTTTTTCTTCACAGATGTCAACTTCATATTACATCATAATAATGGTACCACTGTGTAATAGCTATAATTTTGTCTTACTTTTAATTAGTAATTGGACATATCAGTCAGATTGGAATATTACATATTACTAACATTCGAAAGCAAATAATGCTTCATTGTACCCAAGGTAATCAAGGATTGTAGAAATTTAAGATACAATGTGAAAATTTGCTACTTTTTTATCTTATTTTCATACATTTTTAAGAAATAAAGATTTGAAAAAAATCTTGCAGGAATTTTTGAGAAATTTAAAAAAATTTCCTGCGGGATTTTTATCAGAATAAAAAATTCCTGCAGGAATTTTTAATATACTGAAAAATCCTGCGGGAAAAAAATATCCCGCAGGAATTTTCTAAGTACAAAATTTTTCCTGCAGGATTTTTATTTTTCCCACAGGAACACCATAATCAAGATTTTTTAAAGAAAAAATCCTGCGGGAATTTTTTTCTCCCGCAGGAATTTTCTTTAAAAAAAATTCCTGCGGGATTTTTTTCCTCCCGCAGGAAAAAAAAATTTCCTGCAGGAATTCATCAATTTCCCGCAGGATTTTGAGAATTCCCGCAGGATTTTGAGAATTCCCGCAGGATTTTTAAATTTCCCGCGGGATTTTTTTGTAATTAAGGTAAATATCTCAGGTGCCAGGTGTGCCACAGGTTAACGAGATGTGGATTCTGACTAATTTGGGTATCCTCTATGTGATGACGCTATTGGTTTTGCTGTACCTCCAGCCCCAGGCGGGCGCAAAAATGAACTAGCGTGCAAGTTCATAATTATTTTGCCCACTGTTCAGTGTTTTGTTTGTAGATTTTGTAAATTTTATTTGTATAATGTAAGTATAAGTAATGATTGTTTCCTTGGATGTATTCATAGTTTTAAAGCTGCAAACTTACAAGCAAAGTTTCCAAGAATTGCAATTGCACAATTTGCAGACATACATGTACTAACAAGTGTTTATTTTGCCACGGACTAGGAACCAATCAGGGAGCATAAGTCGCGTTACATGCACGCCATCTACCGTAAATTTCTATAGACCATCAGCATTTCCGCCATTGCTGTAGAAATGAATTCACAAGTAAAAGGAGTCGTGAAACGCCAATTTTCTGCAACAAAAAAAGGAGGTTTTGGTCCTCGACAAAATAAAACAGTTATCAGGTTTGTTACTGACCATCCACAGAGATTTGTCGGGTTGTTCAAGCCCATAGAAGGCTCAGCTTTGCTTTGCCTACTATGGGCTTGATCAACCCAACAAATCTCTGTAGACGGTCAGTAACAAACCAAATAATTATTCTAACATGACGTGAGATTGTACTATAGAACTCGCCTGGTGTAAAATCTCCAACAAACTTCCAGTTTGCTAAGCTCGGCCTATGCACATGCTATAGAGCTCGTGCAGAACAATATTAGAATAGAAATAACAATAACAACAATCACCGATAATTTGATTGGTTCATGCGACAAGGGGAATTACTGGACAACAAACCATGGCAAGCTAGTTGTTATTTCTTAAATAATGTAGTCTTTACCATATCCAAGAAGGTATCCAAAGTTTAGATGTACTTGTATTGTACTGATATTGTGTTGCAGGTTTTAGGACAAGTTGATAACAAATTCATTGCTTGTTTGCTGAATAGTGAGAAGAGCCAGAATCAGAAAGGTAAATTTTTCCTCACGAATAAAATTTTCTTGTCCATTAATCATGCTCAGCTGACTTGCAAAACTCAACTAGTGTTGTAACGATAGTCACCGATGTCGCCACTATCATCGCTGAAACTTAAAAGTCGCCGACTGTCGATAATGGGTTTGAAAATCAAATGTCGCTGTTGAAGTTACTTTGATGCGAAATGATCTCGGTGCGAAACAACTTCGCTATAATCAAAAACGAAAATATAAGTGCGGTAGGAGCAGAGTGTTATCCATATCCCGGGTGTACTAAGTCTGCCGTGTGGAACCATTTTGGCTTTAAAAAGAAAAAGGAAGGCCCTCTTTCTAAAGCAAACATCGAGATGAATACCTTTGTTTGCAAAATCTCCTATTGCAAATGCACGTACTGACTATTCTATGTCTGAAAAATAACAAAACATACAACAATTTTAAACAAGAAAAATGTCCAATTCTTCTGATTGTGATATCGATTGTACTCCTCCAATAGTTTCCAATAATCAATAGTTAATTTTTTCTGATTTTACAAACGCTAGCCTGACTCTTCAATCTTCATTTATTATCTATTCTCAATGAAACTTCATACACTGATATCCAAGATACCAAGGATGAATACTATTGATTTAATGCTAAGGAGGTCAAGGTCATGGGTCAACGCGATACATGTACGAGACTTTGCTTATTAGTCCCCTACTGGGAACGCCGAACGGTACTCTTTTGCATTTGAGACTCATTCATGTATTTCTTGTTTTTGTATGTACATGTATTATAAGTTCTACGAAAGGACCTGTAACGTGAAGAGCCATAATCTGCCATGGGGGACGATGTTTTTTAAACACTTTTCTGTTTTTCATTGAGAACACATATATACTCAAATATCTCTCTATCAGAGCCATTTTATAAATTTTGAAGATGTTTTTTTGTTTAAAATCTTATATCAACTTGATTAAGGAAATGAAGTACTTTGAATTGTCATTATTGATGGGCAGATTTTAAATCTTATCTTTACAGGTCCTTTGTACTGGTATATCTTTGTATGATCAAAGAGTGAAATAAAAGTGTACTTGTAACAATTTTTAAATATGTTATAGCTGATGTTATGTATTTGTACGTTGATGAATATTTAGAGGACATGTGTATGCAGGGAAATTTTTGCCCTTGAAAATGAAATTATAGATAAAGTATAGTGAAACAGAATTTGTATGTAGGGTACTGGGCAATATACTTTTATATATTTAAGGCCAAAAAAAATTAAGATTTCGTTTGACGGGCACCGCCGCATTGTCTAAAACCCGCCGCATTTCCGATTTTTATCGCGTGTTTTACCATAATTTTAAAGTAGTCAATTGAACATCATCGTGCTAATACAAATTGTTCGTTTACATATTCTTTACTTCACTAAAAATATATATTGTAAAGCTGTAACTCAATACTTGTTTACATAAAATAGTATTATTTACCCGAGCTGCCGTATTCAATTGTTGTTTGTACGGTAATCGCGACCACGCGAATATTCCATATCACAGACGAGGTAACGTAACGTAAAATGATACTTGACTCTGTTGTGATAATCTGCAAGAGCATTATTCTTTATTAAATTATCTAATTTATTAGAAATTTGAAAACGTTTTTGTTTAAAACTCACAGTTTACATCAGATTGATCAGCCGGGAACGCCGGTGACGAGATCGAGGGGAGGGGAAGAAATACTAAACGATCCTAATTTCGATTCGGATAAACTAGTCAACTAAACCCTAAGCACATTGCAGATACTTCAAAATTTCCGAGGGATAGAAATTCAAATTTGCAAACAACTTGCTCAAGTCCGACAGTGAAAAGGGATGACGAATCGATCAGGATACCCTTGTGTAATCGTTGTTAAAATTCAAACTAAATTGTCAGACATGCTGTGATCGGGAAGGCAAACTTGCTCAATGGGACGACGGTCCCTTCCACTTGGACTTTAATGGGCCATTCTCAAAAACAATGGGCCATCTTTCCTCACGAAAGGGCCATTCCAAAAATGATCAATTTTCGAAAAGCTATGCATATGCATGCATTATGCATCAGACATTAGCACATTTTTTTGTCGCGAGATTCCCAATTTGACCATTTCCAATGAATAATTTACAGTACATTTTTTGCATGGATCACAGAACAGCCAAGACCAAACTTTCAGCCACCTTTCCTGAATTTTTTGTGCCCACGGATGGGCAGCTTCATTTTCAGCTTTGTTGTGTCGCCTGCGAAGCATAGCGACACTTAGGGATCACTTTGTCCGTTGTCCGTCTGTCTGTCTGTCCGTCCGTCCGTCTGTCCGTCTGTCTGTCTGTCACACTTTAGGTGTCACAGCCCATAACTTTTGATTGGTAAGTGATAGGGCTTTGATATTTCACATGTGTATTCCTTATGACAAGACCTTCTTACACATACCATAATTTTTGACCTAGTGACCTTGACCTAGAAATTTGACCTACTTTTCAAAAAAATTAAGAATGGATATATCTTTTGATTGGTAAGTGTTAGGGCTTTGATATTTCACATGTGCAATCCTTGTGACAAGACCTTTCTACACATACCATAATTTTTGACCTTGTGACCTTGACCTAGATATTTGACCTACTTTTGAAAAAAAGATAAGATTCGCTATATCTTTTGATTGGTAAGTGATAGGGCTTTGATATTTCACATGTGTATTCCTTGTGACAAGACCTTCCTACATATACCACGGTTTTTGACCTATTGACCTTGACCTACATATTTGACCTACTTTTAAAAAAAATTAAGAATGGATATATCTTATGATTGGTAAGTGATAGGGCTTTGGTATTTCACATGAGTATTCCTTGTGACAAGACCTTTCTACATAGACCATAATATTTGACCTTTTGAACTTGACTTAGATATTTGATCTACTTTTCAAGAAAAGTAATATTGGCTATATCTTTTGATTGGTAGGTGATATTTCACATGTATTCTCCTTTTAACAATGCCATTCTACACATACCATAATTTTTTACCTTTTCCTAGATATTTGACCTACTTTTCTAAGGTTGTATATATCTTTTTATTGGTAGGTGATAGGTCTTATTTCTTATGATGAGACCTTTTTGTTACCAATTTTTACGTATTGACCTTGACCTAGATGATTGACACTCTTTTCTGAAAATTTGAGAATCACCACATCTTTAATTTGTAATTAAGTGGTCTGATATTTCCAATGAATTTCATTTGAAAAGACTTTTCTACTGATACCAATAATTTTGATCCACTTTCTAGAATAATAATCAAACCGCTTCGCAGGCGACACAAGCATTCCTTGGATTGCTATTTTTGATATTAGGGAAGACATTTTGTACAAATTTTATTACATCAATTTGTACCCATTGACTGACCACTTTTAAAAAATGACATGATAATTTTACGGACGAATGCATACACAAGTACCTTAACGTAGATAAGATACATAAGTGGACGTTGGAGATTTAAATCTCAGGCGCAGATGTCGGAGAAAAATCAATATTGTATCAAAATAGCAAAGGACCTTTCAATTGTCAGTGAACAGAAGAATTTTGTGCCTTAGAGTTCTGACTGGCCATATACAGGAAGCTGTGATCTCTGTATTACTGCTCCTGGTGTAGATCTACGTTACAACGTAGATACGAGAACAGAACTTTTAATAGATTTAAAAAACAAAAAAATGGACGCCGTAGAATAATGGCACCAGGGCGCAGCGAGTTGCCGATTTTATGGGCCATTTTCTATCAGAATGGGCCATCCCAATCCCTGGACATGTTTCTTTGTATTTTCCCTACTCTTTTGCCGACGACAAGGGTCAAATTTTCGGTCTAAGCACTGAGCAACAATTACGAGTTTCACTCACTTAGTTGCACCTGAAAATGTTAACGTCATTTGAAGTTTTAACCTTACACAGGGCAACGGTTAGATATTGGTGATCCTTTTTAGCATAAATAAGATGTACACCATACATATATTTAGTCTACATCTTCATACTGGTCTGCCATAGGACATCGTCTGTCATATGATACATATAATAAGTGTGACCAAATCACAGAATATCTAGCAAACTTCAGGTTTGGAAATGCAATAAGTATATTACAGGAAGACGTTGGGTTATCTTGTTATGGGTTATCTTGTTAATCAATGTACCAAACATTACCACTTCATACTATACTTAAGTTTTAATGTATTTTCAGCATCAAAACACTTGAATTAGAAATTTGGTTAAAGATAAATTACAAAAAATGTACATTCATCATATTTCACGTTTGCAAAAAAAAACCTGCCTCCCTCACTTTTTTTTTCTAAAAAAAGTGCCTGTCAAACTAAACATTAATTTTGTATGGCCTAATAGGATAGAAAAAAAATAGATCAATTAAAAAATGTATACAGTATTTTGAAATTTCATCATATTTATTTAAGTGATTGTGCTATTTTGACCTATGACCTTGACTTGTCTGAGAATTGAAAAGCAGCTTTCTGAATTCTTTTGATTTTTCATTAATTGCACACTGGTTCAGTTAAATTATAATCCAAAAGCTCATTTATTTGGTATATCTACATTGTATTTCAAGTTACGTAAAACAGGCTAATGATATGGTGTTCAACTTTAAAGTTTGAAGTCGCTTTTTATTTTAGTTCAATCAGTGATGGTATTACTGGACCAACATGCAGTACATGAACGTATAAGAATTGAGGATCTGACTTCAAGTATGTGATAGTTTTATTACCTGTAAAGCAAAACAGATCATTGTCTAATGTCCGTGTATCTCTCCATATGTTTGGTAGTCAAACTTTCATATAATAAATGGTTATACATGTACTTATATTTGATAGAACAGCAGTGGTTCACACTTTGTGCTTTTCATATTCTTTCACATCACTTGCTTCCAAGATACACCAATGTAGTGCAAAAAGAGAAAAACAATCCATAAAATGAAGTCAGAAATTTGAAAAAAAAAGTTATCTTAGTTCTGCTCAGTTAAGTTTGTTGGACATCCCTCTTTTGATTAAGGAGCATTTGAATGGTAAAGGGACCGATATCTATAGAGGACTAATGATAATGAGGGCGTAATAATGAATAAAAAATATTAAGTGAAAGAACCTATATGTATGAAACAAATTGTGCATTATTGTCTTTCCCTTTAGAAGAGATTGTTGTCATCACACCCTGTACCAATCTGATTTAAAATTCAGCTCTCATTATGTGTTACCTACATGTACATAGAGATCTGACACTCAGCCATAGGAGGTCGTGTCGGGGTTAAAGTCTACTCGACCAATGAAATGACGCTGTGTAAGTCACAAATGTTGTTTACGTATCAATTAATCATGAGAAGCTCCGACTTTGACCCCGGATATGACCTCTTACTGATGATTGTCAGATCTTCTATGCAAGTAAGGCATTATGAGAACTGAAATTAAATTAAATTGACCCTGCATTCTCCTTTCGGTACCATATTTTGATGATGAACATATTACAAATACATGTACATAAATGTTAATCAGTGAAAATCTTTTCTACTTCATCTCATGCTTTTAAAACTTTATTATTATTATTGTAATATTAGCCAAGCTGTATAGCAAACATAAAAATTCAGAATTTGATACTAGAGTCTGCATGATATCATTTCTATTTTAAGATATATACAAGGAAGAAGAAAACGGTGACAACAGGGTGATCAAATCAACGTGTGTGAATCCTGCAAAGGTGCTGATGCTACCTGAAGAATATGTGCAAATTATGTCCTCATTTCAAAAAGAATTCAATAAGATTGGTAAGTATGTAAAATGGACATATTTGTTTAGATTAAAGCTACATGTAATTGCTGCAGGGCCTCTGCATTTTGTTAGTTTTTAGGTTGCAAATCCTACATTGATATCATTTAACACTGTATTTCAAGAGAGTTTACCTTCCATTATTGTTTCTTGCCTCTTTATTCATTGAACGTTCTTTTTTCTATGCATGCATATTTTCTTCAATATACACAAAATGCAGATATCACAAACAAACTTCATTCTGAATATAGCTCTTTCCTTGAATGAATTTAAATTGTGCTTCATCATTATCATTTTGTTGGCAATTTAGTTCAGATTCTATCTAGTCTATATTCATGAAAGCTACTAATGTGGCTAAATGTGGTTAATTTTGCTGGTGGAAAAATAAACATGGTTAATTTTGTTGGGGGAAAAAATTGCCAAATGACCTTTGCAAAGGTACGTGTGGGGGTTATTTTGGCGAAATTGGGAGTATTCCCAATAGTCCTTTGTACTGGCTGTAATTTTCACGTAGGGGTTATTTTCACGATAGCAACCCAATCATGAAAAATGTGAAAAATTACCCCCACACAAATATTTCCACGTTTACAGTATCAGGAATCAAGGCAATGAAATTTGTTATATTTCCTTTCAGATTACAGTCCCATAAATGGTATTTTAAAACTCCTTTTGTATAAAAAAAATGAAAATAAGATTTATTTCATTTGACAGGTGTATCGTTTCATATATATAAGAAAGAGAGAGACAAGATTGTTGTTGATGAAATCCCAGAATGCATTGCTAAAATGGAAACCAATGAAACAAAAATGAGCAGCAGCATTGTAGTCTGGGATCTTGTTGAAGTAAGATAATATAAACTTGGTTTTTGCAACATTAATTCTCATGGAATGAATCTTTTGATAACAGAAGTCATTAAGTAAAAAAAATAAAGAATTACACAGAGCCTTAGGTACATGTTTATCATCCTGTTGCATGTTCTTAATTAAAAGATTGAATCATGCTGGTATTGAGCGAAAGAAGGAAAAATTCTGTATATCTATTAAATTTTGGTATATTTACATGCATCACAATGCTAACATATTCAAAGAAATATTATACTTGTCTGCCAATTGTTTGTCTTTAATGTCATGGAAAATAGGGTTAAAGTCTTTGAAAAGTCATTGAAACATTGATGAATTTGATTGACTGAAATTTTGTGGGAACAATACCTTTAAAAAAAAGTAAATTCAGTTCTGTGAGCTAGAGAGAGCGCATGCGCAGAAGTTTTTAACTTTTTAAAATTTTACATGCGCTCTCAATGGCAGAATAATCAACTCATTGATAGTGGCCCTTACCAGGCAGAAGCAGAAAACAATGCTTCCTTCCTCTCTAATCTTTATTTATGATAAGATATCAATGAAATTTCATATGAATATTCTTAATTTTGGGGTCAACAGATTAGGGTCCAGGGCATTTTGAAGAGAAAAATAGCACATATTTATAATTTTCATGAGAAAGTGTCAGTATGTCTTGAGCATATTTTATTCAGCTTAGATAAATTTTTTAAACTTATCCTCTGTGAGGTGTGTAACTAATTAAACAATTCAGCAATGATATATTGACCATAATAACTTGAAACATCTATGTTACTGAAGCTCAATAATTGATAAAACTTGAGATGCACATGAATGATTGAAAATTATGGCTCATGACACACCTTAAATGTATTTGTAATCCTTGGATAGTTTTGGAATATGAGCCCTGATTATATTTATTTTCTTCTACAAGGAATCACATTGATTTTAATTACCTCAATATTTGACATTTTGTTTAATATTTCTTGAACATATAAACAACTTCCTTTTCAGACTCTAATAAAGGAGTATGTAGAGGTAAGTATTGATTCTATTCATAGGAAGTATTTGATATTTTTTATGCCCCCGGAATCAATGATTCGGGGGCATATAGTTTTTGGCCTGTCCGTCTGTTTATCTGTTTGTCTGTTTATCTGTTTGTCTGTCTGTTTGTCCGAAAAACTTTAACATTGGACATAACTTTTGAATGGGAAGTGATAGGGCTTTCATATTTCACATGTGTATTCCTTGTGACAAGACCTTTCCATTGATACCAAAATTTTTGACCTCGTGACCTTGACCTTGACCTTTGACCTACTTTTCAAAAACTTTAACATTGGGCATAACTTTTGAATGGGAAGTGATAGGGCTTTCATATTTCACATGTGTATTCCTTGTGACAAGACCTTTCCATTGATACCAAAATTTTTGACCTCGTGACCTTGACCTTTGACCTACTTTTCAAAAACTTTAACATTGGGCATAACTTTTGAATGGGAAGTGATAGGGCTTTCATATTTCACATGTGTATTCCTTGTGACAAGACCTTTCCATTGATACCAAAATTTTTGACCTCGTGACCTTGACCTTTGACCTACTTTTTAAAAACTTTAACATTGGGCATAACTTTTGAATGGGAAGTGATAGGGCTTTCATATTTCACATGTGTATTCCTTGTGACAAGACCTTTCCATTGATACCAAAATTTTTGACCTCGTGACCTTGACCTTTGACCTACTTTTCAAAAACTTTAACATTGGGCATAACTTTTGAATGGGAAGTGATAGGGCTTTCATATTTCACATGTGTATTCCTTGTGACAAGACCTTTCCATTGATACCAAAATTTTTGACCTCGTGACCTTGACCTTGACCTTTGACCTACTTTTCAAAAACTTTAACATTGAGCATAACTTTTGATAGGGAAGTGATAGGGCTTTCATATTTCACATGTGTATTCCTTGTGACAAGACCTTTCCATTGATACCAAAATTTTTGACCTCGTGACCTTGACCTTGACCTTTGACCTACTTTTCAAAAACTTTAACATTGGGCATAACTTTTGAATGGGAAGTGATAGGGCTTTCATATTTCACATGTGTATTCCTTGTGACAAGACCTTTCTATTGATACCAAAGTTTTTGACCTCCTGACCTTGACCTTGACCTTTGACCTACTTTTCAAAAACTTTAACATTTGGCATAACATTTGAATGGTAAGTGATTGGGCTTTCATATTTCACATGTGTATTCCTTGTGACAAGACCTTTCCATTGATACCAAAATTTTTGACCTCGTGACCTTGACCTTTGACCTACTTTTCAAAAACTTTAACATTGGGCATAACTTTTGATTGGGAAGTGATAGGGCTTTCATATTTCACATGTGTATTCCTTGTGACAAGACCTTTCCATTGATACCAAAATTTTTGACCTCGTGACCTTGACCTTGACCTTTGACCTACTTTTCAAAAACTTTAACATTGGGCATAACTTTTGAATGGGAAGTGATCGGGCTTTTATATTTCACATGTGTATTCCTTGTGACAAGACCTTTCCATTGATACCAAAGCTTTTGACCTCGTGACCTTGACCTTGACCTTTCAACCCAGTGACCTCACATACATGTACTTAACAGAAAATAGTGTTCATACTAACAAAGATGCCACCGGGGGCATTCATGTTTCACAAACACAGGCTTTATTAACATTCTCAAAATGTTTTGTATCATTATTAATTTCTGAGCAAAAAACATTGTGCTGACCAATAATGTTCTAACAGTAGGTTGTTGAAAAAAAGTAATATACAGTTAAACCTGTGACAGACGGTCAGCTTAGGGAAAAACCTAACATGGCTGCTTAAGACAGGTGGCCTTTCATTCCAGGTTGGCCATATAGGGAACCATAATTGATCATAACAACTAGCATTTCCGATCTATTATTGAACAAATACAGCGATATGTTTGCGATTATGCTTATTTGTGTACTGAATGTATTACAAGTAATATTTCTACTGGTAACACAAATTTACTTTTTCGGCTAAAAATGGCCGTTGAAAATAGTCTAGCAAGCAATTTCAGTCAGAATTTTGTTGACTGCTGGCCATGTTACGAGAGTGGCCGTTGATTTAAGTACTTTTATATAGCAAATCATGTTGGGGAAGTAAAAAGTGACTATTGACAGAGAGTGACAGTAGAAAACGAGTGACTGCAATGACAGGTTTGACTGTACATACATAAAAATATCGTAATGTGAAAAGTTGAAGTATGAATGAAAATTGGTAGTAAGGCATAACTATGAAGCAATGATTGCTCTGTTGACAGTCAATAAATGAACTCAAGATTTTACTTTTCTGTTTCATGCAAAATAAGAAATCTAAAAATATTTTTAAATTTCAGATGTTAAAGTCAACCAAAGGAGCCACCAGAATTATACCCCAAACCATTCATAAAATGCTGTGTTCTCAGGCCTGCCATGGTAAGAAAGCATTTTATACTTCCTGAGTTTCCTGTTGTCAAGAATCTAAGATTTGATTAATGAAAGCTTGCTGTTATGAATGTCAATTTAACACATGATGGTTTGGATACTGTGTCCAGTCACCCCCATTGGTAAGAGCATCAGCCAAAATATGGGTATAGCTCAAAGTGTAAGGAAAATGGGCAGAATCAATAAATAATGTCTGATTTTGTATTTCATATTCTTAAATTTCTTTATTTTAAAAATATACGAATGATTTGAACTTTCACCCCCGTCCCATCTTTCTGTACCTAAAATTTCTTATAACTTGGATGTAAGCCTTTTTCATTGAACTGCATGATTAGTATTTTGTGGACAGCAAGTACTGACTCTTGTTGCATCACATTTAAAAACTGATTGTCCTTGATGTCATATTGCAGAAAGGGTACTTATTTTGCCGTCATGAACAACTAGACCGCAGTTATGTGAAAAAAGGCTTATTGTGAATTAAGTTCCAGTATTATGAGTGCAAGATATATAATTGGTTGGATTGCAAAGCAATTCCGGTCTATAGATTGATGATGTCTATTTGTCCATCCATCCGTCCATTCATCTGTCTGTCATCAACAATTTGGTTAAGTTTCTGGTTGAAGCAAAATCTAGGTAGATTGCCTGTGACAAGACCTTTCAATTTATGCAGTAACATTTGACCTAGTGACCTTGACCTTGGACTTTGACCTTCTTTGAGAAACTACCTTTTGGGCTATGTCTCTTCAACTATTGAGTGAGGCTTTGATATTGTACATGTAGATTCCTTGAGACACAAGTTTGCATTTGATACCATGACCTTTGAAGTAGTGACCTTGACCTTAAAGTTTGACCTTCATTTTAAAGAAATTAACTTTAATCTGTATACACATGTATTTCACTTGATACTATGACCTTTAACCTAATGACCTTGACCTAGTGACCTTTGACAATTATATACAAGGGGTGTTGTACTTCAATTATAAATGAGCAATATAGGTTCAAACTTATGGGCATTCTTTAACTTTTTACTGACAGAAACTTAATTTGCAATCCGGTCATACCATCTTTAGCAGTGTTTTATTTAGATGCAGCAAATTGTTGATTTGTAACTACAAAGAGTACATGAAATGTCAGTGAAAATATTCTTCTTGTTTTTATAGGTGCTATCAAGTTTGGAGATCCTTTAACTTTAAAAGAATGTGAGAGTTTGCTATCGGGTCTTTCCACCTGTAAGCTGCCATTTCAGTGTGCTCATGGTAGACCCTCTGTTATGCCTATACTTCATGCAGATCAACTTAACAATAGAAATGTAAGTGAACTGTTTATGTTTGCTACCAGTTCTCATCAAATATAAGCTTTCATTCCAGTGTGCTCAAGCATCAATATTTACATTACTAGTAGATTCCCCATGTTAAACGCCCATAAGGCAACTAGAATTATATTCCAATAACTTGGGTTGCTATTGTGACTTCACGTTAAAGATTTGCATGTAGGGAGAATTAACCAATGTTCAAATGTATTTGACGCTAGAACAGGCAAAATGTGCGAAGTGCATGCGAATAAAAATGACTGACATTTAAAATAAATGTAAACATAAGTAATGACTGTCTTACTTTTGGTGTTCATGGGTGTATAAATCTGGTTGGTCACGTGCAAATTCCGAGAATCGCTTCGCGATTCACGGAATTTGCACGTGACCAACCAGAATTATACACCCATGAACACCAAAAGTAAGACAGTCATTTCTTAACTGTTCGTCTTTAGTAGAAAATTTATATGTTTTATGAAAATAAAGAAGAGAATGGAATAGAAAGTATAATAGTTTAATAAACTATTATACTTTCTATTAAACTATTTTACTTTCTATTCCATTCTCTTCTTTATTTTCTTAAAACATATATATATCTTTATATGTTTGTCTGACTTCTGTCTTATTAAAGTTTAAGTTGGAAGTCAGACAAACATATAAAATTTTAATTGCTGCTCTTATAATGAAGTATTTTTATTGTTCAATTGATATTATTTTTCAGGAAAGACGACCTCCTCCAAACCTGTGGAAATTACATAAAAGTATGCAGGAAGATAAAGTGCTAACATAGAAAGAAATGTATTTTTGCAGAAAGTTTGAAGAATAATTAGTTTTGCTTTAGTTGAAAACTAATACTGTTAAATTAAACTGCAGATGATTATATGTTCATAATAGTACCAATTTTGAAAGTATTTATGAAGAAAATTCAAATGTATGTCTGTTATAAATGGAATGTTAGAGTTAATGCAAATTGTGTACAATATTTTGTATCTGTGATATTCCACTCAAACTGTGATATTTGAAAAGTAAAAAACTCATAATGATATGAAATTGTTTGTTCTATCTGAAATTCTGGGATGTGTCATGACCTTGAATCAAGGTCATGTCTGCAAGGTCAAGACCACAATGAGATTGTCTGTAATATTTTTAAATCAAGGTCATGTCTGCAAGGTCAAGACCACAATGAGATTGTCTGTAATACTTTTAAATAAAGGTCATTTCTGCAAGGTCAAGACCACAATGAGATTATCTGTAATACTTTTAAATAAAGGTCATGTCTGCAAGGTCAAGACCACAATGAGATTGTCTATAATACTTTTAAATAAAGGTCATGTCTGCAAGGTCAAGACCACAATCAGATTGCCTGTAATACTTTTAAACCACAGCAGAATATACATGTAATCATACTTCATAGCTTTTTAGGATAAAGTATTTGTCTAGACTTTGAACCAAAGTCATGCAAAGTCAAACTCAAAAGAAATGGACAATCTTTTATTGACTGTAATATTAATGAAAATTGGATTGCCTATTGGCTGTGCTGATTTGATTTATATAAAACTTGATATTTATAAAGAACATAATATGATACATATTGGTTTGATCCTTCCATGAGTTGAAGCAGGGTGAGGCCAGATATTCCCTGTATATATTATATGGACTCCATGAAATGCTGGACTATTTGGTCATGCAGATTGAAATATTACTTTCAGAGGGAAGGGATGATGTAAAAAAACAAACACTCCAATATATCCAGTGTAGAAAACAATTGTGTAAATGACAGCTATGTAAAACCAATCGTTTTCTTCTGTAGCATTCATTGCAAAAATTATGATAATTTGAGTGTGTTTTTATTTATTTGGTCTTGGAAGGCCGTGGAATTTGGTTTTGGGTCTTGAAAAGTCGTTGGATTTTGGGAAAGGAATTTGAAAGTCATTGACTTTTCATCTGTGCAATATATATTTTGGCTTTATGAAAGATTGTTGTCTACACAAAGAATTATATTTCATTAAGCTTTCAATACAATTATTTTAAGACACAGAAATAGTTTAAAGCAGAATTATGGCATTTTCCGCCAATTTTCCTTTACTGAGGAGTAGGACTTCAAACATCTATTTTGAAATGGACTATGAATGTGAAAGAGATCTCCAGTAAGACCACCCTGCACTTACCACAGCGGAACATACACAGAGGATTAGTTACGGTTGTGGAAAAGTCATGAAATTTGCTTCTATTTCTTATTTGTTGAATAAAGTTGCATTTAACATTTTTAGTGCATCTCATTTCCCTCTTACTTTCAAAATTCATTCTTTGGTTATTTTTAAAATTATTAAATTCTTCAAATAATCGACAATATTGAAGAAGCATTTTAATTTTTTTTTTTCATGGGCAAGGTTATGCAAAAAAAAAGAAATACAAATTATATTACGATCAAATATTATCTTTAAGATTTGTTTACCCCTACAGGATTCGAACCATAATCTTCCCGGGATTAAGAGATCATTGCACTGCACACTCCGACAAATACTCCACAAAGTGATTTATAATCACTTTGAATCGTTCATAGTAGTCTAGTGGGTCACTATAGGTCACGATTTGAAATTGGCGCGTGGTGACGTCATCAAACTTTTGTGTCACGTTTGCTTAACGGAATTTACTGTAGATGGCGCTACGAGAAACGAATTACCAAAGCTTTCTTTTTTATGCCCCCCTTCGAAGAAGAGGGGACATATAGGTTTGCCGCTGTCGGTCGGTCTGTCGGTCTGTCGGTCTGTCGGTCCGTCGGTCTGTCGGTCTGTCGGTCTGTCGGTCGGTCCGCGACATCAGTTTCCGTTCAATATCTCTGGAATGGATTCACATATTGAAATGAAATTTTGTATACAGACACATCAAACAAAAATCTAGGTCAAGTTCATATTTGGGTCCAATCAAAAAAATTTTGACAGAGTTATGCCCCTTGCATTTCGAAAAATACCAAAATTTCAGGGTTTCCGTTCAATATCTCTTGAATGGAGTTACATATTGAAATGAAATTTTGTATACAGACACATCAAACAAAAATCTAGGTCAAGTTCATATTTGGGTCCGATCAAAAAAATTTTGACAGAGTTATGCCCCTTGCATTTCGAAAAATACCAAAATTTTAGGGTTTCCGTTCAATATCTCTTGAATGGAGTTACATATTGAAATGAAATTTTGTATACAGACACATCAAACAAAAATCTAGGTCAAGTTCATATTTGGGTCCGATCAAAAAAATGTTGACAGAGTTATGCCCCTTGCATTTCCAAAAATACCAAAATTTCAGGGTTTCAGTTCAATATCTCTTGAATGGAGTTACATATAGAAATGAAATTTTGTATACAGACACATCAAACAAAAATCTAGGTCAAGTTTATATTTGGGTCCGATCAAAAAAATTTTGACAGAGTAATGCCCCTTGCATTTCGAAAAATACCAAAATTTCAGGGTTTCCGTTCAATATCTCTTGAATGGAGTTACATATTGAAATGAAATTTTGTATACAGACACATCAAACAAAAATCTAGGTCAAGTTCATATTTGGGTCCGATCAAAAAAATTTTGACAGAGTTATGCCCCTTGAATTTCGAAAAATACCAAAATTTCAGGGTTTCCGTTCAATATCTCTTGAATGGAGTTACTTATTGAAATGAAATTTTGTATACAGACACATCAAACGAAAATCCAGGTCAAGTTCGTGTTAAGGTCCGATCGAAAAAAATTTGACAGAGTTATGCCCCTTGCACTTCGGAAAATACCAAAATTTCAGGGTTTCTGTTCAATATCTCTTGAGTGGAGTTACATATTGAAATGAAATTTTGTATACGGATACATCAAATGACAATCTAGGTCAAGTTCATATTTGGGTCCAATCAAAAAAATTTTGACAGAGTTATGCCCCTTGCATTTCGAAAAATACCAAAATTTCAGGGTTTCCGTTCAATATCTCTTGAATGGAGTTACATATTGAAATGAAATTTTGTATACAGACACATCAAACAAAAATCTAGGTCAAGTTCATATTTGGGTCCGATCAAAAAAATTTGACAGAGTTATGCCCCTTGCATTTCGAAAAATATCAAAATTTCAGGGTTTCTGTTCAATATCTCTTGAGTGGAGTTACATATTGAAATGAAATTTTGTATACGGATACATCAAATGACAATCTAGGTCAAGTTCATATTTGGGTCCAATCAACAAAATTTTGACAGAGTAATGCCCCTTGCACTTTGAAAAATACCAAAATTTCAGGGTTTCCGTTCAATATCTCTTGATTTGAGTTACATATAGAAATGAAATTTTGTATACAGACACATCAAATGAAAATCTAGGTCAAGTTCATATTTAGGTCCGATCAAAAAAATTTGGACAGAGTAATGCCCCTTGCACTTTGAAAAATACCAAAACTTCAGGGTTTCTGTTCAAATTATCTCTTGAGTGGAGTTACATATTGAAATGAAATTTTGTATACGGACACACCAAATGAAAATCTACTAGGTCAAGTTCATATTTAGGTCCGATGAACAAAATTTTGACAGAGTTATGCCCCTTGCACTTCGAAAAATACCAAAATTTCAGGGTTTCCGTTCAATATCTCTTGAGTGGAGTTACATATTGAAATGGAATTTTGTCTCAGACACATCAAATAAAAATCTTGGTCGAGTTCATATTTGGGTTCAATCAAAAATTTTTATGCTCCCCTTTGAAGAAGAGGGGACAAATTGCTTTGCCGCTGTCTGACTTTCTGTCTGTTGGTCCTTCGGTCGCCCACGACATCAGTTTCCGTTCAATACCTCTGGAGTGGATTCACAAATTGGAATGAAATTTTGTGTACAGACATATCAAATGAAAATCTAGGTCAAGTTCATATTAATTACCTTGTAGAAGTTTATTAGAAGAAGAGCTTTAACAAAGCATAAATGCTGTACATACAGGTCCTCCTAACAGTTATACTTCTTTGACTTTTTTTATTACACTGTTACTTTAAACCCCCATAGGTTGTATCAATGCAAGTATAAAGTTGTGACAGACTTTAATCACAGAAGGGGTAGGGGGGCATTAATGTTTTACAAACATGACTTTTAACTTGTTTAGTTTTTAATTTAATTCAGTATGCGTTTTCTTATGAACCTTTTTCACTTTCAATGGTGTAATTTTCAGTTTCATCATGTCTTTTCAAGATTTTTACATGAGAGAAAGCACAAAAGAATTTCCATATAGATTGCGCAACTTTAATTTTAAGAGCAGCCATGTTTTGACGTGTACCCGAAGGGAATTCCCCATTTTGTACACTACTTTAATACTAGTACCCCATTTTGTACAGAAAGTCTCATAGAGATCCCAAACTTTTCTGGTTGATACGGTGTTCATTAGGGGACATCGCTTCTTCAAATCTTCGCCCTACTATATATATCACCAGTCGAAGAATTGAAGTAATGATGCGAAGAATTGAAGTAATGATGCGAAGAATTGAAGTAATGATGCGAAAATTTGAAGAAATGATGCGAAGAAACGATTATTTCTTCAAATCTTCTCATCATTCCTTCAAATCTTCGCATCATTACTTCAATTCTTCGCATCATTTCTTCAAATCTTCAAATCTTTGCATCATTTCTTCAATTCTTCAAATCTTTAAATCTTCGCATCATTACTTCAAATCTTTAAATCTTCGCATCATTACTTCAAATCTTCAAATCTTCAATTCTTCGCATTTTGACTTTGTCAGAAATAATCATTTTTGCACTATTTCTTTCAATAACTCAATGATATATATGATTTTATGAACTGATTTACTGTATATTAATCATTTTAAGTAACTTAATGCTTAAATATATATTTTATGCTAGAATTGCATTTTCAGCTTCTTTTCCACAAACACTCGGAAGAGGGGGAACCCAGAATTCTTATTGCATCACATGTACAATAACGTGTTGTAAGTCGATGCTTTTTCAACTGTAAAGTATAATTATTTCAAAAATTGAGATATCTTCGAAATGATTAACCCATAGTCTTTGTTTTTATAAGTATATTTCTGAGTGATTTTATATTGTTACTTTCAATCATTTTGGTAGCTTTTCTTCTTTTGTTATATATGGGGCATTGAAAAAGAAATGTTTTCGCCAGAAATCCAATATTTTTTTCTATTCAAGATTTTGAATCGGGTTTACATACGGGCGTGTCAACCTCCTTAAAAATTTGCAGATTGAAAATCACCTCCTCCAATTTTTCATAAGGAAATAATTCATTAAGATTCAAAATGAATAAAATTCTAGCATAAGATATATATATAAGCATTAAGTTACTTAAAAATGATTAATATACAGTAAATCAGTTCATAAAATCATATCTCACTGAATTATTAAAAGATATAGTGCAAAAATGATTATTTCTGACAAAGTCAAAATGCGAAGAATTGAAGATTTTAAGAATTTAAGTAATGATGCGAAGAATTGAAGATTTGAAGTAATGATGCGAAGATATGAAGATTTGAAGTAATGATGCGAAGATTTGAAGTAATGATGCGAAGATTTGAAGATTTAAAGTAATGATGCGAAGATTTGAAGATTTAAAGTAATGATGCGAAGATTTAAAGATTTGAAGTAATGATGCGAAGATTTAAAGATTTGAAGAATTGAAGAAATGATGCGAAGATTTGAAGATTTGAAGAAATGATGCGAAAAATTGAAGTAATGATGCGAAGATTTGAAGGAATGATGCGAAGATTTGAAGAAATAATCCTTTCTTCGCATCATTTCTTCAAATCTTCGCATCATTACTTCAATTCTTCCCATCATTACTTCAATTCTTCGCATCATTGCTTCAATTCTTCGCATCATTACTTCAATTCTTCAATTCTTCGACTGGTGACATATAGTAGGGCGAAGATTTGAAGAAGCGATGTCCCCTAATGAACACCGTAGGTTGATTCATCTTTTTCAACTTAAATACGTCACTAGACCAGAATACTTTTGCCCATGCATCACTTAGATACCCCAAATCTATGTTTGAGGATGGCGAGTCTTACTTGTTTGTGTTGTCAGACTTACACAGAGAAGGTGATTATTGTGCGTTCCTGGAGACCTCTGGGTAACCGGAAAAGTGGGAGGGTTGTGCGGACGTGATCATGATAACCTCACCATTTCAAGGCATTTGCTACTAACGTGACACGTGGCCATCCCTAGTCGGCACCGATTGTGTAGTCTTTTGTGTTTGGTGTTTTGATGTCGTATTTGGTGTTCCTCGTTTCCCTATGTGTCTCCTGCTGTGTTTGTCTAGTTTTAGTTTAAACAATATTTTATTCAAAAGATTTGAAAAGGATTGGACAACAGGCAAGGCCTATTTAAGTCCTCTCCCGTCTAGTCTTGTCTAGTCTGTGTTTACCTATGGTGGGGGTTCCGGTGTTTTGCGTCAGGTGCTGCAACCGAGATAATATTTACAGATTGTGCTACTTATTATTATTTATCGAATTAACAGTGAAGTACGATTTTATTTTCCTTGGTGATAGTCATCAATTTTCCAATAACAATTATCTTTTTCTCATTTCTTCTTACTTCTTTCTATACTAATTTTCTCTACCTAATAACAATTCTTTCTTTTTCCTTTCTTTCTTCTAATTTTCTTTCCCCCCCCCCTATCCCCCCCAAGGAGGAGGAGGAAACGACACAGGCCCCTCTGTGGTGTTTTGGGCTCTATATCGAGGAGAGGGTGGTGGGTGATACGTAAGGGATAGACTATGTGGAAAGAAAGTGAGGACCTGTGTTAGAATTGTTTTTCCCTCCCTCCAATACCCGATAGAACCCACAGGGATCGACGTATTTGTTATACAGTGCATACTTGAAGTCCTATTTAAATGCCGAAAATCATGAAGTAAGTTGTGTTGTGTACGAAGAAGCGACCGAGAGAAAATTTCAAAAATATTCTTGAGTCATGAACATATTGAAGTTGCTTCTCGTTATCCGGTGAAAACATTTATAAGAATAAACATACCTTTCCTTTTTAGAAGGCGTAAACTGAAGAATAGAACCACTTTCTCGATGAAATATATTCAAACCATAGGAATTATCACTGCAACGTTGTACGTACGTTTTTAATACATGTAAGTTAAAGATATATTAAAGCTAAGGTTCACGCCTAATCAGCCCTTTGTGGCCGAGCGGTCTAAGGTGCAGTGTACTAAGAAGGAACGTGAAAGTCGTGGGTTCGATTCTCCTCTTGTCCAAGAGTGGGAGTGGTCTTAACTTTTATTTCATAATTTTTTTTCAAATAAAAGTTTATCAAATGATCAATAGTCATATTTTCATAATTGTTCCTTTATTCTTTATATTATTTAAATCATTTCTTTCATCTCAATTAGATATTGAACGTTTTGTAAGCCTATTGCAAACTATCTATTCTGTAACATCTCCCCAACACTGATATCTCATTATCAGTCGTTACATTTTTTCATCAACTTCGCTTGCGTATTCTTCAAATGAAATACACAGAAGTAAAATTGTAAATGATCATTCATTTTCAGAGAAAGACAAAACTATATTAAAAAAATATATTGCAGATTTTTATTTATATTTCAAACTTAGTCGCTGCTTATACTGTACATAAGTTTGGCTAAATGTTTTCTATACGGTCTATCAAAAATGTTTTCAGTCTGTTGGAAGCAGTCTGTATCTTCATAAAATTAGTGTAGATATAGATAAAATGTTATGATCAATCGAGATATAAGCATCTAAAATGATCTTTTAAGATAAATGCTACATCTATATAAGGGAAAATGGAAAGACGGCGAAATGCACATTTGCATCAAAAATGTTAAGATGAAATGAACAGTAAAAATCATGAAAACAACTGCACAAACAAACACTTGGATGAAATAACACATTTGCTTAACGGAATTTACTGTAGATGGCGCTACGAGAAACGAATTACCAAAGCTTTCTTTTTTTAGTTTTTAATTTAATTCAGTTTGCGTTTTCTTGTGAACCTTTTCACTTTCAATGGTGTAATTTTTAGTTTCATCATGTCTTTTCAAGATTTTTACATGAGAGAAAGCACAAAAGAACTTCCATTCTAAAATTATATAGATTGCGCAACTTTAATTTTAAGAGCAGCCATGTTTTGACGTGTACCCGAAGGGAATTCCCCATTTTGTACAATACTTTAATACCCCATTTTGTACAGAAAGTCTCTTAGAGATCCCAGACTTTTCTTGTTGATGCATCTTTTTCAACTTACCTACGTCACTAGAACAGAATCATTTTGCTCATGCATGCATCATTTAGATACCCCAAATCTATGTTTGAGGATGGCGAGTCGTACTTGTTTGTGTTGTCAGACTTACACCGAGAAGGTGATTATTGTGCGTTCCTGGAAACTTCTTGGTAACCATAAAAGTGGGAGGATTGTGCGGACTTAATCAGGATAACCTCACCATTTCAAGGCATTTGCTACTAACGTGACACATGGCAATCCCTAGTCGGCACCGATTGTGCAGTCTTTTGTGTTTGGTGTTTTGATGTCGTATTTGGTGTTCCTCGTTTCCCTATGCGTCTCATGCTGTGTATGTTTAGTCTGTGTTTTCCTATGGTGGGGGGGGGGGGGGGTTCCGGTGTTTTGCGTCGGGTGCTGCAACCGAGATAATATTTAAAGATTGTGCTACTTATTATTATTTATCGAATTAACAGTGAAGTACGATTTTATTTTCCTTGGTGATAGTCATCAATTTTCCAATAACAATTATCTTTTTCTCATTTCTACTTTCTTCTTTCTATTCTATTTTCTCTACCTAATAACAATTCTTTCTTTTTCTTTCTTTATTCTAATTCCCCCCCCCCCATCACCCCCAAGGAGGAGGAGGAAACGACACAGGCCCCTCTGTGGTGTTTTGGGCTCTATATCGAGGAGAGGGTGGTGGGTGATACGTAAGGGATAGACTATGTGGAAAGAAAGTGAGGACCTGTGTTAGAATTGTTTTTCCCTCCCTCCAATACCCGATAGAACCCACAGGGATCGACGTATTTGTTGTACAGTGCATACTTGAAGTCCTATTTAAATGCCGAAAATCATGAAGTAAGTTGTGTTGTGTACGAAGAAGCGACCGAGAGAAAATTTCAAAAATATTCTTGAGTCATGAACATATTGAAGTTGCTTCTCGTTATCCGGTGAAAACATTTATAAGAATAAACATACCTTTTCTTTTTAGAGGGCGTAAACTGAAGAATAGAACCACTTTCTCGATGAAATATATTCAAACCATAGGAATTATCACTGCAACGTTGTACGTACGTTTTTAATACATGTAAGTTAAAGATATATTAAAGCTAAGGTTCACGCCTAATCAGCCCTTTGTGGCCGAGCGGTCTAAGGTGCCGTGTACTTAGAAGGAACGTGAAAGTCGTGGGTTCGATTCTCCTCTTGTCCACGAGTGGGAGTGGTCTTAACTTTTATTTCATAATTTTTTTTCAAATAAAAGTTTATCAAATGATCAATAGTCATATTTTCATAATTGTTCCTTTATTCTTTATATTATTTAAATAATTTCTTTCATCTCAATAAGATATTGAACGTTTTGTAAGCCTATTGCAAACTATCTATTCTGTAACATCTCCCCAACACTGATATCTCATTATCAGTCGTTACATTTTTTCATCAACTTCGCTTGCGTATTCTTCAAATGAAATACACAGAAGTAAAATTGTAAATGATCATTCATTTTCAGAGAAAGACAAAACTATATTAAAAAAATATATTGCAGATTTTTATTTATATTTCAAACTTAGTCGCTGCTTATACTGTACATAAGTTTGGCTAAATGTTTTCTATACGGTCTATCAAAAATGTTTTCAGTCTGTTGGAAGCAGTCTGTATCTTCATAAAATTAGTGTAGATATAGATAAAATGTTATGATCAATCGAGATATAAGCATCTAAAATGATCTTTTAAGATAAATGCTACATCTATATAAGGAGAAATGGAAAGACGGCGAAATGCACATTTGCATCAAAAATGTTAAGATGAAATGAACAGTAAAAATCATGAAAACAACTGCACAAACAAACACTTGGATGAAATAACACATTTGCTTAACGGAATTTACTGTAGATGGCGCTACGAGAAACGAATTACCAAAGCTTTCTTTTTTTAGTTTTTAATTTAATTCAGTTTGCGTTTTCTTGTGAACCTTTTCACTTTCAATGGTGTAATTTTTAGTTTCATCATGTCTTTTCAAGATTTTTACATGAGAGAAAGCACAAAAGAACTTCCATTCTAAAATTATATAGATTGCGCAACTTTAATTTTAAGAGCAGCCATGTTTTGACGTGTACCCGAAGGGAATTCCCCATTTTGTACAATACTTTAATACCCCATTTTGTACAGAAAGTCTCTTAGAGATCCCAGACTTTTCTTGTTGATGCATCTTTTTCAACTTACCTACGTCACTAGACCAGAATCATTTTGCCCATGCATGCATCATTTAGATACCCCAAATCTATGTTTGAGGATGGCGAGTCGTACTTGTTTGTGTTGTCAGACTTACACCGAGAAGGTGATTATTGTGCGTTCCTGGAAACTTCTTGGTAACCATAAAAGTGGGAGGATTGTGCGGACTTAATCAGGATAACCTCACCATTTCAAGGCATTTGCTACTAACGTGACACATGGCAATCCCTAGTCGGCACCGATTGTGCAGTCTTTTGTGTTTGGTGTTTTGATGTCGTATTTGGTGTTCCTCGTTTCCCTATGCGTCTCATGCTGTGTATGTTTAGTCTGTGTTTTCCTATGGTGGGGGGGGGGGGGGGTTCCGGTGTTTTGTGTCGGGTGCTGCAACCGAGATAATATTTACAGATTGTGCTACTTATTATTATTATCGAATTAACAGTGAAGTACGATTTTATTTTCCTTGGTGATAGTCATCAATTTTCCAATAACAATTATCTTTTTCTCATTTCTTCTTTCTTCTTTCTATTCTAATTTTCTCTACCTAATAACAATTCTTTCTTTTTCCTTTCTTTATTCTAATTTTCTCCCCCCCTATCCCCCCAAGGAGGAGGAGAAGGAAACGACACAGGCCCCTCTTTGGTGTTTTGGGCTCTATATCGAGGAGAGGGTGGTGGGTGATACGTAAGGGATAGACTATGTGGAAAGAAAGTGAGGACCTGTGTTAGAATTGTTTTTCCCTCCCTCCAATACCCGATAGAACCCACAGGGATCGACGTATTTGTTGTACAGTGCATACTTGAAGTCCTATTTAAATGCCGAAAATCATGAAGTAAGTTGTGTTGTGTACGAAGAAGCGACCGAGAGAAAATTTCAAAAATATTCTTGAGTCATGAACATATTGAAGTTGCTTCTCGTTATCCGGTGAAAACATTTATAAGAATAAACATACCTTTTCTTTTTAGAGGGCGTAAACTGAAGAATAGAACCACTTTCTCGATGAAATATATTCAAACCATAGGAATTATCACTGCAACGTTGTACGTACGTTTTTAATACATGTAAGTTAAAGATATATTAAAGCTAAGGTTCACGCCTAATCAGCCCTTTGTGGCCGAGCGGTCTAAGGTGCCGTGTACTTAGAAGGAACGTGAAAGTCGTGGGTTCGATTCTCCTCTTGTCCACGAGTGGGAGTGTCCTTAACTTTTATTTCATAATTTTTTTTCAAATAAAAGTTTATCAAATGATCAATAGTCATATTTTCATAATTGTTCCTTTATTCTTTATATTATTTAAATAATTTCTTTCATCTCAATAAGATATTGAACGTTTTGTAAGCCTATTGCAAACTATCTATTCTGTAACATCTCCCCAACACTGATATCTCATTATCAGTCGTTACATTTTTTCATCAACTTCGCTTGCGTATTCTTCAATTGAAATACACAGAAGTAAAATTGTAAATGATCATTCATTTTCAGAGAAAGACAAAACTATATTTAAAAAATATATTGCAGATTTTTATTTATATTTCAAACTTAGTCGCTGCTTATACTGTACATAAGTTTGGCTAAATGTTTTCTATACGGTCTATCAAAAATGTTTTCAGTCTGTTGGAAGCAGTCTGTATCTTCATAAAATTAGTGTAGATATAGATAAAATGTTATGATCAATCGAGATATAAGCATCTAAAATGATCTTTTAAGATAAATGCTACATCTATATAAGGAAAAATGGAAAGACGGCGAAATGCACATTTGCATCAAAAATGTTAAGATGAAATGAACAGTAAAAATCATGAAAACAACTGCACAAACAAACACTTGGATGAAATAACACATTTGCTTAACGGAATTTACTGTAGATGGCGCTACGAGAAACGAATTACCAAAGCTTTCTTTTTTTAGTTTTTAATTTAATTCAGTTTGCGTTTTCTTGTGAACCTTTTCACTTTCAATGGTGTAATTTTTAGTTTCATCATGTCTTTTCAAGATTTTTACATGAGAGAAAGCACAAAAGAACTTCCATTCTAAAATTATATAGATTGCGCAACTTTAATTTTAAGAGCAGCCATGTTTTGACGTGTACCCGAAGGGAATTCCCCATTTTGTACAATACTTTAATACCCCATTTTGTACAGAAAGTCTCTTAGAGATCCCAGACTTTTCTTGTTGATGCATCTTTTTCAACTTACCTACGTCACTAGACCAGAATCATTTTGCCCATGCATGCATCATTTAGATACCCCAAATCTATGTTTGAGGATGGCGAGTCGTACTTGTTTGTGTTGTCAGACTTACACCGAGAAGGTGATTATTGTGCGTTCCTGGAAACTTCTTGGTAACCATAAAAGTGGGAGGATTGTGCGGACTTAATCAGGATAACCTCACCATTTCAAGGCATTTGCTACTAACGTGACACATGGCAATCCCTAGTCGGCACCGATTGTGCAGTCTTTTGTGTTTGGTGTTTTGATGTCGTATTTGGTGTTCCTCGTTTCCCTATGCGTCTCATGCTGTGTATGTTTAGTCTGTGTTTTCCTATGGTGGGGGGGGGGGGGGTTCCGGTGTTTTGTGTCGGGTGCTGCAACCGAGATAATATTTACAGATTGTGCTACTTATTATTATTATCGAATTAACAGTGAAGTACGATTTTATTTTCCTTGGTGATAGTCATCAATTTTCCAATAACAATTATCTTTTTCTCATTTCTTCTTTCTTCTTTCTATTCTAATTTTCTCTACCTAATAACAATTCTTTCTTTTTCCTTTCTTTATTCTAATTTTCTTCCCCCCCCCTATCCCCCCAAGGAGGAGGAGGAAACGACACAGGCCCCTCTGTGGTGTTTTGGGCTCTATATCGAGGAGAGGGTGGTGGGTGATACGTAAGGGATAGACTATGTGGAAACAAAGTGAGGACCTGTGTTAGAATTGTTTTTCCCTCCCTCCAATACCCGATAGAACCCACAGGGATCGACGTATTTGTTGTACAGTGCATACTTGAAGTCCTATTTAAATGCCGAAAATCATGAAGTAAGTTGTGTTGTGTACGAAGAAGCGACCGAGAGAAAATTTCAAAAATATTCTTGAGTCATGAACATATTGAAGTTGCTTCTCGTTATCCGGTGAAAACATTTATAAGAATAAACATACCTTTTCTTTTTAGAGGGCGTAAACTGAAGAATAGAACCACTTTCTCGATGAAATATATTCAAACCATAGGAATTATCACTGCAACGTTGTACGTACGTTTTTAATACATGTAAGTTAAAGATATATTAAAGCTAAGGTTCACGCCTAATCAGCCCTTTGTGGCCGAGCGGTCTAAGGTGCCGTGTACTTAGAAGGAACGTGAAAGTCGTGGGTTCGATTCTCCTCTTGTCCACGAGTGGGAGTGGTCTTAACTTTTATTTCATAATTTTTTTTTCAAATAAAAGTTTATCAAATGATCAATAGTCATATTTTCATAATTGTTCCTTTATTCTTTATATTATTTAATAATTTCTTTCATCTCAATAAGATATTGAACGTTTTGTAAGCATATTGCAAACTATCTATTCTGTAACATCTCCCCAACACTGATATCTCATTATCAGTCGTTACATTTTTTCATCAACTTCGCTTGCGTATTCTTCAATGAAATACACAGAAGTAAAATTGTAAATGATCATTCATTTTCAGAGAAAGACAAAACTATATTAAAAAATATATTGCAGATTTTTATTTATATTTCAAACTTAGTCGCTGCTTATACTGTACATAAGTTTGGCTAAATGTTTTCTATACGGTCTATCAAAAATGTTTTCAGTCTGTTGGAAGCAGTCTGTATCTTCATAAAATTAGTGTAGATATAGATAAAATGTTATGATCAATCGAGATATAAGCATCTACAATGATCTTTTAAGATAAATGCTACATCTATATAAGGGAAATGGAAAGACGGCGAAATGCACATTTGCATCAAAAATGTTAAGATGAAATGAACAGTAAAAATCATGAAAACAACTGCACAAACAAACACTTGGATGAAATAACACATTTGCTTAACGGAATTTACTGTAGATGGCGCTACGAGAAACGAATTACCAAAGCTTTCTTTTTTTAGTTTTTAATTTAATTCAGTTTGTGTTTTCTTGTGAACCTTTTCACTTTCAATGGTGTAATTTTTAGTTTCATCATGTCTTTTCAAGATTTTTACATGAGAGAAAGCACAAAAGAACTTCCATTCTAAAATTATATAGATTGCGCAACTTTAATTTTAAGAGCAGCCATGTTTTGACGTGTACCCGAAGGAAATTCCCCATTTTGTACAATACTTTAATACCCCATTTTGTACAGAAAGTCTCTTAGAGATCCCAGACTTTTCTTGTTGATGCATCTTTTTCAACTTACCTACGTCACTAGACCAGAATCATTTTGCCCATGCATGCATCATTTAGATACCCCAAATCTATGTTTGAGGATGGCGAGTCGTACTTGTTTGTGTTGTCAGACTTACACCGAGAAGGTGATTATTGTGCGTTCCTGGAAACTTCTTGGTAACCATAAAAGTGGGAGGATTGTGCGGACTTAATCAGGATAACCTCACCATTTCAAGGCATTTGCTACTAACGTGACACATGGCAATCCCTAGTCGGCACCGATTGTGCAGTCTTTTGTGTTTGGTGTTTTGATGTCGTATTTGGTGTTCCTCGTTTCCCTATGCGTCTCATGCTGTGTATGTTTAGTCTGTGTTTTCCTATGGTGGTGGGGGGGGGGTTCCGGTGTTTTGTGTCGGGTGCTGCAACCGAGATAATATTTACAGATTGTGCTACTTATTATTATTCATCGAATTAACAGTGAAGTACGATTTTATTTTCCTTGGTGATAGTCATCAATTTTCCAATAACAATTATCTTTTTCTCATTTCTTCTTTCTTCTTTCTATTCTAATTTTCTCTACCTAATAACAATTCTTTCTTTTTCCTTTCTTTATTCTAATTTTCTTTCCCCCCCCCCATACCCCCAAGGAGGAGGAGGAAACGACACAGGCCCCTCTGTGGTGTTTTGGGCTCTATATCGAGGAGAGGGTGGTGGGTGATACGTAAGGGATAGACTATGTGGAAAGAAAGTGAGGACCTGTGTTAGAATTGTTTTTCCCTCCCTCCAATACCCGATAGAACCCACAGGGATCGACGTATTTGTTATACAGTGCATACTTGAAGTCCTATTTAAATGCCGAAAATCATGAAGTAAGTTGTGTTGTGTACGAAGAAGCGACCGAGAGAAAATTTCAAAAATATTCTTGAGTCATGAACATATTGAAGTTGCTTCTCGTTATCCGGTGAAAACATTTATAAGAATAAACATACCTTTTCTTTTTAGAGGGCGTAAACTGAAGAATAGAACCACTTTCTCGATGAAATATATTCAAACCATAGGAATTATCACTGCAACGTTGTACGTACGTTTTTAATACATGTAAGTTAAAGATATATTAAAGCTAAGGTTCACGCCTAATCAGCCATTTGTGGCCGAGCGGTCTAAGGTGCCGTGTACTTAGAAAGAACGTGAAAGTCGTGGGTTCGATTCTCCTCTTGTCCACGAGTGGGAGTGTCCTTAACTTTTATTTCATAATTTTTTTTCAAATAAAAGTTTATCAAATGATCAATAGTCATATTTTCATAATTGTTCCTTTATTCTTTATATTATTTAAATCATTTCTTTCATCTCAATAAGATATTGAACGTTTTGTAAGCCTATTGCAAACTATCTATTCTGTAACATCTCCCCAACACTGATATCTCATTATCAGTCGTTACATTTTTTTCATCAACTTCGCTTGCGTATTCTTCAATTGAAATACACAGAAGTAAAATTGTAAATGATCATTCATTTTCAGAGAAAGACAAAACTATATTTAAAAAATATATTGCAGATTTTTATTTATATTTCAAACTTAGTCGCTTCTTATACTGTACATAAGTTTGGCTAAATGTTTTCTATACGGTCTATCAAAAATGTTTTCAGTCTGTTGGAAGCAGTCTGTATCTTCATAAAATTAGTGTAGATATAGATAAAATGTTATGATCAATCGAGATATAAGCATCTAAAATGATCTTTTAAGATAAATGCTACATCTATATAAGGAAAAATGGAAAGACGGCGAAATGCACATTTGCATCAAAAATGTTAAGATGAAATGGACAGTAAAAATCATGAAAACAACTGCACAAACAAACACTTGGATGAAATAACACATTTGCTTAACGGAATTTACTGTAGATGGCGCTACGAGAAACGAATTACCAAAGCTTTCTTTTTTTAGTTTTTAATTTAATTCAGTTTGCGTTTTCTTGTGAACCTTTTCACTTTCAATGGTGTAATTTTTAGTTTCATCATGTCTTTTCAAGATTTTTACATGAGAGAAAGCACAAAAGAACTTCCATTCTAAAATTATATAGATTGCGCAACTTTAATTTTAAGAGCAGCCATGTTTTGACGTGTACCCGAAGGGAATTCCCCATTTTGTACAATACTTTAATACCCCATTTTGTACAGAAAGTCTCTTAGAGATCCCAGACTTTTCTTGTTGATGCATCTTTTTCAACTTACCTACGTCACTAGACCAGAATCATTTTGCCCATGCATGCATCATTTAGATACCCCAAATCTATGTATGAGGATGGCGAGTCGTACTTGTTTGTGTTGTCAGACTTACACCGAGAAGGTGATTATTGTGCGTTCCTGGAAACTTCTTGGTAACCATAAAAGTGGGAGGATTGTGCGGACTTAATCAGGATAACCTCACCATTTCAAGGCATTTGCTACTAACGTGACACATGGCAATCCCTAGTCGGCACCGATTGTGCAGTCTTTTGTGTTTGGTGTTTTGATGTCGTATTTGGTGTTCCTCGTTTCCCTATGCGTCTCATGCTGTGTATGTTTAGTCTGTGTTTTCCTATGGTGGGGGGGGGGGGTTTCCGGTGTTTTATGTCGGGTGCTGCAACCGAGATAATATTTACAGATTGTGCTACTTATTATTATTTATCGAATTAACAGTGAAGTACGATTTTATTTTCCTTGGTGATAGTCATCAATTTTCCAATAACAATTATCTTTTTCTCATTTCTTCTTTCTTCTTTCTATTCTAATTTTCTCTACCTAATAACAATTCTTTCTTTTTCCTTTCTTTATTCTAATTTTCTCCCCCCCCCCTATCCCCCCTAAGGAGGAGGATTATTAGGAGGAAACGACACAGGCCCCTCTGTGGTGTTTTGGGCTCTATATCGAGGAGAGGGTGGTTGGTGATACGTAAGGGATAGACTATGTGGAAAGAAAGTGAGGACCTGTGTTAGAATTGTTTTTCCCTCCCTCCAATACCCGATAGAACCCACAGGGATCGACGTATTTGTTATACAGTGCATACTTGAAGTCCTATTTAAATGCCGAAAATCATGAAGTAAGTTGTGTTGTGTACGAAGAAGCGACCGAGAGAAAATTTCAAAAATATTCTTGAGTCATGAACATATTGAAGTTGCTTCTCGTTATCCGGTGAAAACATTTATAAGAATAAACATACCTTTTCTTTTTAGAAGGCGTAAACTGAAGAATAGAACCACTTTTTCGATGAAATATATTCAAACCATAGGAATTATCACTGCAACGTTGTACGTACGTTTTTAATACATGTAAGTTAAAGATATATTAAAGCTAAGGTTCACGCCTAATTAGCCCTTTGTGGTCGAGCAGTCTCAGGTGCTGTGTACTAAGAAGAAACGTGAAAGTCGTGGGTTCGATTCCCCTCTTGTTCTCGAGTGGGAGTGGTCTTCAAACAAAGGAGGGGATCTCCAACAACATCAGGTTGTAGCACCCACAGCAAAACCCCAAAACACCCAATGCAAAAACACAAAGCAGACAAGCACAAAGAGACGCGTAAGGGACAAGGCGCTGTGTACGCAGATGAACGGTGAAAGTCGTGCGTTCGATTCCCCTCTGGTCCTTGAGTAGTTAAAACTTCTATATCATAATTTTTTGCAAGTAAAAGTTTATCAAATCAGAAATAGTCATATTTTCATATTTGTTCCTTTATTCTTTCATTTCAATTAGATATTGAACGTTTTGTAAGCCTATTGCAAATAATCAAGACTAATCTATTTATTCTATAGCTAATCAAGACTAATCTATCTATTCTATATCTATTCTATATATACAATCAATGCCAAATTGAGCACACCTTTCTGTCGCAACAGAGAAGAGTTCTGGATAAAAAAATCTTAATATTGCAGCGCCCTATGGGTGCAACGATATCAGCAGCATAGGAAACTTAACAAGTTCCGGTTGTCAATCGGTGAATGTGACTAGCTTATTCAACAGACCACAAACAAGACCTCGAAGTCATGGCATTTGTAAATATAATAGGCCTGAGATACATAGTTTCTCCTTCGATGGTTTGGTTCCATGTTTGAACGAGACTCTATGCCTGCATTATATTCGTACCAAATTATACTCTGTTCCTTTACGGAAGTTGCACGAAATCTACAAATATACGAAGGACCTCACATTTACCGATACACGTTCCCCAGAATACAGACTACAAGGAGTCATCTTGGACATCTCTTCTTTTCGTTTATTTCCAGCAATTAGATCAGATAAATCAGAGGTCTCGAAGAACGTACAATTGTGTAAAACAACCTCCTCACTGTAAGATTATCTCACACAAACAAGACCGCAAAACGTAGAGGCCCCAGCAACACAGATGAGTATGTTAATGGATATAAAAGAGGGCGTGCGTAATGCAGTCCGTGCTCTGCCGGCTGTAGCGAGCTCATGCATGTAATCACCCGAGGAGTCCGACTGACATTCAGAGAGGACAGGTGGTCGGGGCCCTGTCTTCTCTAAAGAGGTTTGGACAGGGCCCGTCATGGAGTCCCGTATTGATAAATTGAATCTTGGTTATATTTTGAATCACAAAACTGTCAAAGAAAAATTCCCACCATATTTCAAAAGAAAAGAAACTCCTTGTATTTCTTATAGCTACACACCAACAGTTGCATCTAAAATTTACAATTACAAACGATTCTTGCAGTGTATTGATTTAAGTAATCCCTCACTACATCCACTTCCTTGCGAATGCTTTTCATCGGATTTCAACTACTCTCCTTGTGGACACGTTATTTCTGGTGACCTTAGTATAGTCAAGAACGACAAGTTGAGAGAAATGTTAAAAAAAAGGTCCCAAATACAGAGAAAGTATGTCCTTTACATCGAACCAAAATGTCAAAATTATCATGGACTCTTGTGAGGAATATGCAAGACGTCGGGCAAAGAAAGAGGACACCATTTCCGAATGGATGAAATCCATCAGAGGGTTACTTTTATCTAAAATTTACCGATTAAATTCAACTGTGAACAGCAGATTCGAGTCTATCTTTAAAGACCCTGATGTTATCACATAACTTACCTACCTCCAAGAACATTATGTCATCACATCAGCAGACAAAGCCTCAATGTAATTACACATTTACTTGCAAAAAGTGCCATTTCGACAGTCTAGTTGAAGAGTTGGGTTTAATTCGACACCTGGAAATCCCACTCACACCCCAATAAACCTTTCTGCCTCTGAAATAATAGATAATCACAAATCAGCTCTTCCTTCCATTGGCTTCTACCATACTTATACTGCATACCCTAAAATGCCTAAGAATCCGTACAAACAACGTTTCATTGCTGGTTCCTCAAAATGTTCTACCAAATCTGTATCAATGTTACTCACCAAAGTTTTGTCTGAAATTAAATCTGGGCTTCAAAATATTGTTCGAAAGTATATTCTCGCAGTAGATGTGGATTTTAAAGAATTCGAAGGAACTTTTAGAACATCTGAAATCCACTCATTTTAGTAGAGTCCATTTGATCAAAGCCTTTGATCTTTCGACACTTTACACTACAATCCCACATTCTTAATCGAAAGAAAGACTCGCAAAAATTATAAGTAATGCGTTTACAAGTAAGAACGACAATCGCCAATACAAATTTATTGTTGTCAACTACGACAGAACCTACTTTGTAAAAGAAAAGTCCGATTCTGAAAATAAGTACACTGAAACAGATATTATTCAGATGTTAAACTTTCCGATCGACAACATTTTTGTGGCGTTTGGAGGAAAGGTCTACCAGCAAATTGTCGAAATTCCAATGGGGACCAATTGTGCCCCACTCCTTGCCGACATTTTCCTTTACTCGTACGAAGCTGAATTCATTCAATCTTTGGTCTCTGAAGGGGAAAGATACTTAGCCTCTGACTTCAACTTCATTTACAGATACATAGACGATGTGATGTCCATCAATAATCCAAAATTCGCGCATTACCTCAGCAGTATCTATCCTTCGGAGCTTGAAGTCAAAGACACTACAGAGACAAATAATTCAGCATCCTATTTGGACATAATGTTGTCCCACGACACTGATGGTCACATGAAAACCTCACTCTATGACAAACGTGACGGCTTCAATTTCAGCATTACAAACTTTCCTTTTCTGAGTAGCAACATCCCTTCATCGCCTGCTTATAGCGTGTTCATATCTCAGTTGATACGCTATGCCAGAGCAAGTACCAAATATACGGATTTTGTTCTGAGAGCTAGGCGTCTTTTAGATAAGCTTCTCAATCAGGGATATGTTCGTGACCGACTAACATCGTCACTGATGAAGTTCTACGGTCGATATGGGGAACTCGTCATACACTATGATGTCCCACTTTCCAGAATGATGGATGATATTCTGTCATAGACCATTTGAACCATCCAACCAAAGATCGTACTCTATGCCTTCCAAATGGAAGTAACCGGATGTGACAGTTCTACCGAATTGAAGCGGCGAATGTTGCATACAGGCAGGAGATGCTTACTCTTCTTTGGCACCTGGTCTCACTCCCATATCGGGAGTTCGCTTCTTTTCATATGGTGGAGGTTTTTGTTTGTTTGCTTTGGTTCCTGTTTTATCCTGATTTTGTATGCCTTCGGTTTCTGATTTTCTGAATTATCGATTTTGTGTTGAACACAGGGATACGGTTATTATCCATATTTGTCATTCTCCCAATAAATTGAAGCTATAAAATGAAAAACGTTAACAGCGAAATTAGTGTAGATGAAATGTTTTATAATATAGTTGTCAAAATGTCTAACCGAACACTTTTTTAATCTTCATAATTTTAGGACGAATAACTTTTCATTGGTGAAAAAGTGTATAACAGAGTTATCTAATACTTTCACTTTAATTTTTTCCAAATTTTGGTTTAATATGACGCGACATTACGTTCAATTTTTTAGGAGTTCCTTGGAGTTATAAAGAATCCAAAATTTATTAACCCCCCGCCCTTCTCGAAAACACAACCTCATAATATCTTTGAGGACCAAACTTGATTTTGGACTGATTTTTATGCTCCTGTAATAGGAAATTCGGGGCAGGGGGCATGTACTTTTTTAATCTGTCTCTTTGTCAGAAAAAAGTTTAACTTTGGTCATAACTTTTGAATGGTAGGTGGTAGGGCTTTCATATTTCACATCAGTATTCCTTTTGACAGGACATTTCCATAGATACCAATTTTTTTTTTACCTTGTCACTGGAGTTTGACCTACTTTTGAAAAAAATTAAACCTTGGCAACAATGTTTGAGTGGTGAATGATTGGGCTTTCATATTTCACATTTGTATTCCTTGTGACAAGACCTTTCAATGAATATCAAAATTTTTGACCTTGTGAGCTTGACCTTGAGATTGGCCCACTTCTGAAAATCTTTAACTTAGCCATAACTATTTGATAGTAAGTGATAGGGCTTTCATATTTCACATGTTCATTTCTTGTAACAAGACCTTTCCATGGATACCAAATTGTTTTTTACCTTGACCTTGAACTGTACCTATTTTTGACATTTCAGCTGGGTTTTTAAACAAAGATGCCAACGGGAGCATTCGTGTTTCACAAACACATGTTTTTTTTTATTATTATTATTTTAGACTTAGTACGTCATGTATGAATTACACAGATTTGGTGGAGTACTTAGTAATAAACGTTCCTTGTAACTAGGGATTATTGTGCATAAAGATCAATGTCCAAATTATTGCTGTCAGTACCGATAGTCCGGATAACAGATTTGTGTTGCTTGATAACTTCGGAAAATGAAAAGATCGTAGGGGTGTAGGTTGGATTCCTTTGATGCGGGGTCAAGCCCTTTTTTCCCTAACTGTCAAAATAATACTTTCTCAAATGTTTGATAATTTTATAAAATCTGCTGGCGTACTCGTAATGAAGGAAATTCATTTCTTGATCCATATTAAGGTCTTTACGAAAGATATGAAGTTCTCCATATCTGAATTTTAAATTAAATTCCAAATTATTTCCTCCTTGACCTATTTTTGGGGCATATTCCTTACACGAATCCGTTATATTCTCGAAATGCTCGTTCCATGTAAACGACCAAAACAATTGAGAATCAATTAAAATTTTTGGAATCTGTCTCATATTTCAATTCCAATTTCAATGTCTACATAAACCCACAAACTGCGACTCTTTATCATATATCCTAGTCCTCTCTGTCATAAAGTTCGTTCAATGATGGACAATTACTCCTTATATATTATGTAACCGACTCCTACATACTACATATATTTCTCAGATACATCATTTTGTGTCATTATAGAATACATCGCCATGGTCTTAAATGTCAAAATTTTGCATGAAGTCTAGATTTTGTTGTCATTCTCAATGGGAGACTAATAAATGAAAGCTGCGGATAAATATCACGGTGACATTCTTGATGACCTTCGGGGAAGATTAAGACAACTCGTGTACATGAGTTAAAGAAGATCCTGACGATAATCTCAACAGCATTTACAATAGAGCATAAAATTGACTATCGATGGACCCCTAGCAAGCTAGAGGTGGGACCAGAATTCCGGGAGGAGTAAGCATCCTCTGTTTGGCTAGCCGCACCCACCGTCAATGTTCACACACGAAAAAGAAAACAATATCTAAAATACATGCACTGTCTGGGGTTATGTCTATAAAGAAAGTGCTTTGGCGACCATGTCAGGGAAGATGTAACACCAACAGCACCTCTTCCTATACGCTTAAGAATTGCTCTCTAGATCGAACCTGAATACTCATTTTGGCATTTACCCGTCTAACACGTTGGCATTTTAGCATTTTACACGTCTTGCATGTTGTCATTTTGGCATTTACCCGTCTTGCACATTGGCATTTTGCCCGTCTTGCACTTTGGCATTAAAAATTTTCAGCATTTTACCCGTCTAGATCGAACCTGAATACTCATTTTGGCATTTACCCGTCTTACACGTTGGCATTTTAGTATTAAAACGTCTTGCACGTCGGCATTTTGGCATTTTACCCGTCTTGTACCCGTCTTGCACGTTGTTCCTTACGCTGCACGTTTAGTTTTCGTGATAATTATTTCTACGAGTAGAATGTGTATTGTACGCTTCTTGTTGACCACGAAAAGTGGAAATACTGAGGGAACTCTTCTTCTCCAGTTTTGCTCGTATCCTGTGAGACAGCCTATGTGAGACACATAAGTTGTCTCAAAGGCTCCAATTGACCAATGATAAAAGCGAATCTTATTGTGACGTCACAGTAACGTCGTCAGAAAACATGGCGTTAGATAGCATGAAACGTTGCTTGCTTGGTACTTGACCAATCTACAGTCTTGTACAAGCGCATCCTTGAGACTTGCACTCTGACTGACTGTGACGACGGGACTCCATGACGGGTCCTGTCCAAACCTCTTTAGAGAGGACAGGGCCCCGACCACCTGTCCTCTCTGAATGTCAGTCGGACTCCTCGGGTGATTACATACATGAGCTCGCTACAGCCGGCAGAGCACGGACTGTATTACGCATGCCCTCTTTTTATATCCATTTACATATTCATCTGTGTCTATGGGGCCTCTGCGTTTCGCGGTCTTGTTTGTGTGATGTCATCTTACAGTGAGGAGGTTGTTTTACACCGCAATTGTACGTTCTTCGAGACCTCTGGGTAATTGGAGAAGTGAGAGGGTTGTGCGCACGTAATCCAGGATAACCACACCATTTGCTACTTGCGTGACAGATGGCCGTCCAAAGTCGGTACCGGTTACCCATTGGTCTCGTCGGTTTATGTGTAGTCTTTTGTGTTTGATGTTTACATGTCGTGTGTCTCTTTTCCGTCTCGTGCTGTACTCGTCTTTTGTGTTTTTGCATCGGGTGTTTTGGTGTTTTACTGTTGATGCTGCAACGGGGTCTTGTTGGAGATCTCCTCCCTTCTTTTTGAATTCTTTTTTTCTTATTTTTCATGGAAGAAGAAATAGATTCCATCACTTTCTACTGAGTGAGAGATAAAAATTTACACTCGTGACGGAAGTTCGTGTAAATTTTTATGTCTCACTCAGTAGATCGTGATAGAACCTATTAGTCTTTTCGTATAGTATTTTGTCCACTCAAAACAATATAATGACGTCATACCGCTCCAAACCGTTGCATGTACGAATTTGCTGAAACGAAAGGAGAGCGGAGATGTCAAGGAGGGGTAGGCATAATCTGACATGTAGTCCTATTAAAGAAGTTTTTTTATAAGCAATAAGATAACTAATTTACTAAAATGCAACAGACATCCCGCAAAACATCCGTACAAAAAGATAAACGCTTCCCACATCTAAATATCTTTTGTTTACTCAAATGGAAATATCGTAACTATTCATATAGTTGTATTTATTTATTGATTGTCACTTTGACATTTGACGCAAAGGAAAAATTCAAATGACCCGGTTGGCATACCTCAACAGATATTATGACACTACGATAAAATTACTCTAAACTGATACCCCGTGGTAAGTGCAGCTTTGGCATTTTGAGATTTTAATGCAGTCATTTTTCATACTGAATGTAACATAATGAATATTAGACAAATTGATGGGATGATGAACTGTTCCTCGATACAATTGAAAAGGATGATCAAAATTCTAAAAGCTTAAAATATTTATTACATTCACTCAAAATACCTTTGTAATATTAGTTGAAATGATGAATGAAACGTGTTTGACGTGTATCTAGGGAAATCACCTTCCGGCCATGACTGAAAATAAATGGAGTTTTATCTCGTCTTTTTCGGAAGACTTCTAAATGAATAAATTTTCATACAAAACGACACCCACACAAACCCACAACAAACAAAAAGACATCAGTTCATATGAATATATGCAAGAAGTAATGGCGTCTCATAAGGAGATGATTACTCTTCCCGGGCAACTGACTTCAACTTCAGTTTGGATTCCAATTCTGCTAACATTAGACTGTATAGTTAGTATGCTTGCTTCAAGGTATAGTGTTGGAACACTTCCGTATTATTGATATAAACACTGAAGTCCTGTTGCAGCGTGGAGCGGTCAAACTCGTTCCCCGCGACATGGATGTTTTTAAGTATATTCATTACTTCTTTACAGCTCTGTCGACTGAAAGAAGCTTTGTTTTTGGCACTTTATCAATTTGACATCATAAATATTATTTAGCTATTTCGGAAGCTTTTCATCAATATCAAAAATATCATCGAAACTGAAGAAGATTAACATTTTAGCACCATACCTCCAATGCTATTTTGAACATAGATTTTATTTGGATATACTACTGAATCGACCCTACAAGAAATTTGGAGCCGCGCACCTTCTGCAAAATAAATGCATAAATGAGAACGAGATACTGTTTTACAAAATGCGTATAAGTACTGACCACAGTATTTCACGTGTACACATACTCGTCAGACATCAATAGTTGCTCTCTGACTTACTGTGATGAGGGGTCTCCATGACGGGCCCTGTCCAAACCTCGTTAGAGAAGAAACGGCCCAAAATACCCGTCCGTTCTGAAAGTTGGTCGGACTCCTCGGGTAATTATATGAACTGGCTCGCTCTAGCCGGCAGAACATGAACTGTGTTTCGTAGGCCCTTGTGCTTTTTATATCTATTAATATATTTATCTGTTTGTTACTTGGGGCTCTGAGTTTTGCTGTCTTGTTTGTGCCGTTGTCTTACAGTAATGAGGTTATCATATACAGCAATTGTACATTCTTTAAGACAACCGGGTATGGGACAAGTGAGAGGGTTGTGCACATGTAGTCCGGATAACCACATTATTTGCTACTAACGTTGCTGAAGGCCGTCCTAAGTTGGCACCGATCGACTGCCCATTGGTCTTGATGGTTTACGTCACAGGGATTTATCACGCTTCCTGGTTGCTCCTTTTACCATGGGTTATCATAGATAATCCATAGAAACTTTAGCAACCGGGAAGTGTGGTAAATCTCTGTGGTTTATGTGTACTTTTGTGTTTATTGGTTTGGTGACAAATATGGATAATGACCATATCCCTGTATACAGCACAAAATCGATAATTCAGAAAATCAGAAACCGAAGGCATACACAATCAAGATAAAATAGGAACCATAGCAAACAAACAAAAACCTCCATCATATGAAAAGAAGTGACCTCCCGATATGGGAGTGAGACCAGGTGCCCAGGAAGAGTAAGCATCTCCTGCTTGCATGCAACACCCGCCGCTTCAATTCGGTAGAACTGTCACATCCGGTTACTTCCATTTCGGAAGACATAGAGTACAATCTTTGGTTGGATGGTTCAAATGGTCTATGACAGAATATCATCCAACATTCTGGATAGTGGAACGTCATTGTGTATGACGCGTTCCCCATATCGACCGTAGAACTTCCGCAGTGACGATGTTAGTCAGTCACATACATATCCCTGACTGAGAAGCTTATATGAAAGAAGCCTGGCTCTCAGAACAAAATCTGTATATTTGGTACTTGCTCTGGCATAGTGTATCAACTGAGATATGAACACACCATAAGCAGGCGATGAAGGGATGTTGCTACTCAGAAAAGGAAAGTTTGTAATGCTGACATTGAAGTCGTTACGTTTGTCATAGAGTGAGGTGTTCATTTGACCATCAGTGTCGTAGGACAACATTATGTCCAAATAGGATGTTGAATTATTTGTCTCTGTAGTTTATTTGACTTCAAGCTCCGATGGATAGATACTGCTAAGGACATCCGCGAATTTTGTATTATTGATGGACAACACATCGTCTATGTATCTGTAAGTGAAGTTAAAGTCAGAAGCCAAGTATCTTTTCCCTCCATAGTCCAAAGATTGAATGAATTCAGCTTCGTACGAGTAAAGGAAAATGTCGGCAAGGAGTGGGGCACAATTGGTTTCCATTGAAATTCAGACAATTTGCTGGAAGACCTTTCCTCCAAACACCACAAAAATGTTGTCGATCAGAAAGTTTAACATCTGAATAATATCTGTTTTGTTTTCAGAATCGGACTTTTCTTTTACAAAGTAGGTTTTGTCATAGTTAACAACAATGCATTTGTATTTGCGATTGCCGTTCTTACTTGTAAACGCATTACTTATAATTTTTGCGAGTCTTACTCTCAATTTAGAATGTGGGATTGTAGTGTAAAGTGTCGAAAAATCAAAGGCTTTGCTCGAATGGACTCTACTAAAATGAGTGGATTTCAGATGTTCTAAAAGTTCCTTCGAATTCTTTAAAATCCACATCTGGTTGATACCACTGCGAGAATATACTGTCGAACAATATTTTTGAAGCCCAGATTTGATTTCAGATAAAACTTTAGTGAGTAAGATCGATACAGATTTGGTAGAACATTTGAGGAACCAGCGATGAAACGTTGTTTGTACGGATTCTTATGCATTTTAGGTATGCAGTATAAGTATGGGAAATCTAAATCTAAATTGATAGTGTCGAAGCCAAAGGAAGCAAGAGCTGATTTGTGGTTATCTATTATTTCAGAGGCAGAAAGGTTTATTAGGGTTTAAGTGGGATTTCCAGATGTCGAATTTAAACTCAACTCTTTAACTAGACTGTCGAAAGAGTACTTTTTGCAAGTAAATGTCTAATTTTTTGAAGCTTTGTCTGCTAGTGTGATGACATAATGTTTACCATACATTTTTACGCCGAACAGTTTTGAGAAAATGCTAGTAACACAAAAGGTAAAGCTTGCAGCTATATACATGTAGTCGTTCATGCTTACACGCGAAAAACAATCATGATTTTTCTCATAAATTTCAACACAGCTTTCCAGTCAAACCCCAAAAAATACGTTGTCTCCTTCATATATCCACATGTTCAGATCACAAACGGAGCCTGGTCCAGAATTCCAAATTGATACGTCATTTCTGAAGACAAAATTGACCGTCCCCACGTCCTAAATCTAAAAAAGGAAGAGAGACAACGAAGAAATGGAATCGCTGAAGACTGCACGATAAAACAAATGAAGCATAATTTCTGTTATGCAAGAAGCACCAAAAAGTAGGGGTGCCCTTGTAGACAGACATGTTCCCAGTAAGCATTTAGTTAAAACAGAGTACCGTTTGTTGCCTATACAGACAATTTGACATCTATGATCTATTTTGAGTTTTCTAAACATTCATACAATTGTATGCTTATTGAATTACTTTCTATAAATTCTGAACATGTTCACAAAGTTAAAGAATAAAGTTCTCATACTCTAGCAGGGAGGGGGTCCTAATACACTGTAAGTGCCAGTTTTTATACACAGTAGCTGGGTAACCATACCTGCTCTTCAGTGCTTGCAATAATCCCCACAAAGGGCAATATTTCTGTCCTTAAAATGATTTGATATTTCACTTCTCTTATTTTCTTATGTATGATTTATGTATCAATAAAAGGGGTGTTTTGCTTTTGGTCTTGTCTGAAATTTTCTCTGATGATCATCCCCTGAATCTTTACATGTCTTTCTTTTGTTTTTGTTTTTTTTTTTTATGTTAATTGAAAGAAAAATCTTCATTTATCAAGCGGAATCCCGCAGTTAAATTCTAGTCTGAAGACTTCCTGAATTCCGAATTCGTTATCTGGTCAGAATTCTACTGATCGTAAATATTATTTTGCTATTTCGGATACATGTCATTTCATCCAAAATATCATCGAAATTAAAGGAGGTTAACATCTGAGCACCATCCCTCCCGTCCAATGCTATTTTGGTCATCGATTTTATTTAACTATGCTACTGAATCGACCCTTCGGGAAATTTGGAGCCGCGCACTCTCTGCAAAGTAAATCCACATATAAATTTAAAAAAAAAACAGAGGGTGCTACTGAAATGAATTTTGGCTGTGTCTGACAATCACTTTGACTGGAAGCAATACTGATAAGGATTTACTAACCGAAACAGGTGTCTGATGCATTAAAATTGGTTTGAAATTTTCTTCAAGAAAGTAAAGAGTTGGAACACTTCCATATTATGATAGAAAAATGAAAGTTCTTCTACAATTAAAGACTAGTTCCCAAATGATTTCATTATTCTATGTTTTGATTACATGTAAATTATTTCTGATTTCATACGAAGTTTCTCCGCTTGATGAACCATAGTCTAAGATTATCCAATGACATATTGTTGTCTTCAGTAGATTTGCCTGATGATATAAAAAAGGATTCGGTTTCTGTTAACACTGGACCATTCCGTCTTACGATCTTGTCTGGTTCACGGAACCTACTAATAAAGAGGTCATTGGAACCAGACTACTTACGGTCCTGTTTGTGGCGTAAGCTGACAAGGAGAGGAAAGTTTGTTTATACAAAAGTAGAACTGTTCAAGAACAGGTATCTCGCAATATTTGACCCTAAATACAAGATTTTGACCTTGCAGATGACCTTGACCCTCAAAAAATGTTAAGTCCATTCATGCTTGACAATCCCTGTAAGTTTGCTGGACGTACAATGCATATCAATCAAGTTATAGCCCTTCGTGTGAAAGTGAGACTACCAGACAGACGGACGAACGATTCAACTAACAGAATGACGGACGGACGCCAGACAGTAACTGTTATCTCTTTATGTCGCTCTTGCGTTGAATGTGTCATAAAAACTACTCGCCCTTTTAGACCTCTCTGTATCAAGATAAATGGTAAAGTTGTGCGTTCGTAATCCGGATAATCACATTTGCTATTTATACTGCAGATGGCCGTCCAAAGTCGACCCCTTTATCTATTCAATGAAAGTTTTACAATTTCAACCACTCCGCTGGTGAACTTAGAATATCGTTCGCCTAGTTTCACGGTGTTAGATGACAAATATGGATAATGACCATATCCCTCTATATAGCACAAAATCGATAATTCAGAAAATCAGAAACCAAAGGCATACAAAATCAGGATAAAACAGGAACCAAAGCAAACAAACAAAAACCTCCACCATATGAAAAGAAGCGAACTCCCGATATGGGAGTGAGACCAGGTGCCCAGGAAGAGTAAGCATCTCCTGCTTGCATGCAACACCCGCCGCTTCAATTCGGTAGAACTGTCACATCCGGTTACTTCCATTTCGGAAGACATAGAGTACAACCTTTGGTTGGATGGTTCAAATGGTCTATGACAGAATATCATCCACCATTCTGGAGAGTGGGACATCATAGTTTATGACGAGTACCCCATTATCGACCGTAGATATTCCTCAGTGACGATGTTAGTCGGTCACATACATATCCCTGACTGAGAAGCTTATCTGAAAGACGCCTAGCTCTCAGAACAAAATCCGTATATTTGGTACTTGTTCTGGCATAGCGTATCAGGTGAGATATGAACACGCCATAAGCTGGCGATGAAGGGATGTTGCTACTCAAAAAAGGAAAGTTTGTAATGCTGAAATTGAAGTCGTCTACTCAAAAAAGGAAAGTTTGTAATGCTGAAATTGAAGATACTAGACTTTAAATATATTTGTAAATTTTCCATCACTAAATTTGATAAATTCTGAAAGTAAGGGATACATGAATATCCCTGTTCTTAGCTGGTTCTTTGCCATAAATTGTAGGTCATACTTGGAATTTCTCTCTTCATATTCCCCAATACAATGTATATGGGTTTCCTTATTTTCGATCTAGAGCATCACTGATGAGACATTACTTGTTGAAATGTGCATATGATGCACTGGAAGTTATATTTCAATATTCAGAATTTAGTGCAATTAGTGTAAATGTGAATGCATCTATTATACATATGTATGTTCCTGCTATTACAATGGTATAAATTGAAAATATGCTTCTTTCAAAATCATATTTTTGTTCAATCGTATGACCTGGAGAATTATACCAGACAACCTGAGTGGCTATAAAAGAGGCGAATCTCTATCAGAACTCGGCTGCAGCATCCACAGCAAAACACCAAAAAACACCCACATGAGAAAACATAGAGTGAACAAACACAACAAAGAGACAACAATGGGGAACAGAAGACCAAACTCCAAATATGTCATCAAAATAATAAACGAGGTCGATGGAAAACCGGTGCCGACTTAGGACAACCATCAGTCACGTTAGTGGTGCCATTATCTGGATTACATGCACACAACCCTCCCACTTGTCGTTGCCCAGCGGTCTCGAAGAGGGCGCACTTGTTTTGTATAATAGCAAGAATTAAAGTTGACGAAACAAAAAAGACAGCACAACGCTGAAACCCAGGCAACAAACAGATGAACATTCAAGTGGCTCTGGCAAAAATAAAACAGTTGAATTTCTTTGCTTTTATTACAATGAATTATACAATATTGACAACAAACAACAAATGAAGACGATGACATCTTAAATACATTTTTGTAATATCCTAAATAGCACACTCTGAGAGCGCTATATATCATGATTATCATGACTTCACTGTGACTAGAAATCATCAATATATGTTACAAATCAGTTTTATATTCTTATGATATATTTGTAATTGCACTATTACATTTATGATGAATATTTTGAATTTTGTGTGATTTTAGTAGACAAACAAAACAATACAGTTGCAAAAAAACCCCAAAACATCTGAACTCGGAAGATGGTCGTGTTGCAACTACCCAAATTTTTTTTTAAAGAAATATCACCGATTCAAATTCAAAATTGAAAATTTCATTTCATTTCAAATTCATTTTCATATCTAATATATATAAAGATCTTTTTTTTCAAAGTATCTAAATAAGAATAGTTTCGTTACTGAATCAAGAATTGCATGTCTGGAAAAAAATATAAGCATGAAAGTTGTAAAACAAACTACTCTTGCAATGTAACTTAAGATTTATTCTTCCTTAACCAAAACTGCTTCAAAAATATGATTTCTAAATTTTTAAATGGCTTTTCATACAGAAGCAATACCTATATGCACGTACATCAAACAGTCGTTCCCCAAACTTCGTTCAGGACTTAATTACGAACATCCTCGTCACCAAAAATTCGTGACTAATGACCTCTATTAAAGGCTTCACCAAGACAGACTTTTCATTTGATTACAAAAATACAGCGACCAATGCAATGAACATATTCTGCTGCACGGCAACACACTTCCGGGATTCTGCACCAAATTTTGCCTAGATCTTTCCCAACGTATTTTGGACTTTGGGATCTTCTTCACAACAAAGATTTCAATGTTCTCTGTTTCTCAGTTTTCCAACTAAAAGAGACATTGTGACCAGTCACCTGTTTGGGTTTCCGAATGAGTAAGTGGACGCCAGCTGATGTCGTCTGATCTTACATCTCCTATTGTAAGTACAAGTAAGTATGCGCCAAAACGTTCTTCGGAAGTTTGCATTGCATAAAGCATAACATACTGGGTTGACTGTGCTGTTTATGTAGCAGAACCAATAAGCTGAAAATGAAGACAAATAGTATTAATAACACATTGTCACATGATAATGAGAGAAAAATCTAAAGTAGCTGATATTACGTAAACACAAGCACGACATTCCGCGAAACGCCACGTCTTTGGCAGCGAGCTCCACGGAATGGAATCATTCACTTGTATTATGATGGTGCTAATCGGGTTGATGGCGATGATGAGAATGCAAAGAGAGATGATGTATGCACGTCATTATCTCCGTCAGTAATCAAACAACAAGGAACTAGACAACAACCATCCTACATGCAATAAACGTCTAGGACAATGCCCCGGATCAACCTCAGTCTATTTCTTGCATGGTTGCTTACTATATGCATTAGAATACGTAGATCTAAATTCTTTTCGAATATTCGTATCAAATACTCGTGATGTTTTTTTTTTTTTTTCATTGTTCATGGGGCTAATATAAGCTTTTCAGCATAGTGCCTTCCTACGAAAACGCTTTGAGACACAATTTGTCGAATTTTAAGGAAATAACACCATCATAAGGTATCGAAATGTTCCATCTCGAAGAATTGAATAACCCTATCTCAATGCGCCAAAATTATCTCATTTAAGGAGGCCGAGTACAATTTGAAAAAAATACTTTCTGCCCTGGCGATTTTGATAAAATTTAAGTCATCAATAAATTATGCTTTGAGGATTGTTTTATGAGAAAAGTATGAAAATTTACCGTCTGGGATTTTCAGGGGATCATCTCAAAGTTTTCGGTCGTTTCCCTATGGGGGTATATTGGATTTCTAGAAGAATTAAAGGTTTTTATCATTTTTTTCATATTTGTGCCCTGGCGATTTTTATTAAATTTATATCAGCAATATGTCCAATAATACTCTTCAGATTTATCAAATAAAAATATCAAGTCACCGATTAGTTTTTTTCAGGGACCGTTTCAAAGTAACCGTAACAGGTATAATATTTGCATTATAGGATGAACTTGTCCTCATTATAGCTCATACAGTGCCTTTTTCTTGAACCTATATGATACATGTGATTGTAATAATAATGTTTGACATTATGACCCAATGTTGAAGGGGTTTTCTCTATTTTACATTTAATTAGGGACCGTCTCAAAGTATAAATTTTGACTTTTTTATCTGAATTATACGAAAACGTCACATTCCAAGAACAGTTTTGGTACTTGAAAGTTTTCTGATATTAGATAATCCACAGTATATTTCTTACATTGTGCAATGATACTATTCAAATTCAGATAAATGTATTTCGGCATAAAAACATGGGGATTGTCTCAAAAGTCGTATCTGACAACCTGAAGTATTTGCTATTTAATACGAGATCTGTGTTCATAACTTATCTTTTGTGTCATTTACGTTGTTAGAAATAATTTAGATCGTTTCATTTTCTTTTTATTATACTAAGTGTGGATAATTTCTAAATAATCATTAAATTCAAAAAAATATACAGCGCACTAAATTCATGTAAGGAAATTTCTCTCCGATATAAGATATGGAACACTCCTTTGTTACACAATTTTGAATTCTTGTGCTTCGTAAAGTTTCCATATTTGTCATCCCCTTCTTCAATATTCAATACCAGGTCAAAATTTTGATACCAATACGACAATAGAAAGGTCACAAGGAATGTACGTATGTACATGTGAAATATGCAAGCCCTATATTATTCACCAGTCATAAAAATAGAAACAGCTCGTGTAAAGCTGCATTTACACTATGAAAGTTTTCTTGGTCAAAGTCCGTCAAAAAACTTGGTCAAAAAGACAAAGTCGTCTGTTTACACTATCAAAGTTCTCAGTTTGGCGACTTGTACAAGAAAATAGCAATCCAAGGAATGCTTGTTTTGGCTGCGAAGCGGATTTTTTTTTATTGAAACTAGGTCAAATATCAAGGGCAAGGTCACTAGGTCAAAAATTATGGAACGTTTAGAACGGTCTTTTCATAAGGTATACAAATGTGAAATATCAAAGCCCTATCACTTACCAATCAAAAGATATAGCGAATCTTAGATTGTTTGAAAAGTAGGTCAAATATCTAGGTCAAGGTCACGAGATCAAAGTTTTTTTGGATCGTTTACACTATCAAAGTTTGCGACAACAAGTTTGACCAATTTTCTTGTACAAGAAGACTTTGACAGTGTAAACGGGGCTTAAAGTAAAAAAGTCCCGAAGAGTCCGAGGGCTTACCTCCCCCCCCCCCCCCCTCCCCAATGGATCCAATTGAAATGGAATTATCACCAAAGTTACTGGATGTTCGTGTGGTCACTTTCGATGTACAATGTATATAAGATGCAATTTATATGCACATTACACACCAAATCTAATCAAATGATTTTAGAATATATCTGTCTTAAGAAAAAAAAACCTTTCTTTCTTCGAGTTTCGTTAGATAAAGAAATATTTTGCAATAAATGAAGTTTGCCCTCTATGACATATGTACAACAAAGGAATCGTCTCAGTTTTTGTAAAAAAATCGAAACTTTTGAAGTTAAGCTAATCGCCTACCTCAAAGCATCTGGAATATAAGTAATTACATGTAACTAATTAAGGCAATATTTGCCGTGAAAAGGAGGGCAGTGTCATAGAGGCAAAATGGCACCTTTTCCTACTTGATTTTTTTTATTTAAAAAAAAATGTCCTACGAGAAGGCTAAGTTTAATTAGTATGTTGTGTACCCCCTCTGAAGTAAAATGACAGACCCGCGCCTGAATCCGATACGTCATAACCGAGTAGGACGGTTTCGCATCCGAGATTCATGAAGATTAACTTGGTTCGGAGTAGAAATTTATATGAAACAGACATGTTCAACAACACTCAAACAAAATTGTTCTTATAACTTTTATAATTTGGACTATGATCCTGTAACTGTCGCTCCCATTTGGAAATACTGTTAAGTTATCTTGTACACGAAGGACTCAGTGAAGGGAGGATCTAGATTTTTTTCGCCGAAAAAAAGGAGAGTCCAGAACGACAAGGGATGCATTTTGAAAAAAAAAAGAACCAGTAAAAACGAAAAAAAAAAAAAAAAAATCATCAGCTTCCTGTCAGGCGCGTAGCTGCCATGTAAGCCAATAAGCCCGGGCTTGCACATTATTCGGTGATAAAAATATGAAATTAAACAAAACATAAATAAATAATAAATAGACGAAAAACAATGAAAATATATTTGAAAAATAGCTTGCCATAGTTATCTATCAAAACATTATTTCTTTTAGGCCAAATATCATATTTCATTTATTTATTTGAAAATATCAAAAGAATGCATGTTAATGAAAAAAGGGTTTCCTTAATGGTGCTACTGTTAATAGATGCATGTGTCACCATAGATTATAATCTTATATGCAAGCTTTGAAGGAGAACTTCAGTTTTTCACCAATTTACCAATTGAAAACTGAAAAAAATTCTTGCTCCAACTTTGCAAGAAAAAAAAATTTTGCTCCACTCTGGGGCGAGAAAAATAATCTTGCTTCGACAAAAAAACCAAAGGCCCCCACCCCAAAATATCAAATGGACCGTGCCTTATACTAGCTGATAAACGAGTTCCAGTGGTCCGATTTTATTGAAAATTTGTGGCTTTTGATAGTACAGTTATTGAGAAAATTTGCATTTAAAATGTATTTTTAGCCACTCATATTTGCTGAAATAGTTCTCCGTCGGGCCCCCAGAACCCTTGCCATATCGGGCTTGCACTTCCAAACAGGGCCAGCTACGCGCCTGCCTGTCCCTGACCCTTTCTATATTCTATATACGTAAATATACGATACGGATGTAAGACCCGGCTCTGATCTCCGGTTGCCCACTGTTTCTCGCTATCTTTTTTTTTTTACTTCAACATGTTTACTATGTTCATGTTCACACCTTTTGTAAATATTGAATATAAGACTTAATGTTTTATGTAAATTCTAATATATGTGACATTGGCATAGAAATAAATACAAGAACTGAATTATATATGGTTATTATATAAACTGATTATCATGATTATTGGCCAATCACTAATTCGGCGGATCCATAATAAGAAAATTGAAATATGAATGGCCTAACACTGATTATTACAAAATGTAAGTTATAAGTTTTCTGAGTAGAGTGTAGACTATATTATTATAGAATATTCTGCGAATAAAATGAATGTATTTTAATAAGGGGAAGGAAAATTCGTATACATATTGATTGTATGATTCACGGTATGGACTGGAAAAGAAAAACATCGATAAAAAAAAGACAAATGTTTATTAATTTAGATATTATTTATATATCTATTTCTTTATTTTTTTTAAATATAAGTTTATTGTTTTTATTTCCGCTGATTATGAGAAGGACGGGGGGGGGGGGGGGGGGGGGGGCTGGAGCGCGATGTCACATCCATGTGTACATGTAGATCATTGAGGATTGTTGACTCCGCTGAGCTCATATGGAGGGGAGTATCCTTTTTCAAGTAGTGTTACGTCGTTTTTCCCCCGTAAATTATTCATTTCTTAAAGTCGCGTACGTTTTTGTTTGATTTTTCCTATGGATGCACGAATCTCTTGTTTATTTATTTGAATAAAAACACTTGGTTTCTTTTTGCCGTACGTTTCGGCCATGTTAGGCCTTCATCAGCGGACATTATTTATTTATTTATTTATTTATTTATTTATTTATTTATTTATTTATTTATTTATTTATGTTTTTCTCTCATTTTATTCTTTTATCTTTTATGTGATGCATTGTTGTTCAAACTTTGTTACTTTTCAAAGATCAGCGAGCACAAGACGTGGTGGTTACAAGTATCTATGCTAAGACTTAGAGCTAAATGCAATTTGACGTAGGGTGATCCCAGAGGTTTGTCTTTCTCTTCCCACAGTTATTGGTCAATTTCAAGAAATCGAACATATTAGATTTGTAGAAGTTGACGGTCAATACGATGTTGTTCCGAGTTTAATCTGATCAATTCAATACTGCAATCTGAAGCAAGAAATAACATTTTCATGACCAGTAGAAAAGCACAAACATATACTTCTCGAAAATAGTCACGACAACGCTGAATTTTCCTAAAGGTCAAGTAATTCATGAATGACCATGACGAGTATCGGATTTGTTTACATTATGCATTTCTTGTTTCGTTTTGTTTTTGTTTTTTCTTAGTATACATTACAAATTGTATGGTTAGATAGACTCATATATATCGACAGTCAAGATTAAAGGATTCTGACTTTTGACCATGTTCTGCATAACTAGGTCAAGCAACATAGGCGGTCCTGTTTGTTTTATTTTCTCATAGTCCCGACAAAGACAATATGTAGCGGATTACTGGTTAAGGTGGGTCCCTACTCGAACCGTGATAGGTTTTTCCTTCTATGCAGTATGTTTCGAGCGATATCTTGATCATTTATAAAAATGTATACCTGTATGTGATTTTTATCATCTATGGACATTATCTTATGAAATAATGCAATATGAGCAACTTTCATCAGGTATTTTATGCAAAAAGATGGATATAGTATACCGGTATATTCTTAGTTGAAAAAGCGATGAAATTGTAATAGGGTACCCTTAACTTTGGAGCGATATCTTGATCATTTACAAAGCTGTATACCTGTATGTGATTTTTTTCACAATCTATATACATTATGATATGAAATACTGCAAAATGAAGAACTTCCATTTTTTATGCAAAAAGTGGGATATACTATATATTCTTAGTTGAAATTGCGATGAAATTATTAAAGGGTACCCTTATGTTTGGATCCATATCTTGATCATTTATAAAACTGTGTACCTGTATGTGATTTTTTCTTCATCTACATACATAATTATATGAAATATATCAAAACGAAAAAAATTCATCTGTTTTTTTCTGCAAAATGTTGGATTTAGTATATATTATTGGTAAACAATGTCATGAAATTATAAGGGGGTACCCTTATGTCTGGAGACTTATCATGCTCAGATTTATGTTTGAATTTTATTTTATGTGTTTCATTTCTTCTATATGACTTGATATCCTAAAATAAAACAAAACAAATAAAAATGTCATTATCATAACTGAATTTTGAGGGTTCAAAAGCATATGCTGGATATTTGATATTCCTCATTCTTAATGTGCAAGGGTACCTTACTATAATGTACTGTATCTTTGATAAAAAAAAATTACATATCTATGTCTGTGATTTATTTCTCATTTGGACCATAATGTTTAGGAAAAAACCCTAAAATACAGATTTCATCTGTTAATTCTTTAAGTAGGGACCCACCTTAAGGAGGGTCGGTGGAGTATAAAACTTGTGCATGTTAACTATAAAAAAAAAAAGAAAATAAAGACGCTGAACATTATTTATTAGCTTGTATTATTCAATAGATGGCAACATTTATTGCTCGTCTAATTTGTGAAGAAGCATCATAAAAAAGTTGAACAGAAAAATGTGTGACACGAATGCGGCTCGAACCCATACTTTTAACAAAGAGTACGCAAGCCGGGCGCGCTAACCACTAAGCTATCGAGGCTATGACATTCGATGGTGGTTAAAAGGTGATTTGAAGTTTCTATATGTGAGTGGAGCGTCAGCGAAACCCCTTTTTATTCACGTAGAAACTTCAAGTTACCTTCTAACTTATGCCTAGTTTTCTACCAGCGAATATCGGTTTCCTGAAGCGGGGTTTGGAAACTGGGCTTAAAATAGGCGATCAAGCATCTAAAAATAGCATTTACCGGAACTCGTCTGCTATGTCGTATTTACGAAATAATGATACCTGTACTCTATTTTACTTTTGGTATGTCATTTTTCTAATTTAAATTACACAGAATACGATTATGTTGGTTTTGTTCATGTTTTCTATTCATATGAGAGCTTATTTGAAACTACCGCGTTAACAACTAACTGAAATGGGGTCGATGCGCAAGAAGTGCGCAAAGCGCGATAACTCGAATTATACTCGGCCTCGTTAAAACACAAATAAAAAGGGGCAATATTAGCACTATCAGTATTACGCGCACACATAGGAACATGCGATAGTATTTTTTCCCAATGACGTCACATTTTTTACGCCAGTATCCACACTAATAATTTTTACGCACCATAGCTTTTAACAGTAATACATTCTTGACTTTTCTCAATGAGTATACATGAACTGTCCATTATTCATCATTACCAAGTAAAATGAAAATGCTGTTGTAGTGTTTAAAAATGTAGAAAATTTGGAAAGAATTCCTTGTATTTGTCTGCTTTCCTATGTTCTTACTTCTGAATGAATTTATTCAGAGTAACATTTACTGGTCCTGGGTTAGTTTAGCTTCATAATGGAATTGATTTATTAATTAGGGAATATTGAAAACGAAACTGGGCATACTCTAATTTCTGTAATGCAAATCTAATAAATAAAATTTAATTAAATTAACCTGAGATAAAATTATTTTTTTATCTTGTGCGTGTGTGTTCAGCTATGACGGCTGCCATGTGGTCTTGATGGAAATGTCTATATTTTCCTATTGATAAAAGTTCTTTCATACTTGATGCTTTGATACTTTTGCGATGCTTAATTAAGTTATCATTGTATTGCATGTGATTGATAAAACAGCATATTTCGGTATCAGTGAAACAATTATGTCAGGGCCAAAATGAAAATCAAATTCGGTTATCACTAAAATTAGTTTAAGCTAACATATTCAAGATCTCTGAATGATTTATTTTCATGAATATTTACAACTTATCTATATATCTCACGTTATGAGTAAGATCATCAAAGACCTCCGGGAAACCACGAGCGAGACAGAGTGTCGGAAAAGCCTTGCGACACAATTACAGATACGATTGCTTAGAATGCATTTTCGTGTTTGGGGTTATATTACGTGTAAAACATGCAATCATTTGTATGTTCTTGTACAAGGAAGGAGCGGTGGAGAAACGTTCTGATTTGTATCTCTAAAGATGTGTTTTATTAGCTATCAAGGAGACCTAATTGTGTCAGGAAAATGCCTTATCATTCAATGTAATCAGGGGTGTGTAATTAATGCCTAGACTAAACATGGCAACTGTCACCCTACATCCGCTATCGCAATTCTTGGTTTTATCGTGCAATCGATGTACCTTGCTGTAAGACCGGGGAGTTAATGCAGTCCATCAACTGAATGACAACGACGGTATTTTGTAGTTAGTGACATTTTCCGAAACATCTCATTGCCGAGAACGCACCGTCCGAATTAACTTCGATGGCTAAGAACGAATTAATTGCCTTAGAAATAGTAGTACTTTTTTCTTGCTAATAAATAGAAATATTTCGATAATTTCTTCCTTATTTTGTAATTAAGATATTTTCCGTTTAGGGCAATCTGGATACTGCTTTAATCTTGATTGATGCTCGTCTCGGTCTATGAATAGATACTGTATAATGCGGACCTTCCATTAATCTATTACTCTGTCCGGATTAACGAGTTATCACTGTACTCTATCCAATTGTTCATGTAATAAAATTATCTGATCTACCGTATTTTGTCATAGTAAGAATTTTTTTTTCGTGTCATTTCCAGAGTTTCAGAAAGGCATACCTCTGTCAGACATGTTTAAAGATTTATGCACAGCAATTTTGATATCAGAAGTTATATTCTCTTATCAGCCCTGACCTTTCAGATATGACCTTGAATGACTTGTGTCTGCGATTCTATTGTTCATATAGTTTACCTTGACCTGTAACCCTAAAATAACCTTGAAGATCTTCGTCTGAAAGCGCAAGATCGAGATAATTCTCATTTGCCTGTTGTCGTTTGACCTTTTTTACAAATTTTAAAATCTGGATACAAATTTTTTTACCTTGACTTCATAATATCTAACTTTTTCAAGTTACTCTAGAAACCAAGCTTCATTCATTACCCTCGGGAAGTATATTAAACTTCTCAGACAGCGGGACCAACACGTTTTGTACATCATGAAAATTGATCAGAATATAAATATTCTATTAGAATCACATTTATGTACTGTAGCAAAATAATCTATAATGATATGACCAATAAAGTAGCAATGAAAAGTAACCTCATTATCAGGGGGTTAGGACACCAATGAATGTGCTGGTTAACCACATCCAGACGTCTTTGTTTGCTCGAGTCTTCCGGCAAGAACGAATATCCAGAAATGTACTTTTAAAAACAAAAAACAAAAACAAAACAAAACAGCAAAAACAAAACAAAAAAGTTAACAATCAAACAAAAAGAAACAAACAAACAAACAAAAAATCATATTCTCAAACACCATTGAAAGACTTTTTTAAAAATTCGTCGTATTTTGCATGTTTTAATTTTCCAAAATTCTATGTAATCATTATTACATATAATATGGACTGACATCTATAGTCTCTAGTTTGTTTGAAATATTTTAAAAGATCTGTTGGTCTTATTTTTCTAACCCAAGCGTACTTTCTCATTCTGCATGGATTTATTCAACTGCAAGTGTTGTAGCTTGGTTCAATAGTCGTCATATAATTCTCTTATCAATTTTATGTTTCATTTCCAATTCTTTTTTATTCATAAATATTTTAAGACGTTCTTTCTCTATCTAAAATATCTTAACCTTGAATATATTCAACTTAAAATTGACATGCTTGATAAAAATTGAATCACTAATGCTGTTTAGCTTTGTTTTTTGTTTTGCTTCGATTTGTTTTCAAAGATTTCATGGAGTTCGTTTTTCTCGGAGGTGGTCGTTTCTGTTTTTGTTTGTTTTTTTACAGAGGCTTTGAAAAATTTCAGCTGTGTTTTGAGAAATGCAACAGAGAAGAAAAACAAAACAAAACCAAGAAACTATCAGAATGGAAATCGGTAATTTCTGAATAAATGTCAGTATAAGAGTCTACGGTTCAGACGGTGTCAATTACTTCTGTGTCATAATACAAAGTTCCGTCGTCAACCTAGGAGGTTAAAGTTGTAATCTATCAATGGTAGGGACCCTCAGAACTCTAACCTTTCTAGGAAACTCTGGCTAGAGAGCATATCAATCTTATCATGTAATGACTGGGATAAATACAATCAGTAACGATACGGTCTGGAATGAGGAAAAAGACACTACATGAAAACAACAGCCGGAAAACTTTTTCCCGTTTCCCTTCCTGACAATTATACACCAATTTGTATTCATTCCCCTATAGTCTGGACGGGGTATTAGATAAACGTATGTTTCATAGATGTCATCTGTTATTGCGTGGAAAGAGATCAATCCAGATCTGATGTTATCGAGGTATACTTCCTGTGAAATTTTACCGAAACAAAACAGAAGGAAACCACATATTGACGAAATAATCTGCAGATTAGTTTTTAAATAATTCATACCAAAGCGCATGCAGGTAAATTGGAAAGTTCAATGAAATCCAACAGTTATCATAATACAAAATGTCATTCAATAGATTTTTGCGATATTGACGTAATATGGGCCGACCCAAAGTAAAGTCCTGACTGCAGCAAGCCAATATGGCGACCCCAATTGATCACTTGATCCCAGGTTATTTCTAGAGCGAGATATAGGTCTCATTATGCTTTGCAAGGGAGAATGTTACTAAATCCAGTTATAATGTCCATATGAATGGTCAATTCTACAAGGCATTTGTATATTGGCCCTTGTCCGGTCAGATGATGTGCAAGATGAATTATTGATGTCCAATATTAGGGATTTTGTGAAATTTATAGAATCAATTTCTGGAGCATTTATTAAGAATCAATTATTATTCATGAAACATTTATACAACCTGAAGACAAACTGGTTATGAACTGGATAGTAATTACTAGAATGCTAAAGAGGACGTGATGATGAAAGTTGCAATATTCGCTAAGATTTACACAGAAATACGCTCCTTTCCATGTTTCTTGAATAATTTTATGAATTTTGTTTTTGAAAGTCGCTATCTCAATCTGTGACATAAACTCCAGAGATTCCTGGTTTTGATTACTTCTTCGTTTTTCTGGTGATCTGATATTTAATAAAACAGAATATAAGATTTTAGAAAAGTTGAAAAACCCTAAAAAAGCCGAAATATCTCATCATAGAAACTAAACGTAAGAAGGCTGAATTTTCGTAATCTTACAAATCATACAAAACTTTGCCCCTGACGAAGATTAGGAAATGCAGTTTTTCACGGTTCCTTAACGTAAATGAGCCTGAAAGTGCATCAAATGTTTACGTCGCTATCAGTAATTTTATGACGCTCTTGAGAGAAAAAAAACCTTTCTTTTTATTCTTGATCCTACTTAATTTATATCTTGAGATGCAATTTTTTATCCTTGTTTACAAGATTACAGTTAGTTTGAATTGCCTTTGAATATTTAGGAATCAAAAGTGGATTTTTGATACGCGGAATTTTCAGCATTGCTTGCGATTTACCTATCTAAAAATTAATTTAATGCTGAAACTTAAAAAAAAAAACAGATTTTTTATTGAACAGTGCATTTTGTGTCTATATGGTATGTAGTCATTTCATATCTTCTTGCTTAAAAGTACCGATATTGTATTGACATTTAGCAATATTATTTTCACTAAACTTGTTGTCATTGACCTTCCTTTCCATCCCTACGCACTTTTAAACCAAAAACTTTCTTTAACATTTTTGAAAAAAAAATGTGCTCATAATCGACCATTTTTCTCTTCATTGCATTTTGTAATTCAATCTAACTAAGTGAAAAATAATTTCACAAATCTTCATTCGAAGATAAGCCACCCAAAACAACAAAAACAAGGAGACTTTGAATATTATAAGGAAAAAAAACCAAATAAAACGAAGCGACATTGTGGCAACTAGAGCCGAATTTAAGTGATAAAATTCATTTTCATAATTATTACTTATATAGCGGCTTATAAAACTTAGAATATTACCTACATATCTAAAAACAACTAGATATGTATCAAAACATAAAGTTATGTTACCTAAAAAAAATTTGCACAAATTCATTTTTATAACATGCAGAGCGCAGTATACCAACATTAATATAAAGCATTCATTGTTTCTTACACATAAATGATATATAGAATAGAAGAGACAGATTTGCGACAGATTTTTCAATTGATAATGATCGACAGAAACTAAAGAAAAAATTAACTATATTCAAACAAACATGTTTAACACGCTGAATTTGATTTACTGTTGCAGTAAGGGAGCATGGTCTCAATTTGCTCAGGGAACAAAGTTACTTATTTCTATTGAATGCATCATCAAACACGATAAGAATGGTAGATGTATATTAATCAACACCTAGCAATCGCGAAAAAAGTCACTCGCTAAATATCACGGATAATAATTAAGCGCGAAATTTGACAGTCGCGAATTTTAACAACTTTATACCACCCTTTGCTGATTGACAATCGAGGCAAGGGCATTGGAGTTGTTTTTCAGTTCTTGGAAACATATTTTCACTTATAGCATAGCTCTGTCCTTAGAAGGTTCTTTGGTAGAAATTTTAGGTCAAGTTCACACTTTTGCTGTTCATAATTTCATATTATTTGGATTTCCTATTTTTTTGGCCTCGAGTATCACTGATGAGACATAACTTGCTAAAATGCGCATATGGTGCTCCGACATTTTACAGTGGAACATATATTTCAACATTGACAATACACTTACTTTGTGATGATCTTTTTTCAAATATAATACTAGGTATTTAAAGTACGCATTTCTGTATTTTCAATTACAATTTCTTATTTGTAGCTTCCAGATATAACTCGATTATGAATTGTGACCTTGTGACCTTGTGACATTCTTTTCAAACTGATATCAGATTAAGCACTTTTTCCAAAATATTGCGTACATTTTCACAATGAACATGAAATTCCATCTTATTTTCAATAAAATCTAGGAGTTTGCAAATATCAAATGGATAATTTCGATCGCTAGTTACTTGGTGATTCCTTTGTCATACGAGAAATTGCATTGGACACGAACATGACGAATTTAGGGCACTAATATTAAATATCATCATCTTTGTACCCCACAAGAGACATCGAGAGGTGTTCCCTTCGCACTGAATGTAAACACTCTCAAAAATTCACAGTCAGTTTCTTTAACTTGAATTTTGAGATATGCAAAGCGATAAATCATATCATAAGTAGAATTTGGAGATCGAGTATACTATTCGACCTTTCCATTATACATCTGTTATCGGATAAAAACTGTCCAATTTTATGATCCAGTGTATCATAGCGTATTTCAGCTGACTGATTTAGATAAATGTTACAGAGCCCTGTGCATGTATGCGTGAATCCATCAAAACATGCGCATCGTGCCATCGTAATATTGAACATACGTGATAACAAAAAGTCGAATCTGCAAGTCTCAGGCATTTTAAAATTAACATAAGCTTGCCTTTCATTTTTCTTTTTTCATAAAAAGAAGAATTATTTTCGTAGTAAATGTAGATAGACAATGAGTATTTTATCGCAACAAGGCTCGGGTGCAGTACTGTCCTTTTCTAACTTTCTATTCTGAATCATTAAAAGTGAGCACATGTAGTCATGTACTAACTTTTAATGATTCAGAATTGAAAGCTAGAAAAGGTCAGTACTCACAGCTAAACATCGAAATATCCCTATGCGAAAACAAAGGGTAGACAAACACAAAAATAGACACAAAAAGGGACAATGAACACCAATACGACATCAAAACACTGATACCATAATACGTCCCGTCTAAAGACGGGCGTAAAAACAAAATACTACACGTAAACCAACAGAAAAGGACAGTGAAACTAAAGTTGAAAACTTTAAAATTCATAATTAAAGTATTTCTAAAATATTAAAAAATATAGTTTTGAATTATAATCTATGTTCAATAATACTTGTACACCAAAGCCATCCTGACGAATCAACAGAATTACGCACAAGAAACAGATGAGGTGCGCGTTAAATGGCCCTTGCCTTCTATACATTTTTTTTTTCAAAACCTCTCTTTCGTTATTTTCTTTTTCCGTTTTTTTTTTTCAGAGCCAAAATAGGTCATATTTGGATCAATCACATGATGCCCAACTGAGCCAATCAAAAATACGATTTTTATTGAATGTATCTGAGAACTGAACAAATGAACCAAGCATCGATGCTCCTCTTGATAACTCCTGTAAAATTGAATTTCAAGGCTGCTGTTCGCATTAATTACATCAGATTGATGTAACGATTCCTACCATTTGATTTAATTTTATTCCATGGACACCTTTGTAAAAGATATTTCTTTCTCGTCTAGATGATATAATGAAATAGATTTCTGTGTTCCTACAAGATAAGATTTTTTTCTGGACATGATATTTCCAATGCGTACGACCTTTCTCCAAATACAAGTGATAAATTGTTCTATTCCAGTTCTATCTGATTATATGCCTGTAGTATGAAGGTGTTTTCTAACATTTTATCACGAAGTTTTAAAAAAAGAATGTTCAGTTGCCCGATTTATATCGTCATTTAACAATGCGAAAGTTATATCCATTTTAGAAACTTCTGGGTTGTCGTAGAAGCGGAAGGGTTGTGCTTACTTTATCCGGATACCCACGTGACTTGCTACACTGTTCTAAGTAGGCATCAGCTACCCACTTGTCTCTTCGATTTGCATGTAGTCTTCATGATCTATGTGATGTTTTTTGTGCCGGTGTGAGAGTGTCTGTCTATCTTTGTTTTTGGGTAGTGTTCTCTGAATGTAGTTGTTCCTTCTTTTCATGTTTTCGGCGAATGCTTGTTAAAAGCATTCGAGTCTTGTTGGAGATCATCTTCTTTCACTTTTCTCAATCTCCTTCGCATGCGTCCGATTTCAGTTCCGCTTTTCTTCACTTTGAAATCTATTGCAAGCCTGTGTCGCCTATGACCTTGTTGCAAGTTGCACTTTTCTATGACAATATTTTCGAGTTTTGAGAGGTGGAGTACATTTGATGAGGGAATTCTTTGCTTTTGACGGTTTCATTTACTAATACTCTCTGATTCACTCCCAGGTTCCCCAAAAAACAAACATTTTCTAAATTGGCTAGAATGGTGTTTTTATCATATATCAAAGCATATACTTACCAAAGTTATAGAGTATAAGGGGAACACTCCCTGGACGGAAGGATTCTGTGATTGCTATTATATTATACGGTAGCCACGTCACAACAAAAGCTAGTAATATTGCACTCAGTGTCTTTGCGGCTTTCTTGTCTTGTTTTCGTTCTGTCCGTTTCTTCCGAGCCCGCTGTTGTTTCACATTATAGGCGGCTTGGGCCGCAATACGAGCCTGCTGGGCGTTCCTGGTATGATCCGCATACCGCGTGCGGCGTCCCAATGCCGGAGTGCCCTTTGGAAGAGGAATGTCATTTCTGCGTTTTGATGCTTGTTTTGATAAAGAATAATTTGACGATGAATTTGTGTCTTCTAAAGACATAATGTCACTTTCATAGTCTAATTCTCTACTTGGTCCCAGTTTAGAAGAATTGGAAAGTTCCTCTGTGGAAGGGGATATCATTTTTATAGTAGGTCCATTAAAGGAATCTGTTGAATCCTGTCTAGGAATTTTGATCACTATAGTACATAGTTCCTCATTTTCGTCCAAAAGAGGACTACTGCTGTCCAAAGACAGATCTGTAACTCGACTGGATGTGCCAGTGAGAGTTGACGGTGAAGCTACAAAAGACGAGGCCTGTGCTCTGGACTCCATCGCCATGAGTGGTATCACGAAATTAGTAAAACTGGTTCGTCTGTTATGCCTCGTGCCATTCGAACCTCGGAAACTAAAACCTTTAGCTGAAATACTACTCCGACTTCGTAGAGATATGTTCCTGCTATGGCTATGTTGGTCCTCGAAGGAATTGGCGCCCATCGGCGATGCAGGATCGCTCGTGCTGGAGTCCTCATTTTCATCGTCTCTGTCGATTTTACAACACGCGCACCTAGAGAAGACGGATCTTTCCTCTGGTACAATATCATCTATCATATCGTACACATCATCGATGTCTTGTGTGGATACTCTCCTGTTACACTCTTCCTCGGTTTTACCGTTCACTCGTTTCTTGAAGCCTTTGATGTCTTTTGTAGCCTGTAGCATCGGCATTCGCTTCTGACGTTTCTCCGTTTCACGGTAGATTTTGAAATATAAAACAGTCATTATCACAACTGGAATCCAAAATGCTAACAAATGCGTACCTATAGTGACCCAAGAATTTGTATATAGAAATTGTATGTAGCACTCCTTTTCTGGGACTGTTCTCTTGCCCTCTAAATAAGGCCAAGCAAATATCCACGGCGGCCAGAGGACAAGAGAGATCAGCCAGGCCATTCCAATCATCAATCCTACTTTTCGGGATGTTCTTTTTGCACGGTACGTTAGAGGCCTTGTCACAGAAAAATAGCGATCAAAACTGATGAGCATTAAATTAGCTGCCGAAGCGTTACTCATCAGATAGTCCAGAGATAGCCATAGGTCACACAGGACTGGACCAAGTGGCCAGTATCCCATTAACAGATACACGGTGTATAACGGCATGGACACAAACCCTATTGTCATATCGGCGACCGCTAAGCTTAATAAAAAGTAATTACTAATGGTCTGAAGCTGTTTCTCTATCTTGAATGCAATTATCACTAGTAAATTTCCAAGCACTGTAAGGAATGATAAGATCCCAACTAATATAGAGATAATTACAATTTCTACAAGTGACTTAGTTGTCGGTGTATCTTGAGTTGATGAATCATTTAAGGGTTGATATGTTGAAGTATCATTCAATGTATCATTTCTCAGAAAAGAAAGCGTGCTGATATCGAATGAACCATCAGTCGAAACGACCGAGGATGAAAATACGACACTTAACGTTGCCGAAGTAAGATCCAAAATATCTCCGCGAACACTCTGACCTGTCGAAAAATCCAGAAGACTTCCGGTACCATTTCCTATCTCCATTTTTCAGAAGCCATGGCTGTTTACATTATCATTTCATCCATTGAATCAAATATTCAAACTCCGTCGATAATAATTCCATATCAAAAGTAGAAGCGGGCAAAACTTTTTCCATTGCTGTTATACTTTACCGATATCAAAGTCCATTGATATTCCAAAAGCCTGCTTCCATCACCTTAAAATAAAAATATGTCAAATTAATTACACAGCCAGTATGAGCATATTGACAAGTATTATGTGACTTAGACAATAAGCCGGGTGATTATTACCAGGTGAGACATTTACCTAACTTTGAAGTTAGTGTATTTACGACCACACCGGCATGTGAAAACGAATAGATGAGGGTTATTGACTAGCCGTTATATGTTTGTGTATGGAGTTTAACGACTAATTTACATTTTATATTGCAAATAATCGTTAAAAAGAACTACCCTGACAATCGATGAGTAGGGATTTCACCAGCACATGATATTTGTGGAATCCTCGAGATCGGAAGTCTATGAGCTAGACGGGAAATTATTTATAAGTTTTAGGAGAATTGAGAATATATCTAAAACTTGAATTATGGCCAAGTTTTATTAGCGTATAGGACGAGGCGTCGATAGGCGCCGAATTCGGGAATCGAACAAGGACCGCCTGTATAATAAGAGAGCACCCGCTGCTACATCCTTTTGCTCTTGTTGTAGAGAGTTTACAAATTATCAGCAAAACAACTTTACATCTAAAAAAAATGATTCTATCTCCCTTTTAATCAACAACATTTGTGTTGAAAGGGGAATGGGTGAAGTATAATAGAGATTTTAGTTGATTTCACCAAAGCCCCTACCGTGGTCATCTCCTCCGACTTCATTTGCGAAACAGAGTATTACAACAATACCGTGAAGAAGTGATAATAGAGCTGCGAAATTTCGTGTCAAAAGCGTTCATTATCTACACCTATCGGTCATCAGATGAAGATTCTTTTGAGATTGAAATGGACAATCAATACAGCTACACTGGGGTCAGAAGACCGTTCCTTTGTCCGGGTAATTGTTGAGAAAAAGACAGAATTCTACAAACTAAATGGCTCGATCCATAGCATTTGTGGAACTTATAATGAGCAGATAAATCTAAAGTAACCTAATCAAAAAATGAGAAAAAATCCAGGGCAACACTATTCTGCTACAGAAATCACATTTCATATCATATAAAATACGTATGATCTTAGATACTTTTGCAATCGTCTTGCGCATGCGTCCGAACATTGTTCCTCTTTTACTCATACCGAAATCTTCCATTCCTCAGTCTTGCAACAAAAGGACAATTTTTTTTTAATTTCGACTACCTTCGTAAATTCTGAGAATCATTCCTCTTGTGGTCTGTGCAGCGCGAAATATTGTTGATAGAAGTGTGTACGTTGATTTTTAATTTGAAATTAGATGTACCTACATGAAATATTAAAGTTTTAAAAGGAAGTTTTGAAGATTGCAAAAAGCTTTCTCAACTTTGCCGACTCAATATACTTTTTCAAAAGATAATTATCTCTTGTGCTTGTGATATTTTGCAATGCTCTTTTAGCACTTAGCCATTTTTTATTTTATTTCTCAACATCGTTCTTGACAGATTACGCGAAAGTGCTTCCATAAGTGACTTTGTAGAAGTTAATTCCATCCTGTACACGTAGGTTTTTACAATATAATTTGGGCAGTTTTCTTATCATTACTCGTCGTTTTTGCATGACATCTTGGCTTTAGTTAACGTCCTTCACGCAATACTCAATAAAACATTGAAACACGCCTTTATTTCTTATTCCGCAACTTTTCTTTCTTTTGTGCTTCGTATGTAAAACAGAATGTAGAAGACACTGAAATAGAAATGCCAGCATAAACAGATTCAACAAGAAAATTCGTGCTGGAACCATATGTACAAAAATCTCATAGACGAAATTGAAAATTCATACTTCATAAAATCAAGGTCTTTCATACATGTACTCATCAAGGTTTCTTTCCGTCTCGTTTCTAGTTCTTTGTTTCTTCAAATCCAGGTACTAGTACATAAAGATCTATGGTATAGATTTCAAAATATCTATTGCATACAATTTCACTTGACGGGTGCTGCATCCTCTCAAGTGTCATTGGTGACCCTTGCTAGTTTTCCATTTGTTCAGATCTTCGCCAAATATATCTTGTATTTACGTGGATTTGACATATAACATATGGTTTTCTTTTTCTTTGTCATTTTCAAAGGAGAGAAGTGAGATTCACGTTGAATATTAAAAGTTATCTTTAATGTTCATAACGTAAAGGAACTTTGTTTTAAAAATTGAACAAGTCACGTGCGACTCTCTCTCTCTCTCTCTCTCTCTCTCTCTCTCTCTCTCTCTCTCTCTCTCTCTCTCTCTCTCTCTCTCTCTCTGTGAGTGATTTAATCCTTGAAAAATTGGAAATCAGGATATTCAAAGTACACATATCCTACAAAATAAACTCGTGATGCATTGGTTATCAAACGCAAATATTAGAGTATTACTGTTAATACCCAGGATTAAGTATAATCTTAAACTGGAATCAGAAGTTAATTATAAGGAATCCTTAACCATGGCAGCTGATTCCAAGATAGTACACGACTTACTAATCATATCTAACGTTGATTTTGTGATTGGCAGGTATTATAACTGATTCATCAAGTTTAATACTTCTGACACAGTAAACTGCATTCAAACTCTAATTCGAATGTTTGAATGAAAAAGAGAAGACATTTCCATGATAATACCCTGCAACAAGTTTTACAACATTAAGAAAGCCCTCTCCAAATACAATATTTTGTTGTGTTTATTGTGTTGTATTTGGAGAGGGCTGTCTTAATGTTGTAAAACTTGTTGCCCGATCCATTTCAATGTTTACATTGAATAAATTATGTTTAAACAAATACCCTGCATTGACCTTAGCGGAACACACCCACAGGATTGTTACAAACAACGACCATCAGACAGAACAACGTAAGTAAACAATAGGGGACAACAAAACATCCAGAAACACAGCGGAACACACCCACAGGATCGTCACAAACAACGACCATCAGACAGAACAACGTAAGTAAACAATAGGGGACAACAAAACACCCAGTAACACAGCGGAACACACCCACAGGATTGTTACAAACAACGATCATCAGACAAAATTACACCAACAAACAACAGGGAACAACAAAACATTCAGTAACACAGGGGAACACACTCACAGGATTGTTAGAAACAACGAACATCAGACAAAATTACACCAACAAACAACAGGGAACAACAAAACATCCAGTAACACAGCGGAACACACCCACAGGATTGTTAGAAACAACGAACATCAGACAAAATAACATCAATAAACAACAAAACATCAAGTAACACAGCGGAACACACCCACAGAATTGTTAGAAACAACGACCATCAGACAGAACAACGTAAGTAAACAATAGGGGACAACAAAACACCCAGTAACACAGCGGAACACACTCACATGATTGTTAGAAACAACGAACATCAGACAAAATTACACCAACAAACAACAGGAAACAACAAAACATCCAGTAACACAGCGGAACACATCCACAGAATTGTTAGAAACAACGACCATCAGACAGAACAACGTAAGTAAACAATAGGGGACAACAAAATTACACCAACAAACAACAGGAAACAACAAAACATCCAGTAACACAGCGGAACACACCCACAGGATTGTTAGAAACAACGAACATCAGACAAAATAACATCAATAAACAACAAAACAACAAGTAACACAGCGGAACACACCCACAGAATTGTTAGAAACAACGACCATCAGACAGAACAACGTAAGTAAACAATAGGGGACAACAAAACACCCAGTAACACAGCGGAACACACTCACATGATTGTTTGAAATAACGAACATCAGACAAAATAACACCAACAAACAACAGGGCACAACAAAACATCCAGTAACACAGCGGAACACACCCACAGAATTGTTAGAAACAACGAACATCAGACAAAATTACACCAACAAACAACAGGGAACAACAAAACATTCAGTAACACAGCGGAATAAACCCACAGGATCGTCACAAACAACGAACAACAGACAAAAATAACGTCAACAAACAGCAGGGGACAACATAACACCCAATGACACAGCAACAGGATTGTTACAAACAACAAACATCGAACAAAATAACACCAATAAACAACTAAACATCAAGTAACACAGCGGAACACACCCACAGAATTGTTAGAAACAACGACCATCAGACAGAACAACTTAAGTAAACAATAGGGGACAACAAAACACCAAGTAACACAGCGGAACACACCCACAGGATCGTCACAAACAACGACCATCAGACAGAACAACGTAAGTAAACAACGAACAAACGAACAAAACACCAATAAACAACAAAACACCTAGTAACACAGCGGAACACACTCATAGGATTGTTAGAAACAACGAACATCAGACAAAATAACTTCAACAAACAACAGGGAACAACAAAACATCCAGTAACACAGCGGAACACACCCACAGGATTGTTAGAAACAACGAACATCAGACAAAATTACACCAACAAACAACAGGGAACAACAAAACATCCAGTAACACAGCGGAACACACCCAAGGGGACAAGGAGACAAACAACCACTCCCACAACAAAAGGTCTAACAAACAATTAATGGAAGTAATACCAAAGCACAAAACACGAATGATAATACATGAAAACAGAAAGTGACCAATTTACATCCGACATTGCGAGGGATAGCATTCAATTAGAAGGAGACACGTCAAGACCTATTTTCAGCCAATATGATCGCAGTTTGACGGTCACGTGATGTTTTATTGCCACGCTAAAGTAAGTAGTTTACTGAATTTTTTTACGTCCAAGAAGACTTGCTCTTTGGTATCAGAGTTTACACCTTGTTTTTCTTTGAACTTGATCATATTTTCTCAAAGCATAATTCTGTACTTTACAACATCTTCGGTTAACGTGTTTGCCCAAGTTTGGAATTTAGAATTTCACTTTGCTTATAAACATTATACTGTTTCGACGTCAAACATCACTGATGATGCACTATTTGTTGAAATATGCATACGATGCCCTAAAATTGTAATTATAAATTTATATTTCAATAGTGATAATTTCAGTCACTAGCTAGGAAAGTATTGCTGCTGGTGGACTGATAGTTCCCATGTTTCGATACTAGACTTGATGGCCGTCCTAAGTCGGTACCGATTGCCCTCGTTGGTTTATGTCATTTGTGTTTGATGTTTATTCCTTGTACCTTTTTTGTCTCTTTCTGTGCGTGTATGCTCTATGTTTTGCATTGGGTGTTTGGGATTTTGCTGTGGGTGCTGCAACCGAGTATTGTTGGAGATCCCCTCCTTTCTTTGAAATATATTTGTAAATTCTCTGTCTTATAACTAGACAAATCTTTATTAAGGTAAAGACTATCTCCCTCAATGAATATTTCTGTCCTTATAGCTGACTCTTTTTGTATGGATTCTAGGTCAAAGTTGTTATTTCACTCTTCATATATGGACTTATTTGGATTTCGTCTACTTCAGCCTCGAATACTAGTATCACTTGTACCACTGATGAACATTAACTCTTGAAATGCGCAAATGATGCACTGAAATTACCATAGAATATATATTTCAATATTGATGATGATTTATGTGACGAAATTGAGAATGAGTTGGCCGATCGGAATACTACATGACAGTGTATGGGGATATTTTAGTGAGCTCGCTACCATAGTCTAAACGAAAAAGGATGAGCCTGTTGGTTCTTTAAAAGCCGAATCCACCTTTGTGATACGGACGACCGTATGTGCGTCTTTTCTAATGGAACATGGCTTTTCGTTGACAGAGTATCACAGAGACTAGATGATCATACATCAAACAGAACACGTGTGTCTTTGATACAATGTATGACCCTAACACCTGTTGAGTATATATGCGTTGGCGTAACGACCTGCTTTATGGACATCATGACAACAACACATAGAGGTGTTTATGTAACAAACTGCCATTTAACGCTTACATGTACATGTATTAGCCACACCTCCCACCGAATACTCCCACTCTCCAGGATTCTCTGGATTCGCTGAGTCAAAAAGGGTAAAAATTGTCCAAGTAAACATTTGCACTCTCAGGCGTCAGTCTTGTTGCTGGGACGAGAGGACGAGTCAAGCTGCACTGACAATGGCATTTTGAGTAGTAACCTTCATCTGCATCAGATGTGTTTTTAAGTTTATAGTGTGCGACTTGGAACTTTCATAAGTTGTTTCTTTCTTAAAATCATTAAATCTGTAATGATTCGGGGTTTTGTTTTCTTAAATTTTGACTATATATGTATGAAAAATGAATTATTGAAAGTGACATGTTACTGATTTGTTAGGTGACGCTAGAAAGGACCACTGTTGCTAAGCTCTTTGGTGTTACACAATGAAATGTCCAAAACACTACCAGAAAATGACAGCTTTGGTGACAATAATTTTTGCAGCTGCAAAATTGGACGAGAAGACATAAACAGTTGAGATTCCCGAATACTGGTATAACTTAATTTATCCAAAAATATCCATCATCGCAGATAGAGTGTGGAACTTTTGAAATAGCTAAGTATTATATTTCCGTGTATTACCATAAATCTCTGAATGAAAGATTTATATAGTGTATTATATCCACACTTCAAGAAATACTACTTCATCAGTGGTGTTATAGGACGAAAAAAGAACATCTAAATAGTGAATAACTGAAGAGAGTAATTATGTATTGTCGTATGCCAAAGAAATGGCTGAGGACAGAGCAATACGAATGAGTTGATTCATAGTAAATGCGACTTAATTTAATATATTTCAAGTCAGTGCAGAAACATTTTGAGTTTAAGCGAACGATATCCTCAAGGACTAGCGTTCAGCAGCATTATTGAATGATTTCTTTAAATAAACATACTTCTCAGAAGATATGATTCTAACTTCCCACCAATATTCGAATCTAGATGACACTTTGTTTTACTTTAAGCAAAGGCAACAATAAGAACGAAAAATTGACAGGAAAGTTTCCACCATAAAATACGAAAATTGTTGGTTACATCAGGTATAGTGAGTGGGAGGATGATTTTCCAGAAATTGACTAAGATATGTAATCTTAATTTTCTCCAAGATTGGTAAAGGATTTCGGTTGTAAAGTAAATATACTAGTAGTCGCCCACTTGACTTCACAACGAACACTTACATAGCTATCAAATTAGGAAAAGCTACCAAACATATTCGTAATTTAAAGAATTTGTGTATCTGGTCATGAATCATTGAATGACTACGGTTTAAAATCGCACGTAAAGGAGAACCCATAAAAGGAACTATCACACTTGCATAAAGAATGACTATGAAAAAAACCATACATAATGGAACCACAACACTCCCCCTCTTAAAATGCTAATTTGCTAATTAATACAAATAACTCTTTCACAAGTATGTAGTCTTATGTTATTATGGAATACATTTTTCTGCAATTATTCCTTCTTCTTGTCTGTACACGTGCAAGTCATTCAACGTATTTATTACCCTTCGTTAATGCAAGTAATATGTGTTAGCCTATAATTTTGCAATGATAAAGGTAGATTGTAAGTGCAAAAACAAGTGTGCTTCAAGTACCCACACTTTTTCCGGTATTTGAAGGTGAAAAGAAATAGAGGAAATGCACACTTGTAAATCTGTTCTCTATTTTCAACCTCATATTATTATCGTAATTTGTAATCAGTCATTATGGGATAAAATACATATTACATAAATTTCGGGCATATTGTTAAAATTGAATATGTCCCATAGGGAAAAAAAACAGTATAAAAAACGAATAATTTCGAATTCTCTAATTGTTTAGTTGTAAGATGAAAAACTCGAAGGTTAAAAGGCGATATTTATTTACATAAATAAAAACGAACATGGAAATGAATATTATAATAACAGAATGATGAAAGAAATTTGTACAGGGAAGCTATGAAAAAGTGAATTGGTTAATTGTAAAATCTTAAAAGAGTGAATTTTCGAAAGTTGCAGCCCAAAACTCAGCATCTCATCCTCCAGAAATCAATGACATACAAGGAAAACCTCTGAATCTGTAGTATTAAATTAATATATTGATAACCTACCTTTTGTTAATACAAAATTGATTTACGAAATCTCCGTTTCTATGTTTTACCTACGTGTCTCTTGTTAGCACGATGTTTACCGGACTTATCAGATGGAAAGAGGATCGAATTAACTCTCTGGGCAAAACTTGTTAGTATTCATTCACAAAGGGGAAGGAATCTTTTATCTATACTACAATTAGCCACTTTTCATGTCTATTGATATTTCCTTCCGTCAAATGATAAAATCTACCGAGACGTTCGAGGTCAGCCCCCTATTTTTTGTTAGCAACAGATAGTGTACAATGTAGATATCTGAATGCGTGTCAAAAATGAAGATGTCAAGATTCTTGATATTTATAGATTTCTGATATCAAAATAAATAATTTAGATGATATATTGTACGGTCATAAGTCGATTTTTTTTCAAGGAAAAAACTGTCCGCAGTGACTTTCTGAACTCATATATATATTAAATCAGCAATTTCAGAAAAAAGATCAGATTAGATGAAACAAGATTTTTTTTTTTAAAGTTGAGAAAAAAATTCTTTGAATCAGGCATAAATGCCAGTAGAGATTTCAAAGTGCCATTCTAGTTTTCACAGCAATCTAAGAAAAAAATGAAAATTGAATTTTTTCTTTTGTTTTCAATCTAATCTAATTTCAAAGCATCAATTACATAGAATATTAGAAAAAAATATTTCATACAAAATTAATGATACACTAATGAAAAAGCCAACTTACCTGTAATGATGTTTTCATAGATATTTTTTTTCCAAGAAAAAATTAAAAGTTCTCAAGAACTGATTTTCATCTTAAGGTCAAAAATAAGCCTTCCCGTTTTGACCAGTACTCTAAGTCTACGGATATAAGAAGTATGATCCTACTAATTAATTGATTCAGATAGAATTAGTTGTAAGCCTGTGGCAGGTGTTCGCTTAGATCCGCAATCAGTACTGTTGTATGGAGATCGTTCGTTACTGTGAGACGTAAGGAAAGCGCCTCTCAGCGTATCAACATTTCCGCTACGTTACAATAACGCTTTTCATGCAAGTTTCAATGTTGGATCAATTGTCTCTTTCGGCTTAGAAATCATTGAATCCTTTGGGTTTTGCTCTCTATCATATTAGAAATATGGTTTTCATAGGAAAAATTAAAAACTAAGCTTTTTGGAGGGAAAATTTGAGAGATTTCTCCGGGCGGAGATCAATCCGGTAAAAGGGTATTAGAAGGCATTTATTAATAAAGGACTAGAGATTTTTTCCTACTCGCTATTTTCTTTCCAATATTTCCCTACATTTCACCGTGGAATGATCAAAAGTAAATGGGACAGGTATTCAAGTTTTGAATGATGATTATGCCTGGATTAAGAGTGTCTAGGGCTTTATTGATGACATGGAATCATTTGAGAGCATATTGACTTTTACCTAAAAATGTGAACAGAATTAAAAGAAAGGAAAATATCCAATGGGAATTTTGATAAACTAATAGAAGATGCTGAATAAGAGTAATTTTGTGAATAAAAATGAGAGACTGGGAGACTAGTAATGGAAGTTAGAGTACAGAAACAATTTCCAGATGAAAAAATATTAGTCCAAATCAAATCGTGCATGACATTGTTATTTGAATTACCCTTCAGCAAGACCTACTATATCTAACTCAACACTAACCAAACCACTTTCTCTTCATTGATTTTATGACCCTAGTTAAGGATCGCAAAATACAGCTTTAATTTACTTTAACTTCATAAAAATTTAACTTACATTGCTCTTCTGAGTTAATTTTCTAATTATCTCTGTAAGAGAAATAGGTTAATCAAGATTACTCTTTCATTGCCTGATTACAATTTGTTCTTTCCAAAAAAGAATGATCTGTTTAAAATTGATTTCAAGAATTAGTCATCTTAAATTTTATTTTAAATAAGAAAGCCTTAGGACATTCTAAAGTAGTCTTGGTGAAGATAATTTCCTTATTTACCGATATACATGCAATTGTTAATATTGAAAGATATGTTGCTATTATAAAATTCCAGTACACCATATGCGCATTTCAACAAGTTATGTCTCATCAGTGATGATCGAGTCCGAAAAAGATGAAATCCAAATAATGTGAAATTATGCAGCGCAAAAGTCTAAACTTGACCTAAATTTTCTGCTTAAGAACCTACTAAGGACAGAGCTATGCCATCAGGGAGATACCCGTTAGTTTTAGAAAATTTTCGTAATTTTTTGTAAAAGAGGATTTACAATTTACAATATATTTCAAGTCAGTTGCTGAAACACTATGAAACTAAGTTGCGAACCTTAACCATACCTTAAGATTTGATCAACGTAATTTAAAGGCCTCAACGCCACAAAAGATGTTCATTTTTCTCGATTTCAATGCATTAGGACGGCATCGCTTGATCGAAACGGTTATCGAAAGAAATTTTGGAAAAGTAAAGAGTCTGATAGAGCGAGATCGTTTGAAATGGGTGGATGATCATATAAATAAAAAATGACAACGAGGATGGTGATTGGACTTATTGGAACAATACAAGTAACACATTAATGGTGTTTCGTTTAATATTTCCTCTTTGCTACCCAAGAAACGATGCACACAGGAAAGATCAGTCATAAAAGCACCATGGACACTGGAGACCATATCTGGGGTTAACGAGGACAGTGATGCATGCTTTCCATGACGAGAGTCATCTCCTGCCAAGATTGAATTCCCCCATCCACCTCCCCACTGTGCATAGCATACGGAATTACGAGGCTTATTTTTCCTTTGTGTTGCGCATAATGTTTTGTTGAATCACTGCTCTCTCGTGGATTGTACCAATTTTGCCATGATCACTTGTCTTGTACGACATCAAATGGTCAAATGACAACGTGTCTTTAAATGACACATACCAATATCAAACTACCCTCGGATATGAAACTAAAAACTATAAAATTAATACATACCAAATTCTATTCAAAATCAAAATATTTTCTTTTTCGTGGACATAGTACTTAAAGTCTCTTATCACTCCTATTTTCCAAAAATTTATTAGGAGAACTATTTTAATTTCTAAAGTTACAAATCTTAAATCAATGAGTTTTGAAAGTTGGCATCAGCATATAATCCTATGACGGTAACATGCACAAGTAAAAAGAGAACTACCTTTGCAAAATTCATACTTTGAAACTATATGCTTCGCGGTTTGAAACATAAGCGATGTACAGAATAAACATTATAAATCTTCTTGCAATAATATCGACATTTACATAGTTCATTAAAAGCAGAAAATATTCAATTTCATTTCTAGGAAAAGGTACACATTTGTATTTCAGTTATTAAACTTACGTTTCCGATCCTTTACTATTTACTTTACAAACTGATTTAATATGACTGTACAAAATAAAATGTTATGAAGTTTAAAACGCAATATCGGTAATCGCCACATAATGAATATATAATGTAAAGCAAACAGTCAAAACTATAATAAGCAACATTTCCATCGTTATAGAACTGATTTTCAGTCTTCAACAAATGGCGCAAGACAAGACGATATACACGGTGTTCATTCGCATTGATAGAAAATGAAAACGTTGCGATCATCACCAACATCAGCGAAGTACACATGAACCAAAAATACACAAAGAAAAACTTTAGTGAACAAAACACACCGTGTAGTAAAACAGTCACACAAACACAGATTAATGATGCGAACCAAATATCCCAAACAAAATAACTTAGAAAAGATTATTTTGAAGGCAATAATCTGTGTCATACCTTGGTTTTTTAGATACTCACCGCTCTATGCATAGAACGCATGTTTAAACTACACTTTCTTGGAAGTTGGATTCAAAGGGAAAGTTATGGATTTCAAAACTCGTTTTCTATGTGTTGCGAAACTGCTCTTTTGCAGACAGCGTCAAGGTTGTCCTTATTTCAGTACAAGACTGTGATCTACGGAATCATAAATCTGTGTTTATATTACAATATGCCAGGGAACAAATAAAAGTACCTATATATTGTAGGACGATGGTAGCCAATCATGTATATTATATCATCAAAGGAATTACACGGATTCCAAAGTCAAATAAACAGTCAACGCCACGTTTGTTGCAGATTTTTTGAACGGAGGTCGCGGTCACGTTGAAAAAAAGGGAAACTATTTCTTGAAAAACAAAAAGAAAACAAATCAATGAGGAAAAATATCAAGAAAACCAACCAAAAATACTCCAACAAATAGAGAGAGACAAAGAGAAATAAGAGTTGTGGGAAGTAATTTCTTGCAGAAATCATTTGTCGCAATATTTTATGTAAGTTTATTTGCAGTTTAAGACAAACTTTCTAAAAATGAGGTCACTGGAGTAGATTAATCTATAATTCTTTGGATTAAAATAAACGTTTTGCCTCTCTACACTTCTCAGATATCAGTGATCTAAGAGGATGAATATCTCTTTACAAAAGAGTATCTTCCTATTTAAGCCGACAGTTCCAAATAAATTATTGTAGAAATAAACTAAATCTTTAATTAAAGTCTGAGACTACACCTGCGCTACCTAAATGGAAGACGCCATGGCGTCACAAACACATTCAAACCAAAAACAACGTCGTAGGTGATACGTGATTTATAGTACAGTTAGAACATAGGTACTGACATGTAACTTTACACAGGATTTAGCTTTAAAACTTTTTGTATGTGCGACATGAGCTACAACACCTGAAAGTGATAAGAAACATTGGTCAGAAAGATATTATTAAGCAAATCAGGAAAGACAATTATATTAGAAAAGTACAACCAAGTGGCATTGGCCTTGGTAACATGACCTTGGGTCAAGGTGATGTGAAATACTTGGGTCATGAGCAAAACATTCAAAAATATGAAAGTCATCCGGACGGACGGACAAATAGAATGACGTGAAGGCAAAAGTAAGGTCATCTCCCGTTGTGTATCACTTTATAGCATGAGTTTATCAAAATGTTATTTGGTTTTAATTCTTTATATGTTGTTGCATTGTCCCGGTCTGAAATCCAACCTTACAAAAATAAAAGAGGTAAAGAATTTCCTTTATGTAGTATTTTGTTCATTGAAACGTTTCTTCCATATAACGTCTTTTTTTTAACAAAGTAACAAGCGGAAATCATGTGTCAGTATGTTTTATACTTAGATTAAGGTTGTTTTTTTTTTCACTCATCAGAGAGACCTTCTGAAGAAAGAGGTCAGTTGTCTAGATTGATCTCTTATTTCACCTGGATTAAAATAAACTTTTACCTCTATACCATTTATCTAACAGGATGAATTCCTCGAATCTAAGCCGACCGTTCCAAATAAATTATTGTATGAATTAACTAAAAATTCTTCGAAAACTGTAATTAAAGATTGAGGCTACACCTGCTGCCCAAATGGAAGACGCCAAGGCGTCACAATCATATTCAAACCAAATACAAAGACTTCGGTTATATGTGATTTATAGTACAGCTTGAAAGCCAATATGGGGCAACAGTACTGACACGCAACTTTACACGGGATTTTTTAAACGGATCCGAACTTTTTTATGTACGGCATGAGCTAGAACACACACTTTCAAAAATTCAAAAGTGATTGGATAGATATAGCCAGGTCGGTAACAAAGACACTTTTTTCCAGAAAAGTACTTAGTGACATTGTCCTTGGTCACATGATCTTGCATCAAGGTGATGTGAAACCCGTAGGTCATGAGTAGTATTATACTCCAATAATTATGAGAGTGATTGGACATGCGGTTCAAAACATATAGCCAAAACACGTTTAACAGCAGTAAATGACCTGAACTTGATCACATGACCTTGGGTCAAGGTAATTTGAAACCTCTGGATTGTGGGCAATAACATACTAATATATGAAAATGAATGAGTAATCAAATGAAAGTCAAACACAAGACCCGAAATCAGAATCCAAAAATCACAAAAGGCTTAAAAACACTTGAAAAAAATCTATAACAGAGCATATAGCCGTGACATGATTTGTAAAAGACGGACGGACAGACAATCCGACTGACTGGCTGACGCAAAGGCAAAAGCAATATGCCTCCTTCCGTTGTGGATGGATTTAATTCGCTCAGTCCTCTTTTTGCCCATTTGAATCAATTTATAGCATCGAGTTTGTCAAAAAATTATAAAGTTTTAATTCTTTATATGCTGTTTTATTGGCCCAGTCTGATCTCGGGCAAAATTAAATAGGCAAAATAAAATTCCTACATATGGTATTATCAGGGAATGATAGCCAAACACAAAAAACTAAATTATATTCCAAAAACCACAATCGTATTAAAGGCTTACGATTTTGGGGAAAAAATTCAAAACGGAACTACCCCATGCGAAAAGAAAAAAGGACAAACAGACGGATGCAACGACACAAGCCCCACAGGAACACGATTGACCGTTCCGCTTTTCTTCACTTTGAAATCTTATATTGCAAGCCTGTGCCGCCTATGACCTTGTTGCAAGTTGGCGGAAGGCTTTGCAGAATGCATTGTAGGTGGCGCTGTTAAAACGCGTCGCTAATTATATTTATAAATCACATGATAAACGTCTTCATATCTAATGCAGGTATAGTATCCAAGCAGGAAGGAGCAAAAAGGAAGCCCAAAACCAATCCCAATTACTGTCTGTGTAATAATACTAACAATTTGCTGCTTGGCCACGGAATGACTAGAATTATTAGTAAGTAACGCCACCCTGAATAAATTCGATAAAGAAATTCCTTTCTTTCAATTCAATTTCCTGAGAAAGGAGAAATTTTATTTCTCCTTTCTCATTTTGAAACGTCCTTTTTCTTAACAAAGTAACATGCGGAAATCATGCGTAACATGCGGACATCATTTGTCGATTTATTTCATTTTAGTATTTTTTAACAGTTTCAGAAAGATCTTCAGAAGAAGAGATCGGCTCTTATTTCACTCAATTAAATGAAACTCTTTGCCTCTAATCATGCAGATGTCAGTGATCCAAGAGGATGGATTTCTCTTACTTAAGGCCATCGTTCAAAAAATATATTCAAACATAACAAAAGTAGTAAATTACCTTAACTTTGATCACATGACCTTTAGATCGTGGCTAACCTTTGGATAATGAGAAACAACATACCAAAAATATGACAGTGATTGGATATACGGTTCAAGAAGTATAGCCCGAACATGATTAGCATATTATGCATTTTTATAACAAAAGTAGTAAATTACCTTAACTTTGATCACATGACATTTAGATTAATTTACATTAAGGCGAACTTTTGGATCATGAGAAACAACACTCGAAAAATATGACGGTAATTGGGTAAACGGTTCCAAAGGAAAGGTCCCCTCCCGTTGAAAAGAAAAGCATAATTCGCCGGTCTAATTTTCGCCCTTTTGAGACATGAGTGTTGAATTTGAATGTTGACCGTTTAAACAAAAGATTGATCTCTTATTTCACAGGATTAAAACAATTTTTGTACCTTGTATAACTACTTAGATATCTATGATCTCAGATTATGGATTTCTCCTTTTTTAAACCGATCGTTCCAAATAAATTACTGCAGAAAAAAACTAAAAATTTCTAGAAATCTCTAATTAAGACTAAGGCTACACCTGCTGCCCAAAGGAAGACGCAAGGGCGTCACAATTTCATTAGACGTAGACGATATATGATTTATAGTCTGGTTAAGAAACAAACAAAAAAGCTCAGACAACCATAGCGTCTGACCAACAACTAAAGCAAGTATGAGACAATTAGAATCCTAAGTATTGTCACGCAAGTAAACACGGGATTTGGCGTTACTTTTCATGTGCCACATCCTGGGTCTTTCAGTGCTGCTACTATACCGTATTACGGAACCGCAATATTTTTTAAGAAAATACTCCGAGTCCGCATTCCGACAAAGTGTACATTTCAAACAATAAAATTATTCAAATTAATTTACTCCAGTGTAATGTTGATTTATTTAGAATAAAACATCATTACACTACCTAAGTGACTCAGTATGATGAAATATAATACAAATATGCTAAATACGAATCATTAAATTTCAGCTAAATGTGAAATTTAGACTTACAACATCGGCAAACTTTCTTTTACGAAAAAAAAAAAAATCGCTTTCATTGTCTGACTGTCCTTGCTGATATTTCGAGTCGAGATTGGTCTCTTGCAGCGAAGGGAACATACACTTTGGTTGTTGGCAAGACGACGATTTATTATTGAAATTGAATGAAGAAGTTGCTTTATTTCATAATAACATAATTCGATGAAAAGTATTATGTGTTTTTTAACAATTTTCTATTTCATTGTGATATTATCATGTATCAGTGCATATAACTGACTATCGATTAAAGTACACACCAAATATAGGTACAAGTATTTTAGACAAATTTGCGAAAGTTAATGATGTGTTAATATCTATAATTGAAAATAAAGCATGGTGAGTCGGTGATTATTGATTGTCTGAGTTACATATCGGTACTTATGGTGAGAATAACGTAGTTGAACGGAAGATACAATCTGTAGATAGATACATGGCCGCGAGGGGGCATGCTCATGACATTTTACAGACATGCCAGCGGATGTAAACTTCCGGCGGTGTCCGTCATGCGTACATGTAGTGTGCTTATCCGAGTAACAAAATGAATAACAATATCAATGACAGACGATATATTTTGCAAATTGGTACTTCAAATACGTGTATCAGTAAAAACAACTTACTTTTGTATGAGTTTCATTTAAAAATAGTTGATGCGACATAATTAATGAATTAGAGGAGAAAAGACATCATTATACAATCATATTGTATATACAATAAAATAAACATAACCGCGCTTGTCTCTTGTCATGTTTATTTTCCAGTAAACATTGGCCCATTTTTCTTTATGCAGTCATTTGACTTAAATCATCTGAACAAATACAAACAATCTGAATCTCTACTACAACCGAAAGGTATGTGTCTTTCTGAATATTTTTATTTATTATAAAAATCTGCCATTATGAAGGCGACACCTCGAATGTTTTAAAAATATTTCCAAATCGGTCTTTTTTTTTCTCTTTTTCTTTTTTGACAGGGTGTCCTAATTAGTTCTTGTATATGATATTCTCTATACATACCGCTATCATCTATAGAGTGTTGCACTCTGATCGTTTGAGCGGATACGACTCCATCACGAGCTCTAGCCAAATTTATGTAATTAATTTTGAGCGTTGGTTACGCACATCGGGTAATAAAGCGTGGAGTCGCATCAGAATGATGAAATTTAGACTAATAATTTTTACATACCATCTAAATTGTATTACTTGCATCGTTGTCTCGGGGTTGATGTATTCGCTTTCTTTATGTTATTACAGACCTTCAGTTCTGTATTAAAGTCACTTACTTCATTTCATTCTTGAACACTGACAGTCAGAAAAAAAATGTCCATACTGTTCCTTTCGTTTAAATTACAAACACAAGACAAAAGATGCCAAATGGTTTGATACCATATTCTTTTACGGTATTTCATTCTCGCATCTTATTGCAAAAGCAAGAGTTTCAGAAAACGTGCGTATGAACCGGAGAAAGGCCATACAAAAATATCGATAAGAAAAATGAGACGTCTCATACAAAAATACAGTCTGAGTTCATCAAATTAATTAGGAATCAATCAGGAGAAAAAAATTACAAAAAGTTACAATGACAAGAGAAATGGACCGCTTGCAAATAAATTGATAAATGGTAGACTTAAATAATGTTTAAGGCGGTCAGAGGTAATAGAGAGTATGTGACATAGAGTGATTACGTTGATTTATCTATCACTTTAGTAATTTTCCTAGAATCTGGGATTCCTCTCTTTTTATTACATCAAGACAACCTTAAGTAGAGACAATATGACTTAATGATAATATATATTAAGAGTACATCCATATTTACAAAAAAGATGCTTTGATATTGGTTTAGCAGTTTGCGTCGCTCGTCAGCAACGGGATTTGATAAAATCTTTGTACTATTATAGGTACATAATAAGTGTAAGTAAAGTATTACTTTACTGACTGTCCGACAGATGGATTGGGGTAAAGTCAACATTCCAACAGAAGTTTTAAAATTCCCAGACTCGCTCATACTAATGATTAGAATCAATGTAAATTCAAACACTTATTAACACAAAACATTGTTCTATAGCCGTTTTCTGAGCATGTACAGATAAAGAACCGATATGATAAGGATGACGGAAATGGACGCTGAACTCAAAACATTATATTAGCTGTCGTAAACGATCATTTTTTCCTTAATATTAAGTTTGAATTTAATTTTTTTCAATTGACTGACACTTGTGGCGATGATTATCGTCAACGTTGTTTTTGTTGTTACTTTGTTGTTGGTGGTGGTGTTAATATTGTTGTTGTTGTTGTTGTTTGTATCGTATTTCTCCATTGGTTCTTATAATATTTTAATTAAATTGAATAACTTCAGATATTTTAGGGTAAGCAAAATTTTTCCAATTCTTTGCTTATTTTCATATTATTGAAAACCCATTAACCTACTTTCCGTTGGGATTTGATATCAATTGATTACCTCAGCTGAAAAAGCCTCCTATAATAAACGATAACAGTTTATACTATAAGGCTGAATTGTTTACAAATCACACGAGCCTAAGAAAGTTTTGAATTTCCTCTTTGAAAACTTGGACCTCAACAGAAACATCAAGTGTATATTGTGAAAAATTTATCTGTTTTCCCTAGATTGTGTAATTAAAACTTCGAAGTAAATTAGTTTTTCGCCGTAAAATCGACATTCACGGCCAGGTGTTTTACCAAAGATAAACTCTGGTCTGATAGAAACGCCATGGACGGATCTAGACTTTTTCATGGGGTGTTCCACTGCATTAAAAGGTCGAGCCTATGATTTTGAAAAATATATATATATAAATGTAAACGGACAAAAATCCAAAAATCAAGAATTTTGGCATATGCTGGGGAGGGATATTGACCCCTAACCCACCCATCCCCTCTATAGATCCGCCCTTGAACACTATTTTATAATACTGCACTTAATCTCGGATAGATCGAAGGTATGATGGTATGAAGGTGTAGTTATCCTCTATAAAGACAAACTTTTATACTAGAGGGTGAAATTTACTGATCCCAATTTCTTGTCTAAGAGGGGTCATCTGTGAAATGAATGAAATGAATGACAAAGAATAAACAAATCTAATTTGTTATTTTGCAATTAATGAAACTAATCTATTACGTAAGTTTATCGTAAGCCTGAAAAGTACATTCTTCTGAAATAGGTGTATGGAAACAGAGCCGAACCCGGAAGGAAAAGTTTGTTCAGAGCGACACCAAAAGTATCTTCAACTCCATTTATTATCCTTGTATGACAGGAATTGTGAGTTAAAGAAGCATATACAACGCGCCCAACCCAAATTCTTACTAGCTTGTTCCATTTTGACCTGTCTTGGGCAGATTTTTAGTTTTGTTTTTTGTTTGTTTTTGTTTATTTGTTTGTTGTTTTTTTTTTTTTGAAAGAGGGTGTTGGGTCTTTTTGAAGAGCGAAGAAATGTATTTGCCTTCGTAACTTTCAATTGAATTTCAAATGTAATGCATAGAAAACTTGCAAGTAATAGAGAGCCAGCAAAATTTTCGCATTTTTGGAATAAAAATGTCAATTATAAGGGAATACGTGATGGTAGTGAAAACTGTATTATTTGAAAATTGTAAACTTGATGAATTATGGAAGAGAAAAGTTCTTAAAAATTCTGCGCTGTTATATTCCCATTTTAAGACACAAAAAGCTTGTGTGATATTTTTCTACACTCTAAAAGATGGTTAATGAACTTATCAAAATTGCATATATATTATTACATTATCTATGATACCAGTAAAGTGACCTTTATTATTTAAAAAGAACAAGGAAAAAGTTAGTATGAGAATCAGGGACGCTGTAATCGGATTTTTTTTTCTATTGCACAAAAGACAGAAATTTGATCAATATACCAAAATGTGTTACCTATATTATATCTAGAAAAAGGACGAATATCATAAAAGAAAAATTATTTTAAGATAAGAAAGAAATCGACAACTAAGGAATTCTGGGACACTGACTTGTTTGGGTCGTATCGCAAAAAATGCTCACGTAAAATTACAGACGGGTTCGGTGAAATGGTTTGGTCAGTCTCTATAAGTAAATTATCTTCTTTATCATGGGGAGAAAGCCCGGGGTTATGGGGGGAATATTTTATCTATGTATGGATGGTTATTATGACATAGATGTAAAAACTATCACAATATAACAAAAGGAATTGACCATCCAACGTCGCGTCTTGTGAACCAATTGGTTTCCTATTGCTGTCCTAGATATTCATTGATTTCACATTTTGGTAATGATTTTCAAACAGGACTTAATATAGAAAATATTTCACTAGTCTCCGTCATATAACCTTATTACTAAAGTTTTGACTTGTTTTAATTGAATGATCCTGAAATTGCGAGACAAATATATCAGAATTTGTGAGGTATTCAAAATTAACAAACAATGAATGGCTCAATATGTCATGCATAGTTTCTTTGCATGTACATGTAAATTCGAGTTAATATGTATACTTTATATATCATACATGTACATACTCTATATCCAATAAAATCATAAAATAAACTTCTTGAATCTGTTTTCGATGAGGAAGTTTGAGTATTGTAACAGCGAATTTCAGCTACAGCAAAAAGGTCCCTTATTAGTCTCTTATCAACTTCCGGCTGGAGTGAAAAATATAAAAGAAGAGCGCCATCTATATGTAATAGCATTAGACATTGAACCATGCTGAACATTCTCGTTAACAAGCTTTATCGATTAACACTGAATGAAAGAATGTTGGTTTTTATTTTGCTTTTTGTTTTTATCACTTGCAAAAAAATCCAACCACCGGAATTGACGTCACAGATTATGTAAGAAGGAAATCGATTGGTTAGTTCCTTCCAGCTCTCTTTTGAGTTTAATGTCAGTGTCTTTGATTCGGACCTTTGGAAATAACATATTGTCTATTGTCTTTATATATTGATCAGATGGTATCATTTTGAGACGATCTGATGTAGAGTATCTTTTGTTTTCTATGAATAATTGTCATTCCATTGAATAATTATTCGTTGGCTTCAATTATTTGTCTGCCGGATTTGGTAATTCAAACGAATCTTTGACATGAACATGCATTGAGAGACGTGAAAGACATGCAATGACAGATTTTTTTTTTCCTTTGTCGCTGCAATATTTATGAAATATTACTCATCAAATTTCTTCGGCTTTCTATTTCATGGAATACAAAACGAACAGTTATTAGAGAACACAAAAATCATGAGATAAAATATCATTTCGAGTAGGAATAGCAGTACACAGCCAATTGAAGTCATATGAAATTAGTATCATAACATGAAAGTTCATGTGAAATTCATATCAATTTTACATAAGACTAATGCAAAATAATTTACATGATTTTCACATAAATTTCTTCACATGAATTTTACTGAATATTCAGCCAAAGCGCAAATAGCCTGGGGAACCGAGGATGATGCACATTATAAAGACTTGCAAAGTTAGTAGCAACATAACAAATAAAAAAGTTGTTCAGAATCCCGCTACTGTGTCGAAAATGAGACCCAGAAGGACGTTTTTCCACTTTGGCAAAATATACCAGTTTAAAGCCCAAATTCTACGAAATTGAGAAAGGAAGTTAACATAGTAGCCTACATTGTAGAATAGATATTGGTACAAATTCATTACTTCGGGAAACTTTCCCGATTTTCCCGATTTTTCCCCGAAAGGGGACCACTTTTCTACATAAACTATTTAGAGTCCTTTCGTGTAAATTTCAGCATGATGCATATGAAAGAGGCACAATTGGCTGTGTAGTATTTATAACTCCGTCTTACTACGACGCATTTACAGGGAGCCTGGTGCTAATAGAGTCATGTAATTTCAGTCATTCAACGTGCATTTTCATGTTATTAGTATTTGAAAGTGCAAATTTTTATATGTATCTGAAAAAAACATTTCTCACCTTCAGATCATCAAGATATTTTTTTCTGATACTTTAAGTTATACTTCAAAGTTTTATTTATAATACAACAACCCCTGACATTTATTTGATAACCCCCCCCCCCCCCCCCCCTGGTAACATTTATGGAAACGAAACAATAGGACCAGAACGTGATTCAGACGGTCATGTTTCAAATACCTTTAATCTTTATCAATGGAAATCAGAATATATAGTGATAACGTTGAGTTCAAAAATAAAACAAAATCTTTGTTTCAATGTTTTGAATTTTCCAGACTCAGTATATTGACTAAAGATTTTGTTCACGAATAATGTCTTACGTGTTTTTGTGTATTTTTACAGCTTCATTTTAATGAAATCGAATTCTTCAAAGATCTTCTTTATATGTTTATATTTTTTAAAAATCAGATTGCTTTTGAAGCCTTTCTCGAATAAAACTGTGTGAACAAAGAAATGATAAACCATCATGATGGTTTGTCACTTAGATGATATACCTATCTAAACATTAGAAAAAAAAACGCGTATCGCATGCACAAAAAGAAAAAAAATGAATATGAAAAACAAAGAAGGCTAAGTGAAAACAATTCTAATTTCTGAATATCTGTCCTATTAGAGGTACATTTTAAAAATTTATTGGTCATTTTTATGCCGGTTTCAACGTCAGCATCTCCCACCACTTCCAGGTATTGGTACAAAAGTTAGGAAGTATGAACAAGTAATATCCATACAAAGGTTTCTTATTTCTGTATGATCAAATTTTGTAAAATTGGACATAATTAGACAAGGCACGTGCATGCATATTAGTGTTAACAGCGATAATACTTGGGCGTAGATACAAATAAAAAAAAAAAACTTGTTAATGATGTCATTTTTGTCATTTTGCAAAGGTAAAAATAACGAGCAATAGTTCATTAACATATTACACAAAGTCCATGTACATGCATTAAATTTGTAGACTACATGTACATTCATTCACCTCTCAGCTGACGACGTTTTCCTACACAAGGCAATAACAATGGAAACTTTAGAATTACAATACAGAATTTTTATATATCCAAAATATCCCAAGACGAGGAAATTCAAAATGAGACAAATGCTGCAAAATGTTTCGATTTGGACAAATTTTGCGGTTCTGGATATCGACACTTCTGTGGAGGAAATTGTCAAAGTATATGATGAAAATGATGATGATGATGATTTACTTCTTTTTTATGACCATGTAATTTGCCTTACTTTTAACTACAGTACTTGTGAAATCGAATAGTGAAAGAGTAGTATTCTCTAATAAAGACCTCGAATAGAAGAAAATAACACTGGTAAGTGATAGTGTATCATGTTCAAACAATTCATGGCTTTGAAGCGTCTTATTTGATTTCAACACCGGTACACTTTGGCCGACCTTTTGGGAAGAATCTACCATGGCAGTCTTCGAGTCTATCAGTATTTCGATAGCTCCTGGGGGACGGAACCAAAAGCAAGGGACAGGATTAAGGTATTATAATATCATATGAAAAATTGTCATTTTTATGATAAAATGAATTTGATGATATCAAAGAATAGGTAATTTACAAATGAATGAAAC